>CATIWC010002404.1:0-369223 GCA_948472305.1 Vicia faba
TTTCTATCAGAGAACGTAGATGGTAAAAATACTCAAAAAAAATTATAACATAGTATTCTTTAGATTGATTATGATGTTTTTTATTTTAAATTGTAATGGAGGTTAAACTATTAATTAATTCTAATATTTCTCTATAAGCAATAGGATAGGTGTTATCTATTAAAATGATGATAAACCAAGTTAAGCAACAGACATATGAATTTAGGGTTTTAAGTGCTATCAGCAACATAGGTACATTTTTATAGGTGTTCAATTTGGGAATGTAAGATGATTAAGGCGACACCTTTTTGATTGAAATTATTCCATTATGCTCATTTAATGATTTTTATTTCATATTAATATATTTGTCTTTCTTATAAAATTGGTATACATTGAATAAGCAGATCAAATAACCACATAGATTTGTGAAAGAGGGGCTCTTAGATTAAACCAAATGATTATATTTGTGTATCATACAAAAATATTAATTTTGATAGTTTAAAATTTAAGATTAGATTCATAAATGAAAAATTTGAATGTGTCCCCAAGAAAATTAATTTAGAATTTATATATTCTTGTATAGTAAATATTAAAATATTAAAAAATAATTTTATAATTACAAAAATTAAAATATTTCATAGTTCAAATAATTAGTAAAATTATTGTGAGAGTAAAGCGCGATTATTTAAAAGTTTTTTTTGCAAAAAAAGTTTTGATCTACTAAAGTTAAATGTTTTATATTTAGGGGATTACTATATAATTAATAAAGAAATTTTCACTTTCATGTAATTTTTTTTTAAAAAATAAGTGGATGTATTTAATGCTTCATAATTTTCTATCAGAACGTGATGGTAAAATTACTCAAAAAAATTATAACAAGTATTCTTTAGATTGATTATGATGTTTTTTATTTTAAATTGTAATGGAGGTTAAACTATTAATTAATTCTAATATTTCTTATAAGCAATAGATAGGTGTTATCTATTAAAATGATGATAAAACCAAGTTAACAACAGAATATGAATTTAGGGTTTTTAAGTGTATCAGCAACATAGGTACATTTTTATAGTGTTCAATTTGGGAATTAAGATGATTAAGGCGACACCTTTTTGATTGAAATTATTCCATTATGCTCATTTAATGATTTTTATTTCAATATTATATATTTGTCTTTCCTTATAAAATTGGTATACATTGAATAAGCAGATCAAATAACAACATAGATTTGTGAAAGGAGGGCTCTTAGATTAAACAAATGTTTATATTTGTGTATCATACACAAAATATTAATTTTGATAGTTTAAAATTTAAGATTAGATTCATAAATGAAAAAATTTGAATGTGTCCCCAAGAAAATTAATTTAGAATTTATATATTCTTGTATAGTAAATATTAAAATATTAAAAAATAATTTTATAATTACAAAAATTAAAATATTTCATAGTTCAAATAATTAGTAAAATTATTGTGAGAGTAAAGCGGCGATTATTTAAAAGTTTTTTTTGAAAAAAAGTTTTGATCTACTAAAGTTAAATGTTTTATATTTAGGGGATTACTATATAATTAATAAAGAAATTTTCACTTTCATGTAAGTTTTTTTTAAAAAATAAGTGGATGTATTTAATGCTTCATAATTTTCTATCAGAACGTGATGGTAAAATTACTCAAAAAAATTATAACAAGTATTACTTTAGATTGATTATGATGTTTTTTATTTTAAATTGTAATGGAGGTTAAACTATTAATTAATTCTAATATTTCTTATAAGCAATAGATAGGTGTTATCTATTAAAATGATGATAAACCAAGTTAACAACAGAATATGAATTTAGGGTTTTTAAGTGTATCAGCAACATAGGTACATTTTTATAGTGTTCAATTTGGGAATTAAGATGATTAAGGCGACACCTTTTTGATTGAAATTATTCCATTATGCTCATTTAATGATTTTTATTTCATATTATAATATTTGTCTTTCTTATAAAATTGGTATACATTGAATAAGCAGATCAAATAACAACATAGATTTGTGAAAGAGGGCTCCTAGATTAAACAAATGTTTATATTTGTGTATCATACAAAAATATTAATTTTGATAGTTTAAAATTTAAGATTAGATTCATAAATGAAAAATTTGAACGTGTCCCCAAGAAAATTAATTTAGAATTTATATATTCTTGTATAGTAAATATTAAAATATTAAAAAATAATTTTATAATTACAAAAATTAAAATATTTCATAGTTCAAATAATTAGTAAAATTATTGTGAGAGTAAAGGGCGATTATTTAAAAGTTTTTTTTGAAAAAAAGTTTTGATCTACTAAACGTTAAATGTTTTATATTTAGGGGATTACTATATAATTAATAAAGAAATTTTCACTTTCATGTAATTTTTTTTAAAAAATAAGTGGATGTATTTAATGCTTCATAATTTTCTATCAGAACGTGATGGTAAAATTACTCAAAAAAATTATAACAAGTATTCTTTAGATTGATTATGATGTTTTTTATTTTAAATTGTAATGGAGGTTAAACTATTAATTAATTCTAATATTTCTTATAAGCAATAGATAGGTGTTATCTATTAAAATGATGATAAACCAAGTTAACAACAGAATATGAATTTAGGGTTTTTAAGTGTATCAGCAACATAGGTACATTTTTATAGTGTTCAATTTGGGAATTAAGATGATTAAGGGCGACACCTTTTTGATTGAAATTATTCCATTATGCTCATTTAATGATTTTTATTTCATATTATATATTTGTCTTTCTTATAAAAATTGGTATAACATTGAATAAGCAGATCAAATAACAACATAGATTTGTGAAAGAGGGCTCTTAGATTAAACAAATGATTATATTTGTGTATCATACAAAAATATTAATTTTGATAGTTTAAAATTTAAGATTAGATTCATAAATGAAAAATTTGAAAGTGTCCCCCAAGAAAATTAATTTAGAATTTATATATTCTTGTATAGTAAATATTAAAATATTAAAAAATAATTTTATAATTACAAAAATTAAAATATTTCATAGTTCAAATAATTAGTAAAATTATTGTGAGAGTAAAGGGCGATTATTTAAAAGTTTTTTTTGAAAAAAAGTTTTGATCTACTAAAGTTAAATGTTTTATATTTAGGGGATTACTATATAATTAATAAAGAAATTTTCACTTTCATGTAATTTTTTTTTAAAAATAAGTGGATGTATTTAATGCTTCATAATTTTCTATCAGAACGTGATGGTAAAATTACTCAAAAAAATTATAACAAGTATTCTTTAGATTGATTATGATGTTTTTTATTTTAAATTGTAATGGAGGTTAAACTATTAATTAATTCTAATATTTCTTATAAGCAATAGATAGGTGTTATCTATTAAAATGATGATAAACCAAGTTAACAACAGAATATGAATTTAGGGTTTTTAAGTGTATCAGCAACATAGGTACATTTTTATAGTGTTCAATTTGGGAATTAAGATGATTAAGGCGACACCTTTTTGATTGAAATTATTCCATTATGCTCATTTAATGATTTTTATTTCATATTATATATTTGTCTTTCTTATAAAATTGGTATACATTGAATAAGCAGATCAAATAACAACATAGATTTGTGAAAGAGGGCTCTTAGATTAAACAAATGTTTATATTTGTGTATCATACAAAAATATTAATTTTGATAGTTTAAAATTTAAGATTAGATTCATAAATGAAAAATTTGAATGTGTCCCCAAGAAAATTAATTTAGAATTTATATATTCTTGTATAGTAAATATTAAAATATTAAAAAATAATTTTATAATTACAAAAATTAAAATATTTCATAGTTCAAATAATTAGTAAAATTATTGTGAGAGTAAAGGGCGATTATTTAAAAGTTTTTTTTGAAAAAAAGTTTTGATCTACTAAAGTTAAATGTTTTATATTTAGGGGATTACTATATAATTAATAAAGAAATTTTCACTTTCATGTAATTTTTTTTAAAAAATAAGTGGATGTATTTAATGCTTCATAATTTTCTATCAGAACGTGATGGTAAAATTACTCAAAAAAATTATAACAAGTATTCTTTAGATTGATTATGATGTTTTTTATTTTAAATTGTAATGGAGGTTAAACTATTAATTAATTCTAATATTTCTTATAAGCAATAGATAGGTGTTATCTATTAAAATGATGATAAACCAAGTTAACAACAGAATATGAATTTAGGGTTTTTAAGTGTATCAGCAACATAGGTACATTTTTATAGTGTTCAATTTGGGAATTAAGATGATTAAGGCGACACCTTTTTGATTGAAATTATTCCATTATGCTCATTTAATGATTTTTATTTCATATTATATATTTGTCTTTCTTATAAAATTGGTATACATTGAATAAGCAGATCAAATAACAACATAGATTTGTGAAAGAGGGCTCCTAGATTAAACAAATGTTTATATTTGTGTATCATACAAAAATATTAATTTTGATAGTTTAAAATTTAAGATTAGATTCATAAATGAAAAATTTGAACGTGTCCCCAAGAAAATTAATTTAGAATTTATATATTCTTGTATAGTAAATATTAAAATATTAAAAAATAATTTTATAATTACAAAAATTAAAATATTTCATAGTTCAAATAATTAGTAAAATTATTGTGAGAGTAAAGGGCGATTATTTAAAAGTTTTTTTTGAAAAAAAGTTTTGATCTACTAAAGTTAAATGTTTTATATTTAGGGGATTACTATATAATTAATAAAGAAATTTTCACTTTCATGTAATTTTTTTTTAAAAATAAGTGGATGTATTTAATGCTTCATAATTTTCTATCAGAACGTGATGGTAAAATTACTCAAAAAAATTATAACAAGTATTCTTTAGATTGATTATGATGTTTTTTATTTTAAATTGTAATGGAGGTTAAACTATTAATTAATTCTAATATTTCTTATAAGCAATAGATAGGTGTTATCTATTAAAATGATGATAAACCAAGTTAACAACAGAATATGAATTTAGGGTTTTTAAGTGTATCAGCAACATAGGTACATTTTTATAGTGTTCAATTTGGGAATTAAGATGATTAAGGCGACACCTTTTTGATTGAAATTATTCCATTATGCTCATTTAATGATTTTTATTTCATATTATATATTTGTCTTTCTTATAAAATTGGTATACATTGAATAAGCAGATCAAATAGCAACATAGATTTGTGAAAGAGGGCTCCTAGATTAAACAAATGTTTATATTTGTGTATCATACAAAAATATTAATTTTGATAGTTTAAAATTTAAGATTAGATTCATAAATGAAAAATTTGAACGTGTCCCCAAGAAAATTAATTTAGAATTTATATATTCTTGTATAGTAAATATTAAAATATTAAAAAATAATTTTATAATTACAAAAATTAAAATATTTCATAGTTCAAATAATTAGTAAAATTATTGTGAGAGTAAAGGGCGATTATTTAAAAGTTTTTTTTGAAAAAAAGTTTTGATCTACTAAAGTTAAATGTTTTATATTTAGGGGATTACTATATAATTAATAAAGAAATTTTCACTTTCATGTAATTTTTTTTAAAAATAAGTGGATGTATTTAATGCTTCATAATTTTCTATCAGAACGTGATGGTAAAATTACTCAAAAAAATTATAACAAGTATTCTTTAGATTGATTATGATGTTTTTTATTTTAAATTGTAATGGAGGTTAAACTATTAATTAATTCTAATATTTCTTATAAGCAATAGATAGGTGTTATCTATTAAAATGATGATAAACCAAGTTAACAACAGAATATGAATTTAGGGTTTTTAAGTGTATCAGCAACATAGGTACATTTTTATAGTGTTCAATTTGGGAATTAAGATGATTAAGGCGACACCTTTTTGATTGAAATTATTCCATTATGCTCATTTAATGATTTTTATTTCATATTATATATTTGTCTTTCTTATAAAATTGGTATACATTGAATAAGCAGATCAAATAACAACATAGATTTGTGAAAGAGGGCTCCTAGATTAAACAAATGTTTATATTTGTGTATCATACAAAAATATTAATTTTGATAGTTTAAAATTTAAGATTAGATTCATAAATGAAAAATTTGAACGTGTCCCCAAGAAAATTAATTTAGAATTTATATATTCTTGTATAGTAAATATTAAAATATTAAAAAATAATTTTATAATTACAAAAATTAAAATATTTCATAGTTCAAATAATTAGTAAAATTATTGTGAGAGTAAAGGGCGATTATTTAAAAGTTTTTTTTGAAAAAAAGTTTTGATCTACTAAAGTTAAATGTTTTATATTTAGGGGATTACTATATAATTAATAAAGAAATTTTCACTTTCATGTAATTTTTTTTTAAAAATAAGTGGATGTATTTAATGCTTCATAATTTTCTATCAGAACGTGATGGTAAAATTACTCAAAAAAATTATAACAAGTATTCTTTAGATTGATTATGATGTTTTTTATTTTAAATTGTAATGGAGGTTAAACTATTAATTAATTCTAATATTTCTTATAAGCAATAGATAGGTGTTATCTATTAAAATGATGATAAACCAAGTTAACAACAGAATATGAATTTAGGGTTTTTAAGTGTATCAGCAACATAGGTACATTTTTATAGTGTTCAATTTGGGAATTAAGATGATTAAGGCGACACCTTTTTGATTGAAATTATTCCATTATGCTCATTTAATGATTTTTATTTCATATTATATATTTGTCTTTCTTATAAAATTGGTATACATTGAATAAGCAGATCAAATAGCAACATAGATTTGTGAAAGAGGGCTCCTAGATTAAACAAATGTTTATATTTGTGTATCATACAAAAATATTAATTTTGATAGTTTAAAATTTAAGATTAGATTCATAAATGAAAAATTTGAACGTGTCCCCAAGAAAATTAATTTAGAATTTATATATTCTTGTATAGTAAATATTAAAATATTAAAAAATAATTTTATAATTACAAAAATTAAAATATTTCATAGTTCAAATAATTAGTAAAATTATTGTGAGAGTAAAGGGCGATTATTTAAAAGTTTTTTTTGAAAAAAAGTTTTGATCTACTAAAGTTAAATGTTTTATATTTAGGGGATTACTATATAATTAATAAAGAAATTTTCACTTTCATGTAATTTTTTTTAAAAATAAGTGGATGTATTTAATGCTTCATAATTTTCTATCAGAACGTGATGGTAAAATTACTCAAAAAAATTATAACAAGTATTCTTTAGATTGATTATGATGTTTTTTATTTTAAATTGTAATGGAGGTTAAACTATTAATTAATTCTAATATTTCTTATAAGCAATAGATAGGTGTTATCTATTAAAATGATGATAAACCAAGTTAACAACAGAATATGAATTTAGGGTTTTTAAGTGTATCAGCAACATAGGTACATTTTTATAGTGTTCAATTTGGGAATTAAGATGATTAAGGCGACAACTTTTTGATTGAAATTATTCCATTATGCTCATTTAATGATTTTTATTTCATATTATATATTTGTCTTTCTTATAAAATTGGTATACATTGAATAAGCAGATCAAATAACAACATAGATTTGTGAAAGAGGGCTCCTAGATTAAACAAATGTTTATATTTGTGTATCATACAAAAATATTAATTTTGATAGTTTAAAATTTAAGATTAGATTCATAAATGAAAAATTTGAATGTGTCCCCAAGAAAATTAATTTAGAATTTATATATTCTTGTATAGTAAATATTAAAATATTAAAAAATAATTTTATAATTACAAAAATTAAAATATTTCATAGTTCAAATAATTAGTAAAATTATTGTGAGAGTAAAGGGCGATTATTTAAAAGTTTTTTTTGAAAAAAAGTTTTGATCTACTAAAGTTAAATGTTTTATATTTAGGGGATTACTATATAATTAATAAAGAAATTTTCACTTTCATGTAATTTTTTTTTAAAAATAAGTGGATGTATTTAATGCTTCATAATTTTCTATCAGAACGTGATGGTAAAATTACTCAAAAAAATTATAACAAGTATTCTTTAGATTGATTATGATGTTTTTTATTTTAAATTTTAATGGAGGTTAAACTATTAATTAATTCTAATATTTCTTATAAGCAATAGATAGGTGTTATCTATTAAAATGATGATAAACCAAGTTAACAACAGAATATGAATTTAGGGTTTTTAAGTGTATCAGCAACATAGGTACATTTTTATAGTGTTCAATTTGGGAATTAAGATGATTAAGGCGACACCTTTTTGATTGAAATTATTCCATTATGCTCATTTAATGATTTTTATTTCATATTATATATTTGTCTTTCTTATAAAATTGGTATACATTGAATAAGCAGATCAAATAACAACATAGATTTGTGAAAGAGGGCTCCTAGATTAAACAAATGTTTATATTTGTGTATCATACAAAAATATTAATTTTGATAGTTTAAAATTTAAGATTAGATTCATAAATGAAAAATTTGAACGTGTCCCCAAGAAAATTAATTTAGAATTTATATATTCTTGTATAGTAAATATTAAAATATTAAAAAATAATTTTATAATTACAAAAATTAAAATATTTCATAGTTCAAATAATTAGTAAAATTATTGTGAGAGTAAAGGGCGATTATTTAAAAGTTTTTTTTGAAAAAAAGTTTTGATCTACTAAAGTTAAATGTTTTATATTTAGGGGATTACTATATAATTAATAAAGAAATTTTCACTTTCATGTAATTTTTTTTTAAAAATAAGTGGATGTATTTAATGCTTCATAATTTTCTATCAGAACGTGATGGTAAAATTACTCAAAAAAATTATAACAAGTATTCTTTAGATTGATTATGATGTTTTTTATTTTAAATTGTAATGGAGGTTAAACTATTAATTAATTCTAATATTTCTTATAAGCAATAGATAGGTGTTATCTATTAAAATGATGATAAACCAAGTTAACAACAGAATATGAATTTAGGGTTTTTAAGTGTATCAGCAACATAGGTACATTTTTATAGTGTTCAATTTGGGAATTAAGATGATTAAGGCGACACCTTTTTGATTGAAATTATTCCATTATGCTCATTTAATGATTTTTATTTCATATTATATATTTGTCTTTCTTATAAAATTGGTATACATTGAATAAGCAGATCAAATAACAACATAGATTTGTGAAAGAGGGCTCCTAGATTAAACAAATGTTTATATTTGTGTATCATACAAAAATATTAATTTTGATAGTTTAAAATTTAAGATTAGATTCATAAATGAAAAATTTGAACGTGTCCCCAAGAAAATTAATTTAGAATTTATATATTCTTGTATAGTAAATATTAAAATATTAAAAAATAATTTTATAATTACAAAAATTAAAATATTTCATAGTTCAAATAATTAGTAAAATTATTGTGAGAGTAAAGGGCGATTATTTAAAAGTTTTTTTTGAAAAAAAGTTTTGATCTACTAAAGTTAAATGTTTTATATTTAGGGGATTACTATATAATTAATAAAGAAATTTTCACTTTCATGTAATTTTTTTTTAAAAATAAGTGGATGTATTTAATGCTTCATAATTTTCTATCAGAACGTGATGGTAAAATTACTCAAAAAAATTATAACAAGTATTCTTTAGATTGATTATGATGTTTTTTATTTTAAATTGTAATGGAGGTTAAACTATTAATTAATTCTAATATTTCTTATAAGCAATAGATAGGTGTTATCTATTAAAATGATGATAAACCAAGTTAACAACAGAATATGAATTTAGGGTTTTTAAGTGTATCAGCAACATAGGTACATTTTTATAGTGTTCAATTTGGGAATTAAGATGATTAAGGCGACACCTTTTTGATTGAAATTATTCCATTATGCTCATTTAATGATTTTTATTTCATATTATATATTTGTCTTTCTTATAAAATTGGTATACATTGAATAAGCAGATCAAATAACAACATAGATTTGTGAAAGAGGGCTCTTAGATTAAACAAATGTTTATATTTGTGTATCATACAAAAATATTAATTTTGATAGTTTAAAATTTAAGATTAGATTCATAAATGAAAAATTTGAATGTGTCCCCAAAAAAATTAATTTAGAATTTATATATTCTTGTATAGTAAATATTAAAATATTAAAAAATAATTTTATAATTACAAAAATTAAAATATTTCATAGTTCAAATAATTAGTAAAATTATTGTGAGAGTAAAGGGCGATTATTTAAAAGTTTTTTTTGAAAAAAAGTTTTGATCTACTAAAGTTAAATGTTTTATATTTAGGGGATTACTATATAATTAATAAAGAAATTTTCACTTTCATGTAATTTTTTTTTAAAAATAAGTGGATGTATTTAATGCTTCATAATTTTCTATCAGAACGTGATGGTAAAATTACTCAAAAAAATTATAACAAGTATTCTTTAGATTGATTATGATGTTTTTTATTTTAAATTGTAATGGAGGTTAAACTATTAATTAATTCTAATATTTCTTATAAGCAATAGATAGGTGTTATCTATTAAAATGATGATAAACCAAGTTAACAACAGAATATGAATTTAGGGTTTTTAAGTGTATCAGCAACATAGGTACATTTTTATAGTGTTCAATTTGGGAATTAAGATGATTAAGGCGACACCTTTTTGATTGAAATTATTCCATTATGCTCATTTAATGATTTTTATTTCATATTATATATTTGTCTTTCTTATAAAATTGGTATACATTGAATAAGCAGATCAAATAACAACATAGATTTGTGAAAGAGGGCTCCTAGATTAAACAAATGTTTATATTTGTGTATCATACAAAAATATTAATTTTGATAGTTTAAAATTTAAGATTAGATTCATAAATGAAAAATTTGAACGTGTCCCCAAGAAAATTAATTTAGAATTTATATATTCTTGTATAGTAAATATTAAAATATTAAAAAATAATTTTATAATTACAAAAATTAAAATATTTCATAGTTCAAATAATTAGTAAAATTATTGTGAGAGTAAAGGGCGATTATTTAAAAGTTTTTTTTGAAAAAAAGTTTTGATCTACTAAAGTTAAATGTTTAATATTTAGGGGATTACTATATAATTAATAAAGAAATTTTCACTTTCATGTAATTTTTTTTTAAAAATAAGTGGATGTATTTAATGCTTCATAATTTTCTATCAGAACGTGATGGTAAAATTACTCAAAAAAATTATAACAAGTATTCTTTAGATTGATTATGATGTTTTTTATTTTAAATTGTAATGGAGGTTAAACTATTAATTAATTCTAATATTTCTTATAAGCAATAGATAGGTGTTATCTATTAAAATGATGATAAACCAAGTTAACAACAGAATATGAATTTAGGGTTTTTAAGTGTATCAGCAACATAGGTACATTTTTATAGTGTTCAATTTGGGAATTAAGATGATTAAGGCGACACCTTTTTGATTGAAATTATTCCATTATGCTCATTTAATGATTTTTATTTCATATTATATATTTGTCTTTCTTATAAAATTGGTATACATTGAATAAGCAGATCAAATAACAACATAGATTTGTGAAAGAGGGCTCCTAGATTAAACAAATGTT
Organism: Vicia faba; assembly: GCA_948472305.1. NCBI lineage: Eukaryota > Viridiplantae > Streptophyta > Magnoliopsida > Fabales > Fabaceae > Vicia > Vicia faba. Next base: position 11,584 of record CATIWC010002404.1, read on the forward strand.
TATATTTGTGTATCATACAAAAATATTAATTTTGATAGTTTAAAATTTAAGATTAGATTCATAAATGAAAAATTTGAACGTGTCCCCAAGAAAATTAATTTAGAATTTATATATTCTTGTATAGTAAATATTAAAATATTAAAAAATAATTTTATAATTACAAAAATTAAAATATTTCATAGTTCAAATAATTAGTAAAATTATTGTGAGAGTAAAGGGCGATTATTTAAAAGTTTTTTTTGAAAAAAAGTTTTGATCTACTAAAGTTAAATGTTTTATATTTAGGGGATTACTATATAATTAATAAAGAAATTTTCACTTTCATGTAATTTTTTTTTAAAAATAAGTGGATGTATTTAATGCTTCATAATTTTCTATCAGAACGTGATGGTAAAATTACTCAAAAAAATTATAACAAGTATTCTTTAGATTGATTATGATGTTTTTTATTTTAAATTGTAATGGAGGTTAAACTATTAATTAATTCTAATATTTCTTATAAGCAATAGATAGGTGTTATCTATTAAAATGATGATAAACCAAGTTAACAACAGAATATGAATTTAGGGTTTTTAAGTGTATCAGCAACATAGGTACATTTTTATAGTGTTCAATTTGGGAATTAAGATGATTAAGGCGACACCTTTTTGATTGAAATTATTCCATTATGCTCATTTAATGATTTTTATTTCATATTATATATTTGTCTTTCTTATAAAATTGGTATACATTGAATAAGCAGATCAAATAGCAACATAGATTTGTGAAAGAGGGCTCCTAGATTAAACAAATGTTTATATTTGTGTATCATACAAAAATATTAATTTTGATAGTTTAAAATTTAAGATTAGATTCATAAATGAAAAATTTGAACGTGTCCCCAAGAAAATTAATTTAGAATTTATATATTCTTGTATAGTAAATATTAAAATATTAAAAAATAATTTTATAATTACAAAAATTAAAATATTTCATAGTTCAAATAATTAGTAAAATTATTGTGAGAGTAAAGGGCGATTATTTAAAAGTTTTTTTTGAAAAAAAGTTTTGATCTACTAAAGTTAAATGTTTTATATTTAGGGGATTACTATATAATTAATAAAGAAATTTTCACTTTCATGTAATTTTTTTTTAAAAATAAGTGGATGTATTTAATGCTTCATAATTTTCTATCAGAACGTGATGGTAAAATTACTCAAAAAAATTATAACAAGTATTCTTTAGATTGATTATGATGTTTTTTATTTTAAATTGTAATGGAGGTTAAACTATTAATTAATTCTAATATTTCTTATAAGCAATAGATAGGTGTTATCTATTAAAATGATGATAAACCAAGTTAACAACAGAATATGAATTTAGGGTTTTTAAGTGTATCAGCAACATAGGTACATTTTTATAGTGTTCAATTTGGGAATTAAGATGATTAAGGCGACACCTTTTTGATTGAAATTATTCCATTATGCTCATTTAATGATTTTTATTTCATATTATATATTTGTCTTTCTTATAAAATTGGTATACATTGAATAAGCAGATCAAATAGCAACATAGATTTGTGAAAGAGGGCTCCTAGATTAAACAAATGTTTATATTTGTGTATCATACAAAAATATTAATTTTGATAGTTTAAAATTTAAGATTAGATTCATAAATGAAAAATTTGAACGTGTCCCCAAGAAAATTAATTTAGAATTTATATATTCTTGTATAGTAAATATTAAAATATTAAAAAATAATTTTATAATTACAAAAATTAAAATATTTCATACTTCAAATAATTAGTAAAATTATTGTGAGAGTAAAGGGCGATTATTTAAAAGTTTTTTTTGAAAAAAAGTTTTGATCTACTAAAGTTAAATGTTTTATATTTAGGGGATTACTATATAATTAATAAAGAAATTTTCACTTTCATGTAATTTTTTTTAAAAATAAGTGGATGTATTTAATGCTTCATAATTTTCTATCAGAACGTGATGGTAAAATTACTCAAAAAAATTATAACAAGTATTCTTTAGATTGATTATGATGTTTTTTATTTTAAATTGTAATGGAGGTTAAACTATTAATTAATTCTAATATTTCTTATAAGCAATAGATAGGTGTTATCTATTAAAATGATGATAAACCAAGTTAACAACAGAATATGAATTTAGGGTTTTTAAGTGTATCAGCAACATAGGTACATTTTTATAGTGTTCAATTTGGGAATTAAGATGATTAAGGCGACAACTTTTTGATTGAAATTATTCCATTATGCTCATTTAATGATTTTTATTTCATATTATATATTTGTCTTTCTTATAAAATTGGTATACATTGAATAAGCAGATCAAATAACAACATAGATTTGTGAAAGAGGGCTCCTAGATTAAACAAATGTTTATATTTGTGTATCATACAAAAATATTAATTTTGATAGTTTAAAATTTAAGATTAGATTCATAAATGAAAAATTTGAATGTGTCCCCAAGAAAATTAATTTAGAATTTATATATTCTTGTATAGTAAATATTAAAATATTAAAAAATAATTTTATAATTACAAAAATTAAAATATTTCATAGTTCAAATAATTAGTAAAATTATTGTGAGAGTAAAGGGCGATTATTTAAAAGTTTTTTTTGAAAAAAAGTTTTGATCTACTAAAGTTAAATGTTTTATATTTAGGGGATTACTATATAATTAATAAAGAAATTTTCACTTTCATGTAATTTTTTTTTAAAAATAAGTGGATGTATTTAATGCTTCATAATTTTCTATCAGAACGTGATGGTAAAATTACTCAAAAAAATTATAACAAGTATTCTTTAGATTGATTATGATGTTTTTTATTTTAAATTTTAATGGAGGTTAAACTATTAATTAATTCTAATATTTCTTATAAGCAATAGATAGGTGTTATCTATTAAAATGATGATAAACCAAGTTAACAACAGAATATGAATTTAGGGTTTTTAAGTGTATCAGCAACATAGGTACATTTTTATAGTGTTCAATTTGGGAATTAAGATGATTAAGGCGACACCTTTTTGATTGAAATTATTCCATTATGCTCATTTAATGATTTTTATTTCATATTATATATTTGTCTTTCTTATAAAATTGGTATACATTGAATAAGCAGATCAAATAACAACATAGATTTGTGAAAGAGGGCTCCTAGATTAAACAAATGTTTATATTTGTGTATCATACAAAAATATTAATTTTGATAGTTTAAAATTTAAGATTAGATTCATAAATGAAAAATTTGAACGTGTCCCCAAGAAAATTAATTTAGAATTTATATATTCTTGTATAGTAAATATTAAAATATTAAAAAATAATTTTATAATTACAAAAATTAAAATATTTCATAGTTCAAATAATTAGTAAAATTATTGTGAGAGTAAAGGGCGATTATTTAAAAGTTTTTTTTGAAAAAAAGTTTTGATCTACTAAAGTTAAATGTTTTATATTTAGGGGATTACTATATAATTAATAAAGAAATTTTCACTTTCATGTAATTTTTTTTTAAAAATAAGTGGATGTATTTAATGCTTCATAATTTTCTATCAGAACGTGATGGTAAAATTACTCAAAAAAATTATAACAAGTATTCTTTAGATTGATTATGATGTTTTTTATTTTAAATTGTAATGGAGGTTAAACTATTAATTAATTCTAATATTTCTTATAAGCAATAGATAGGTGTTATCTATTAAAATGATGATAAACCAAGTTAACAACAGAATATGAATTTAGGGTTTTTAAGTGTATCAGCAACATAGGTACATTTTTATAGTGTTCAATTTGGGAATTAAGATGATTAAGGCGACACCTTTTTGATTGAAATTATTCCATTATGCTCATTTAATGATTTTTATTTCATATTATATATTTGTCTTTCTTATAAAATTGGTATACATTGAATAAGCAGATCAAATAACAACATAGATTTGTGAAAGAGGGCTCCTAGATTAAACAAATGTTTATATTTGTGTATCATACAAAAATATTAATTTTGATAGTTTAAAATTTAAGATTAGATTCATAAATGAAAAATTTGAACGTGTCCCCAAGAAAATTAATTTAGAATTTATATATTCTTGTATAGTAAATATTAAAATATTAAAAAATAATTTTATAATTACAAAAATTAAAATATTTCATAGTTCAAATAATTAGTAAAATTATTGTGAGAGTAAAGGGCGATTATTTAAAAGTTTTTTTTGAAAAAATGTTTTGATCTACTAAAGTTAAATGTTTTATATTTAGGGGATTACTATATAATTAATAAAGAAATTTTCACTTTCATGTAATTTTTTTTTAAAAATAAGTGGATGTATTTAATGCTTCATAATTTTCTATCAGAACGTGATGGTAAAATTACTCAAAAAAATTATAACAAGTATTCTTTAGATTGATTATGATGTTTTTTATTTTAAATTGTAATGGAGGTTAAACTATTAATTAATTCTAATATTTCTTATAAGCAATAGATAGGTGTTATCTATTAAAATGATGATAAACCAAGTTAACAACAGAATATGAATTTAGGGTTTTTAAGTGTATCAGCAACATAGGTACATTTTTATAGTGTTCAATTTGGGAATTAAGATGATTAAGGCGACACCTTTTTGATTGAAATTATTCCATTATGCTCATTTAATGATTTTTATTTCATATTATATATTTGTCTTTCTTATAAAATTGGTATACATTGAATAAGCAGATCAAATAACAACATAGATTTGTGAAAGAGGGCTCTTAGATTAAACAAATGTTTATATTTGTGTATCATACAAAAATATTAATTTTGATAGTTTAAAATTTAAGATTAGATTCATAAATGAAAAATTTGAATGTGTCCCCAAAAAAATTAATTTAGAATTTATATATTCTTGTATAGTAAATATTAAAATATTAAAAAATAATTTTATAATTACAAAAATTAAAATATTTCATAGTTCAAATAATTAGTAAAATTATTGTGAGAGTAAAGGGCGATTATTTAAAAGTTTTTTTTGAAAAAAAGTTTTGATCTACTAAAGTTAAATGTTTTATATTTAGGGGATTACTATATAATTAATAAAGAAATTTTCACTTTCATGTAATTTTTTTTTAAAAATAAGTGGATGTATTTAATGCTTCATAATTTTCTATCAGAACGTGATGGTAAAATTACTCAAAAAAATTATAACAAGTATTCTTTAGATTGATTATGATGTTTTTTATTTTAAATTGTAATGGAGGTTAAACTATTAATTAATTCTAATATTTCTTATAAGCAATAGATAGGTGTTATCTATTAAAATGATGATAAACCAAGTTAACAACAGAATATGAATTTAGGGTTTTTAAGTGTATCAGCAACATAGGTACATTTTTATAGTGTTCAATTTGGGAATTAAGATGATTAAGGCGACACCTTTTTGATTGAAATTATTCCATTATGCTCATTTAATGATTTTTATTTCATATTATATATTTGTCTTTCTTATAAAATTGGTATACATTGAATAAGCAGATCAAATAACAACATAGATTTGTGAAAGAGGGCTCCTAGATTAAACAAATGTTTATATTTGTGTATCATACAAAAATATTAATTTTGATAGTTTAAAATTTAAGATTAGATTCATAAATGAAAAATTTGAACGTGTCCCCAAGAAAATTAATTTAGAATTTATATATTCTTGTATAGTAAATATTAAAATATTAAAAAATAATTTTATAATTACAAAAATTAAAATATTTCATAGTTCAAATAATTAGTAAAATTATTGTGAGAGTAAAGGGCGATTATTTAAAAGTTTTTTTTGAAAAAAAGTTTTGATCTACTAAAGTTAAATGTTTAATATTTAGGGGATTACTATATAATTAATAAAGAAATTTTCACTTTCATGTAATTTTTTTTTAAAAATAAGTGGATGTATTTAATGCTTCATAATTTTCTATCAGAACGTGATGGTAAAATTACTCAAAAAAATTATAACAAGTATTCTTTAGATTGATTATGATGTTTTTTATTTTAAATTGTAATGGAGGTTAAACTATTAATTAATTCTAATATTTCTTATAAGCAATAGATAGGTGTTATCTATTAAAATGATGATAAACCAAGTTAACAACAGAATATGAATTTAGGGTTTTTAAGTGTATCAGCAACATAGGTACATTTTTATAGTGTTCAATTTGGGAATTAAGATGATTAAGGCGACACCTTTTTGATTGAAATTATTCCATTATGCTCATTTAATGATTTTTATTTCATATTATATATTTGTCTTTCTTATAAAATTGGTATACATTGAATAAGCAGATCAAATAACAACATAGATTTGTGAAAGAGGGCTCCTAGATTAAACAAATGTTTATATTTGTGTATCATACAAAAATATTAATTTTGATAGTTTAAAATTTAAGATTAGATTCATAAATGAAAAATTTGAACGTGTCCCCAAGAAAATTAATTTAGAATTTATATATTCTTGTATAGTAAATATTAAAATATTAAAAAATAATTTTATAATTACAAAAATTAAAATATTTCATAGTTCAAATAATTAGTAAAATTATTGTGAGAGTAAAGGGCGATTATTTAAAAGTTTTTTTTGAAAAAAAGTTTTGATCTACTAAAGTTAAATGTTTTATATTTAGGGGATTACTATATAATTAATAAAGAAATTTTCACTTTCATGTAATTTTTTTTTAAAAATAAGTGGATGTATTTAATGCTTCATAATTTTCTATCAGAACGTGATGGTAAAATTACTCAAAAAAATTATAACAAGTATTCTTTAGATTGATTATGATGTTTTTTATTTTAAATTGTAATGGAGGTTAAACTATTAATTAATTCTAATATTTCTTATAAGCAATAGATAGGTGTTATCTATTAAAATGATGATAAACCAAGTTAACAACAGAATATGAATTTAGGGTTTTTAAGTGTATCAGCAACATAGGTACATTTTTATAGTGTTCAATTTGGGAATTAAGATGATTAAGGCGACACCTTTTTGATTGAAATTATTCCATTATGCTCATTTAATGATTTTTATTTCATATTATATATTTGTCTTTCTTATAAAATTGGTATACATTGAATAAGCAGATCAAATAACAACATAGATTTGTGAAAGAGGGCTCCTAGATTAAACAAATGTTTATATTTGTGTATCATACAAAAATATTAATTTTGATAGTTTAAAATTTAAGATTAGATTCATAAATGAAAAATTTGAACGTGTCCCCAAAAAAATTAATTTAGAATTTATATATTCTTGTATAGTAAATATTAAAATATTAAAAAATAATTTTATAATTACAAAAATTAAAATATTTCATAGTTCAAATAATTAGTAAAATTATTGTGAGAGTAAAGGGCGATTATTTAAAAGTTTTTTTTGAAAAAAAGTTTTGATCTACTAAAGTTAAATGTTTTATATTTAGGGGATTACTATATAATTAATAAAGAAATTTTCACTTTCATGTAATTTTTTTTTAAAAATAAGTGGATGTATTTAATGCTTCATAATTTTCTATCAGAACGTGATGGTAAAATTACTCAAAAAAATTATAACAAGTATTCTTTAGATTGATTATGATGTTTTTTATTTTAAATTGTAATGGAGGTTAAACTATTAATTAATTCTAATATTTCTTATAAGCAATAGATAGGTGTTATCTATTAAAATGATGATAAACCAAGTTAACAACAGAATATGAATTTAGGGTTTTTAAGTGTATCAGCAACATAGGTACATTTTTATAGTGTTCAATTTGGGAATTAAGATGATTAAGGCGACACCTTTTTGATTGAAATTATTCCATTATGCTCATTTAATGATTTTTATTTCATATTATATATTTGTCTTTCTTATAAAATTGGTATACATTGAATAAGCAGATCAAATAACAACATAGATTTGTGAAAGAGGGCTCCTAGATTAAACAAATGTTTATATTTGTGTATCATACAAAAATATTAATTTTGATAGTTTAAAATTTAAGATTAGATTCATAAATGAAAAATTTGAATGTGTCCCCAAGAAAATTAATTTAGAATTTATATATTCTTGTATAGTAAATATTAAAATATTAAAAAATAATTTTATAATTACAAAAATTAAAATATTTCATAGTTCAAATAATTAGTAAAATTATTGTGAGAGTAAAGGGCGATTATTTAAAAGTTTTTTTTGAAAAAAAGTTTTGATCTACTAAAGTTAAATGTTTTATATTTAGGGGATTACTATATAATTAATAAAGAAATTTTCACTTTCATGTAATTTTTTTTAAAAAATAAGTGGATGTATTTAATGCTTCATAATTTTCTATCAGAACGTGATGGTAAAATTACTCAAAAAAATTATAACAAGTATTCTTTAGATTGATTATGATGTTTTTTATTTTAAATTGTAATGGAGGTTAAACTATTAATTAATTCTAATATTTCTTATAAGCAATAGATAGGTGTTATCTATTAAAATGATGATAAACCAAGTTAACAACAGAATATGAATTTAGGGTTTTTAAGTGTATCAGCAACATAGGTACATTTTTATAGTGTTCAATTTGGGAATTAAGATGATTAAGGCGACACCTTTTTGATTGAAATTATTCAATTATGCTCATTTAATGATTTTTATTTCATATTATATATTTGTCTTTCTTATAAAATTGGTATACATTGAATAAGCAGATCAAATAACAACATAGATTTGTGAAAGAGGGCTCTTAGATTAAACAAATGTTTATATTTGTGTATCATACAAAAATATTAATTTTGATAGTTTAAAATTTAAGATTAGATTCATAAATGAAAAATTTGAATGTGTCCCCAAGAAAATTAATTTAGAATTTATATATTCTTGTATAGTAAATATTAAAATATTAAAAAATAATTTTATAATTACAAAAATTAAAATATTTCATAGTTCAAATAATTAGTAAAATTATTGTGAGAGTAAAGGGCGATTATTTAAAAGTTTTTTTTGAAAAAAAATTTTGATCTACTAAAGTTAAATGTTTTATATTTAGGGGATTACTATATAATTAATAAAGAAATTTTCACTTTCATGTAATTTTTTTTTAAAAATAAGTGGATGTATTTAATGCTTCATAATTTTCTATCAGAACGTGATGGTAAAATTACTCAAAAAAATTATAACAAGTATTCTTTAGATTGATTATGATGTTTTTTATTTTAAATTGTAATGGAGGTTAAACTATTAATTAATTCTAATATTTCTTATAAGCAATAGATAGGTGTTATCTATTAAAATGATGATAAACCAAGTTAACAACAGAATATGAATTTAGGGTTTTTAAGTGTATCAGCAACATAGGTACATTTTTATAGTGTTCAATTTGGGAATTAAGATGATTAAGGCGACAACTTTTTGATTGAAATTATTCCATTATGCTCATTTAATGATTTTTATTTCATATTATATATTTGTCTTTCTTATAAAATTGGTATACATTGAATAAGCAGATCAAATAACAACATAGATTTGTGAAAGAGGGCTCCTAGATTAAACAAATGTTTATATTTGTGTATCATACAAAAATATTAATTTTGATAGTTTAAAATTTAAGATTAGATTCATAAATGAAAAATTTGAATGTGTCCCCAAGAAAATTAATTTAGAATTTATATATTCTTGTATAGTAAATATTAAAATAATAAAAAATAATTTTATAATTACAAAAATTAAAATATTTCATAGTTCAAATAATTAGTAAAATTATTGTGAGAGTAAAGGGCGATTATTTAAAAGTTTTTTTTGAAAAAAAGTTTTGATCTACTAAAGTTAAATGTTTTATATATTTAGGGGATTACTATATAATTAATAAAGAAATTTTCACTTTCATGTAATTTTTTTTTAAAAATAAGTGGATGTATTTAATGCTTCATAATTTTCTATCAGAACGTGATGGTAAAATTACTCAAAAAAATTATAACAAGTATTCTTTAGATTGATTATGATGTTTTTTATTTTAAATTGTAATGGAGGTTAAACTATTAATTAATTCTAATATTTCTTATAAGCAATAGATAGGTGTTATCTATTAAAATGATGATAAACCAAGTTAACAACAGAATATGAATTTAGGGTTTTTAAGTGTATCAGCAACATAGGTACATTTTTATAGTGTTCAATTTGGGAATTAAGATGATTAAGGCGACACCTTTTTGATTGAAATTATTCCATTATGCTCATTTAATGATTTTTATTTCATATTATATATTTGTCTTTCTTATAAAATTGGTATACATTGAATAAGCAGATCAAATAACAACATAGATTTGTGAAAGAGGGCTCTTAGATTAAACAAATGTTTATATTTGTGTATCATACAAAAATATTAATTTTGATAGTTTAAAATTTAAGATTAGATTCATAAATGAAAAATTTGAATGTGTCCCCAAGAAAATTAATTTAGAATTTATATATTCTTGTATAGTAAATATTAAAATATTAAAAAATAATTTTATAATTACAAAAATTAAAATATTTCATAGTTCAAATAATTAGTAAAATTATTGTGAGAGTAAAGGGCGATTATTTAAAAGTTTTTTTTGAAAAAAAGTTTTGATCTACTAAAGTTAAATGTTTTATATTTAGGGGATTACTATATAATTAATAAAGAAATTTTCACTTTCATGTAATTTTTTTTTAAAAATAAGTGGATGTATTTAATGCTTCATAATTTTCTATCAGAACGTGATGGTAAAATTACTCAAAAAAATTATAACAAGTATTCTTTAGATTGATTATGATGTTTTTTATTTTAAATTGTAATGGAGGTTAAACTATTAATTAATTCTAATATTTCTTATAAGCAATAGATAGGTGTTATCTATTAAAATGATGATAAACCAAGTTAACAACAGAATATGAATTTAGGGTTTTTAAGTGTATCAGCAACATAGGTACATTTTTATAGTGTTCAATTTGGGAATTAAGATGATTAAGGCGACACCTTTTTGATTGAAATTATTCCATTATGCTCATTTAATGATTTTTATTTCATATTATATATTTGTCTTTCTTATAAAATTGGTATACATTGAATAAGCAGATCAAATAACAACATAGATTTGTGAAAGAGGGCTCTTGGATTAAACAAATGTTTATATTTGTGTATCATACAAAAATATTAATTTTGATAGTTTAAAATTTAAGATTAGATTCATAAATGAAAAATTTGAATGTGTCCCCAAGAAAATTAATTTAGAATTTATATATTCTTGTATAGTAAATATTAAAATATTAAAAAATAATTTTATAATTACAAAAATTAAAATATTTCATAGTTCAAATAATTAGTAAAATTATTGTGAGAGTAAAGGGCGATTATTTAAAAGTTTTTTTTGAAAAAAAGTTTTGATCTACTAAAGTTAAATGTTTTATATATTTAGGGGATTACTATATAATTAATAAAGAAATTTTCACTTTCATGTAATTTTTTTTTAAAAATAAGTGGATGTATTTAATGCTTCATAATTTTCTATCAGAACGTGATGGTAAAATTACTCAAAAAAATTATAACAAGTATTCTTTAGATTGATTATGATGTTTTTTATTTTAAATTGTAATGGAGGTTAAACTATTAATTAATTCTAATATTTCTTATAAGCAATAGATAGGTGTTATCTATTAAAATGATGATAAACCAAGTTAACAACAGAATATGAATTTAGGGTTTTTAAGTGTATCAGCAACATAGGTACATTTTTATAGTGTTCAATTTGGGAATTAAGATGATTAAGGCGACACCTTTTTGATTGAAATTATTCCATTATGCTCATTTAATGATTTTTATTTCATATTATATATTTGTCTTTCTTATAAAATTGGTATACATTGAATAAGCAGATCAAATAACAACATAGATTTGTGAAAGAGGGCTCTTGGATTAAACAAATGTTTATATTTGTGTATCATACAAAAATATTAATTTTGACAGTTTAAAATTTAAGATTAGATTCATAAATGAAAAATTTGAATGTGTCCCCAAGAAAATTAATTTAGAATTTATATATTCTTGTATAGTAAATATTAAAATATTAAAAAATAATTTTATAATTACAAAAATTAAAATATTTCATAGTTCAAATAATTAGTAAAATTATTGTGAGAGTAAAGGGCGATTATTTAAAAGTTTTTTTTGAAAAAAAGTTTTGATCTACTAAAGTTAAATGTTTTATATTTAGGGGATTACTATATAATTAATAAAGAAATTTTCACTTTCATGTAATTTTTTTTTAAAAATAAGTGGATGTATTTAATGCTTCATAATTTTCTATCAGAACGTGATGGTAAAATTACTCAAAAAAATTATAACAAGTATTCTTTAGATTGATTATGATGTTTTTTATTTTAAATTGTAATGGAGGTTAAACTATTAATTAATTCTAATATTTCTTATAAGCAATAGATAGGTGTTATCTATTAAAATGATGATAAACCAAGTTAACAACAGAATATGAATTTAGGGTTTTTAAGTGTATCAGCAACATAGGTACATTTTTATAGTGTTCAATTTGGGAATTAAGATGATTAAGGCGACACCTTTTTGATTGAAATTATTCCATTATGCTCATTTAATGATTTTTATTTCATATTATATATTTGTCTTTCTTATAAAATTGGTATACATTGAATAAGCAGATCAAATAACAACATAGATTTGTGAAAGAGGGCTCTTAGATTAAACAAATGTTTATATTTGTGTATCATACAAAAATATTAATTTTGATAGTTTAAAATTTAAGATTAGATTCATAAATGAAAAATTTGAATGTGTCCCCAAGAAAATTAATTTAGAATTTATATATTCTTGTATAGTAAATATTAAAATATTAAAAAATAATTTTATAATTACAAAAATTAAAATATTTCATAGTTCAAATAATTAGTAAAATTATTGTGAGAGTAAAGGGCGATTATTTAAAAGTTTTTTTTGAAAAAAAGTTTTGATCTACTAAAGTTAAATGTTTTATATTTAGGGGATTACTATATAATTAATAAAGAAATTTTCACTTTCATGTAATTTTTTTTTAAAAATAAGTGGATGTATTTAATGCTTCATAATTTTCTATCAGAACGTGATGGTAAAATTACTCAAAAAAATTATAACAAGTATTCTTTAGATTGATTATGATGTTTTTTATTTTAAATTGTAATGGAGGTTAAACTATTAATTAATTATAATATTTCTTATAAGCAATAGATAGGTGTTATCTATTAAAATGATGATAAACCAAGTTAACAACAGAATATGAATTTAGGGTTTTTAAGTGTATCAGCAACATAGGTACATTTTTATAGTGTTCAATTTGGGAATTAAGATGATTAAGGCGACACCTTTTTGATTGAAATTATTCCATTATGCTCATTTAATGATTTTTATTTCATATTATATATTTGTCTTTCTTATAAAATTGGTATACATTGAATAAGCAGATCAAATAACAACATAGATTTGTGAAAGAGGGCTCTTAGATTAAACAAATGTTTATATTTGTGTATCATACAAAAATATTAATTTTGATAGTTTAAAATTTAAGATTAGATTCATAAATGAAAAATTTGAATGTGTCCCCAAGAAAATTAATTTAGAATTTATATATTCTTGTATAGTAAATATTAAAATATTAAAAAATAATTTTATAATTACAAAAATTAAAATATTTCATAGTTCAAATAATTAGTAAAATTATTGTGAGAGTAAAGGGCGATTATTTAAAAGTTTTTTTTGAAAAAAAGTTTTGATCTACTAAAGTTAAATGTTTTATATTTAGGGGATTACTATATAATTAATAAAGAAATTTTCACTTTCATGTAATTTTTTTTTAAAAATAAGTGGATGTATTTAATGCTTCATAATTTTCTATCAGAACGTGATGGTAAAATTACTCAAAAAAATTATAACAAGTATTCTTTAGATTGATTATGATGTTTTTTATTTTAAATTGTAATGGAGGTTAAACTATTAATTAATTCTAATATTTCTTATAAGCAATAGATAGGTGTTATCTATTAAAATGATGATAAACCAAGTTAACAACAGAATATGAATTTAGGGTTTTTAAGTGTATCAGCAACATAGGTACATTTTTATAGTGTTCAATTTGGGAATTAAGATGATTAAGGCGACACCTTTTTGATTGAAATTATTCCATTATGCTCATTTAATGATTTTTATTTCATATTATATATTTGTCTTTCTTATAAAATTGGTATACATTGAATAAGCAGATCAAATAACAACATAGATTTGTGAAAGAGGGCTCTTGGATTAAACAAATGTTTATATTTGTGTATCATACAAAAATATTAATTTTGATAGTTTAAAATTTAAGATTAGATTCATAAATGAAAAATTTGAATGTGTCCCCAAGAAAATTAATTTAGAATTTATATATTCTTGTATAGTAAATATTAAAATATTAAAAAATAATTTTATAATTACAAAAATTAAAATATTTCATAGTTCAAATAATTAGTAAAATTATTGTGAGAGTAAAGGGCGATTATTTAAAAGTTTTTTTTGAAAAAAAGTTTTGATCTACTAAAGTTAAATGTTTTATATATTTAGGGGATTACTATATAATTAATAAAGAAATTTTCACTTTCATGTAATTTTTTTTTAAAAATAAGTGGATGTATTTAATGCTTCATAATTTTCTATCAGAACGTGATGGTAAAATTACTCAAAAAAATTATAACAAGTATTCTTTAGATTGATTATGATGTTTTTTATTTTAAATTGTAATGGAGGTTAAACTATTAATTAATTCTAATATTTCTTATAAGCAATAGATAGGTGTTATCTATTAAAATGATGATAAACCAAGTTAACAACAGAATATGAATTTAGGGTTTTTAAGTGTATCAGCAACATAGGTACATTTTTATAGTGTTCAATTTGGGAATTAAGATGATTAAGGCGACACCTTTTTGATTGAAATTATTCCATTATGCTCATTTAATGATTTTTATTTCATATTATATATTTGTCTTTCTTATAAAATTGGTATACATTGAATAAGCAGATCAAATAACAACATAGATTTGTGAAAGAGGGCTCTTGGATTAAACAAATGTTTATATTTGTGTATCATACAAAAATATTAATTTTGATAGTTTAAAATTTAAGATTAGATTCATAAATGAAAAATTTGAATGTGTCCCCAAGAAAATTAATTTAGAATTTATATATTCTTGTATAGTAAATATTAAAATATTAAAAAATAATTTTATAATTACAAAAATTAAAATATTTCATAGTTCAAATAATTAGTAAAATTATTGTGAGAGTAAAGGGCGATTATTTAAAAGTTTTTTTTGAAAAAAAGTTTTGATCTACTAAAGTTAAATGTTTTATATTTAGGGGATTACTATATAATTAATAAAGAAATTTTCACTTTCATGTAATTTTTTTTTAAAAATAAGTGGATGTATTTAATGCTTCATAATTTTCTATCAGAACGTGATGGTAAAATTACTCAAAAAAATTATAACAAGTATTCTTTAGATTGATTATGATGTTTTTTATTTTAAATTGTAATGGAGGTTAAACTATTAATTAATTCTAATATTTCTTATAAGCAATAGATAGGTGTTATCTATTAAAATGATGATAAACCAAGTTAACAACAGAATATGAATTTAGGGTTTTTAAGTGTATCAGCAACATAGGTACATTTTTATAGTGTTCAATTTGGGAATTAAGATGATTAAGGCGACACCTTTTTGATTGAAATTATTCCATTATGCTCATTTAATGATTTTTATTTCATATTATATATTTGTCTTTCTTATAAAATTGGTATACATTGAATAAGCAGATCAAATAACAACATAGATTTGTGAAAGAGGGCTCTTAGATTAAACAAATGTTTATATTTGTGTATCATACAAAAATATTAATTTTGATAGTTTAAAATTTAAGATTAGATTCATAAATGAAAAATTTGAATGTGTCCCCAAGAAAATTAATTTAGAATTTATATATTCTTGTATAGTAAATATTAAAATATTAAAAAATAATTTTATAATTACAAAAATTAAAATATTTCATAGTTCAAATAATTAGTAAAATTATTGTGAGAGTAAAGGGCGATTATTTAAAAGTTTTTTTTGAAAAAAAGTTTTGATCTACTAAAGTTAAATGTTTTATATTTAGGGGATTACTATATAATTAATAAAGAAATTTTCACTTTCATGTAATTTTTTTTTAAAAATAAGTGGATGTATTTAATGCTTCATAATTTTCTATCAGAACGTGATGGTAAAATTACTCAAAAAAATTATAACAAGTATTCTTTAGATTGATTATGATGTTTTTTATTTTAAATTGTAATGGAGGTTAAACTATTAATTAATTATAATATTTCTTATAAGCAATAGATAGGTGTTATCTATTAAAATGATGATAAACCAAGTTAACAACAGAATATGAATTTAGGGTTTTTAAGTGTATCAGCAACATAGGTACATTTTTATAGTGTTCAATTTGGGAATTAAGATGATTAAGGCGACACCTTTTTGATTGAAATTATTCCATTATGCTCATTTAATGATTTTTATTTCATATTATATATTTGTCTTTCTTATAAAATTGGTATACATTGAATAAGCAGATCAAATAACAACATAGATTTGTGAAAGAGGGCTCTTAGATTAAACAAATGTTTATATTTGTGTATCATACAAAAATATTAATTTTGATAGTTTAAAATTTAAGATTAGATTCATAAATGAAAAATTTGAATGTGTCCCCAAGAAAATTAATTTAGAATTTATATATTCTTGTATAGTAAATATTAAAATATTAAAAAATAATTTTATAATTACAAAAATTAAAATATTTCATAGTTCAAATAATTAGTAAAATTATTGTGAGAGTAAAGGGCGATTATTTAAAAGTTTTTTTTGAAAAAAAGTTTTGATCTACTAAAGTTAAATGTTTTATATTTAGGGGATTACTATATAATTAATAAAGAAATTTTCACTTTCATGTAATTTTTTTTTAAAAATAAGTGGATGTATTTAATGCTTCATAATTTTCTATCAGAACGTGATGGTAAAATTACTCAAAAAAATTATAACAAGTATTCTTTAGATTGATTATGATGTTTTTTATTTTAAATTGTAATGGAGGTTAAACTATTAATTAATTCTAATATTTCTTATAAGCAATAGATAGGTGTTATCTATTAAAATGATGATAAACCAAGTTAACAACAGAATATGAATTTAGGGTTTTTAAGTGTATCAGCAACATAGGTACATTTTTATAGTGTTCAATTTGGGAATTAAGATGATTAAGGCGACACCTTTTTGATTGAAATTATTCCATTATGCTCATTTAATGATTTTTATTTCATATTATATATTTGTCTTTCTTATAAAATTGGTATACATTGAATAAGCAGATCAAATAACAACATAGATTTGTGAAAGAGGGCTCTTAGATTAAACAAATGTTTATATTTGTGTATCATACAAAAATATTAATTTTGATAGTTTAAAATTTAAGATTAGATTCATAAATGAAAAATTTGAATGTGTCCCCAAGAAAATTAATTTAGAATTTATATATTCTTGTATAGTAAATATTAAAATATTAAAAAATAATTTTATAATTACAAAAATTAAAATATTTCATAGTTCAAATAATTAGTAAAATTATTGTGAGAGTAAAGGGCGATTATTTAAAAGTTTTTTTTGAAAAAAAGTTTTGATCTACTAAAGTTAAATGTTTTATATTTAGGGGATTACTATATAATTAATAAAGAAATTTTCACTTTCATGTAATTTTTTTTTAAAAATAAGTGGATGTATTTAATGCTTCATAATTTTCTATCAGAACGTGATGGTAAAATTACTCAAAAAAATTATAACAAGTATTCTTTAGATTGATTATGATGTTTTTTATTTTAAATTGTAATGGAGGTTAAACTATTAATTAATTCTAATATTTCTTATAAGCAATAGATAGGTGTTATCTATTAAAATGATGATAAACCAAGTTAACAACAGAATATGAATTTAGGGTTTTTAAGTGTATCAGCAACATAGGTACATTTTTATAGTGTTCAATTTGGGAATTAAGATGATTAAGGCGACACCTTTTTGATTGAAATTATTCCATTATGCTCATTTAATGATTTTTATTTCATATTATATATTTGTCTTTCTTATAAAATTGGTATACATTGAATAAGCAGATCAAATAACAACATAGATTTGTGAAAGAGGGCTCTTAGATTAAACAAATGTTTATATTTGTGTATCATACAAAAATATTAATTTTGATAGTTTAAAATTTAAGATTAGATTCATAAATGAAAAATTTGAATGTGTCCCCAAGAAAATTAATTTAGAATTTATATATTCTTGTATAGTAAATATTAAAATATTAAAAAATAATTTTATAATTACAAAAATTAAAATATTTCATAGTTCAAATAATTAGTAAAATTATTGTGAGAGTAAAGGGCGATTATTTAAAAGTTTTTTTTGAAAAAAAGTTTTGATCTACTAAAGTTAAATGTTTTATATTTAGGGGATTACTATATAATTAATAAAGAAATTTTCACTTTCATGTAATTTTTTTTTAAAAATAAGTGGATGTATTTAATGCTTCATAATTTTCTATCAGAACGTGATGGTAAAATTACTCAAAAAAATTATAACAAGTATTCTTTAGATTGATTATGATGTTTTTTATTTTAAATTGTAATGGAGGTTAAACTATTAATTAATTCTAATATTTCTTATAAGCAATAGATAGGTGTTATCTATTAAAATGATGATAAACCAAGTTAACAACAGAATATGAATTTAGGGTTTTTAAGTGTATCAGCAACATAGGTACATTTTTATAGTGTTCAATTTGGGAATTAAGATGATTAAGGCGACACCTTTTTGATTGAAATTATTCCATTATGCTCATTTAATGATTTTTATTTCATATTATATATTTGTCTTTCTTATAAAATTGGTATACATTGAATAAGCAGATCAAATAACAACATAGATTTGTGAAAGAGGGCTCTTAGATTAAACAAATGTTTATATTTGTGTATCATACAAAAATATTAATTTTGATAGTTTAAAATTTAAGATTAGATTCATAAATGAAAAATTTGAATGTGTCCCCAAGAAAATTAATTTAGAATTTATATATTCTTGTATAGTAAATATTAAAATATTAAAAAATAATTTTATAATTACAAAAATTAAAATATTTCATAGTTCAAATAATTAGTAAAATTATTGTGAGAGTAAAGGGCGATTATTTAAAAGTTTTTTTTGAAAAAAAATTTTGATCTACTAAAGTTAAATGTTTTATATTTAGGGGATTACTATATAATTAATAAAGAAATTTTCACTTTCATGTAATTTTTTTTTAAAAATAAGTGGATGTATTTAATGCTTCATAATTTTCTATCAGAACGTGATGGTAAAATTACTCAAAAATATTATAACAAGTATTCTTTAGATTGATTATGATGTTTTTTATTTTAAATTGTAATGGAGGTTAAACTATTAATTAATTCTAATATTTCTTATAAGCAATAGATAGGTGTTATCTATTAAAATGATGATAAACCAAGTTAACAACAGAATATGAATTTAGGGTTTTTAAGTGTATCAGCAACATAGGTACATTTTTATAGTGTTCAATTTGGGAATTAAGATGATTAAGGCGACACCTTTTTGATTGAAATTATTCCATTATGCTCATTTAATGATTTTTATTTCATATTATATATTTGTCTTTCTTATAAAATTGGTATACATTGAATAAGCAGATCAAATAACAACATAGATTTGTGAAAGAGGGCTCTTAGATTAAACAAATGTTTATATTTGTGTATCATACAAAAATATTAATTTTGATAGTTTAAAATTTAAGATTAGATTCATAAATGAAAAATTTGAATGTGTCCCCAAGAAAATTAATTTAGAATTTATATATTCTTGTATAGTAAATATTAAAATATTAAAAAATAATTTTATAATTACAAAAATTAAAATATTTCATAGTTCAAATAATTAGTAAAATTATTGTGAGAGTAAAGGGCGATTATTTAAAAGTTTTTTTTGAAAAAAAATTTTGATCTACTAAAGTTAAATGTTTTATATTTAGGGGATTACTATATAATTAATAAAGAAATTTTCACTTTCATGTAATTTTTTTTTAAAAATAAGTGGATGTATTTAATGCTTCATAATTTTCTATCAGAACGTGATGGTAAAATTACTCAAAAAAATTATAACAAGTATTCTTTAGATTGATTATGATGTTTTTTATTTTAAATTGTAATGGAGGTTAAACTATTAATTAATTCTAATATTTCTTATAAGCAATAGATAGGTGTTATCTATTAAAATGATGATAAACCAAGTTAACAACAGAATATGAATTTAGGGTTTTTAAGTGTATCAGCAACATAGGTACATTTTTATAGTGTTCAATTTGGGAATTAAGATGATTAAGGCGACACCTTTTTGATTGAAATTATTCCATTATGCTCATTTAATGATTTTTATTTCATATTATATATTTGTCTTTCTTATAAAATTGGTATACATTGAATAAGCAGATCAAATAACAACATAGATTTGTGAAAGAGGGCTCTTAGATTAAACAAATGTTTATATTTGTGTATCATACAAAAATATTAATTTTGATAGTTTAAAATTTAAGATTAGATTCATAAATGAAAAATTTGAATGTGTCCCCAAGAAAATTAATTTAGAATTTATATATTCTTGTATAGTAAATATTAAAATATTAAAAAATAATTTTATAATTACAAAAATTAAAATATTTCATAGTTCAAATAATTAGTAAAATTATTGTGAGAGTAAAGGGCGATTATTTAAAAGTTTTTTTTGAAAAAAAGTTTTGATCTACTAAAGTTAAATGTTTTATATTTAGGGGATTACTATATAATTAATAAAGAAATTTTCACTTTCATGTAATTTTTTTTTAAAAATAAGTGGATGTATTTAATGCTTCATAATTTTCTATCAGAACGTGATGGTAAAATTACTCAAAAAAATTATAACAAGTATTCTTTAGATTGATTATGATGTTTTTTATTTTAAATTGTAATGGAGGTTAAACTATTAATTAATTCTAATATTTCTTATAAGCAATAGATAGGTGTTATCTATTAAAATGATGATAAACCAAGTTAACAACAGAATATGAATTTAGGGTTTTTAAGTGTATCAGCAACATAGGTACATTTTTATAGTGTTCAATTTGGGAATTAAGATGATTAAGGCGACACCTTTTTGATTGAAATTATTCCATTATGCTCATTTAATGATTTTTATTTCATATTATATATTTGTCTTTCTTATAAAATTGGTATACATTGAATAAGCAGATCAAATAACAACATAGATTTGTGAAAGAGGGCTCTTAGATTAAACAAATGTTTATATTTGTGTATCATACAAAAATATTAATTTTGATAGTTTAAAATTTAAGATTAGATTCATAAATGAAAAATTTGAATGTGTCCCCAAGAAAATTAATTTAGAATTTATATATTCTTGTATAGTAAATATTAAAATATTAAAAAATAATTTTATAATTACAAAAATTAAAATATTTCATAGTTCAAATAATTAGTAAAATTATTGTGAGAGTAAAGGGCGATTATTTAAAAGTTTTTTTTGAAAAAAAGTTTTGATCTACTAAAGTTAAATGTTTTATATTTAGGGGATTACTATATAATTAATAAAGAAATTTTCACTTTCATGTAATTTTTTTTTAAAAATAAGTGGATGTATTTAATGCTTCATAATTTTCTATCAGAACGTGATGGTAAAATTACTCAAAAAAATTATAACAAGTATTCTTTAGATTGATTATGATGTTTTTTATTTTAAATTGTAATGGAGGTTAAACTATTAATTAATTCTAATATTTCTTATAAGCAATAGATAGGTGTTATCTATTAAAATGATGATAAACCAAGTTAACAACAGAATATGAATTTAGGGTTTTTAAGTGTATCAGCAACATAGGTACATATTTATAGTGTTCAATTTGGGAATTAAGATGATTAAGGCGACACCTTTTTGATTGAAATTATTCCATTATGCTCATTTAATGATTTTTATTTCATATTATATATTTGTCTTTCTTATAAAATTGGTATACATTGAATAAGCAGATCAAATAACAACATAGATTTGTGAAAGAGGGCTCTTAGATTAAACAAATGTTTATATTTGTGTATCATACAAAAATATTAATTTTGATAGTTTAAAATTTAAGATTAGATTCATAAATGAAAAATTTGAATGTGTCCCCAAGAAAATTAATTTAGAATTTATATATTCTTGTATAGTAAATATTAAAATATTAAAAAATAATTTTATAATTACAAAAATTAAAATATTTCATAGTTCAAATAATTAGTAAAATTATTGTGAGAGTAAAGGGCGATTATTTAAAAGTTTTTTTTGAAAAAAAGTTTTGATCTACTAAAGTTAAATGTTTTATATTTAGGGGATTACTATATAATTAATAAAGAAATTTTCACTTTCATGTAATTTTTTTTTAAAAATAAGTGGATGTATTTAATGCTTCATAATTTTCTATCAGAACGTGATGGTAAAATTACTCAAAAAAATTATAACAAGTATTCTTTAGATTGATTATGATGTTTTTTATTTTAAATTGTAATGGAGGTTAAACTATTAATTAATTCTAATATTTCTTATAAGCAATAGATAGGTGTTATCTATTAAAATGATGATAAACCAAGTTAACCACAGAATATGAATTTAGGGTTTTTAAGTGTATCAGCAACATAGGTACATTTTTATAGTGTTCAATTTGGGAATTAAGATGATTAAGGCGACACCTTTTTGATTGAAATTATTCCATTATGCTCATTTAATGATTTTTATTTCATATTATATATTTGTCTTTCTTATAAAATTGGTATACATTGAATAAGCAGATCAAATAACAACATAGATTTGTGAAAGAGGGCTCTTAGATTAAACAAATGTTTATATTTGTGTATCATACAAAAATATTAATTTTGATAGTTTAAAATTTAAGATTAGATTCATAAATGAAAAATTTGAATGTGTCCCCAAGAAAATTAATTTAGAATTTATATATTCTTGTATAGTAAATATTAAAATATTAAAAAATAATTTTATAATTACAAAAATTAAAATATTTCATAGTTCAAATAATTAGTAAAATTATTGTGAGAGTAAAGGGCGATTATTTAAAAGTTTTTTTTGAAAAAAAGTTTTGATCTACTAAAGTTAAATGTTTTATATTTAGGGGATTACTATATAATTAATAAAGAAATTTTCACTTTCATGTAATTTTTTTTTAAAAATAAGTGGATGTATTTAATGCTTCATAATTTTCTATCAGAACGTGATGGTAAAATTACTCAAAAAAATTATAACAAGTATTCTTTAGATTGATTATGATGTTTTTTATTTTAAATTGTAATGGAGGTTAAACTATTAATTAATTCTAATATTTCTTATAAGCAATAGATAGGTGTTATCTATTAAAATGATGATAAACCAAGTTAACAACAGAATATGAATTTAGGGTTTTTAAGTGTATCAGCAACATAGGTACATTTTTATAGTGTTCAATTTGGGAATTAAGATGATTAAGGCGACACCTCTTTGATTGAAATTATTCCATTATGCTCATTTAATGATTTTTATTTCATATTATATATTTGTCTTTCTTATAAAATTGGTATACATTGAATAAGCAGATCAAATAACAACATAGATTTGTGAAAGAGGGCTCTTAGATTAAACAAATGTTTATATTTGTGTATCATACAAAAATATTAATTTTGATAGTTTAAAATTTAAGATTAGATTCATAAATGAAAAATTTGAATGTGTCCCCAAGAAAATTAATTTAGAATTTATATATTCTTGTATAGTAAATATTAAAATATTAAAAAATAATTTTATAATTACAAAAATTAAAATATTTCATAGTTCAAATAATTAGTAAAATTATTGTGAGAGTAAAGGGCGATTATTTAAAAGTTTTTTTTGAAAAAAAGTTTTGATCTACTAAAGTTAAATGTTTTATATTTAGGGGATTACTATATAATTAATAAAGAAATTTTCACTTTCATGTAATTTTTTTTTAAAAATAAGTGGATGTATTTAATGCTTCATAATTTTCTATCAGAACGTGATGGTAAAATTACTCAAAAAAATTATAACAAGTATTCTTTAGATTGATTATGATGTTTTTTATTTTAAATTGTAATGGAGGTTAAACTATTAATTAATTCTAATATTTCTTATAAGCAATAGATAGGTGTTATCTATTAAAATGATGATAAACCAAGTTAACAACAGAATATGAATTTAGGGTTTTTAAGTGTATCAGCAACATAGGTACATTTTTATAGTGTTCAATTTGGGAATTAAGATGATTAAGGCGACACCTTTTTGATTGAAATTATTCCATTATGCTCATTTAATGATTTTTATTTCATATTATATATTTGTCTTTCTTATAAAATTGGTATACATTGAATAAGCAGATCAAATAACAACATAGATTTGTGAAAGAGGGCTCTTAGATTAAACAAATGTTTATATTTGTGTATCATACAAAAATATTAATTTTGATAGTTTAAAATTTAAGATTAGATTCATAAATGAAAAATTTGAATGTGTCCCCAAGAAAATTAATTTAGAATTTATATATTCTTGTATAGTAAATATTAAAATATTAAAAAATAATTTTATAATTACAAAAATTAAAATATTTCATAGTTCAAATAATTAGTAAAATTATTGTGAGAGTAAAGGGCGATTATTTAAAAGTTTTTTTTGAAAAAAAGTTTTGATCTACTAAAGTTAAATGTTTTATATTTAGGGGATTACTATATAATTAATAAAGAAATTTTCACTTTCATGTAATTTTTTTTTAAAAATAAGTGGATGTATTTAATGCTTCATAATTTTCTATCAGAACGTGATGGTAAAATTACTCAAAAAAATTATAACAAGTATTCTTTAGATTGATTATGATGTTTTTTATTTTAAATTGTAATGGAGGTTAAACTATTAATTAATTCTAATATTTCTTATAAGCAATAGATAGGTGTTATCTATTAAAATGATGATAAACCAAGTTAACAACAGAATATGAATTTAGGGTTTTTAAGTGTATCAGCAACATAGGTACATTTTTATAGTGTTCAATTTGGGAATTAAGATGATTAAGGCGACACCTTTTTGATTGAAATTATTCCATTATGCTCATTTAATGATTTTTATTTCATATTATATATTTGTCTTTCTTATAAAATTGGTATACATTGAATAAGCAGATCAAATAACAACATAGATTTGTGAAAGAGGGCTCTTAGATTAAACAAATGTTTATATTTGTGTATCATACAAAAATATTAATTTTGATAGTTTAAAATTTAAGATTAGATTCATAAATGAAAAATTTGAATGTGTCCCCAAGAAAATTAATTTAGAATTTATATATTCTTGTATAGTAAATATTAAAATATTAAAAAATAATTTTATAATTACAAAAATTAAAATATTTCATAGTTCAAATAAATAGTAAAATTATTGTGAGAGTAAAGGGCGATTATTTAAAAGTTTTTTTTGAAAAAAAGTTTTGATCTACTAAAGTTAAATGTTTTATATTTAGGGGATTACTATATAATTAATAAAGAAATTTTCACTTTCATGTAATTTTTTTTTAAAAATAAGTGGATGTATTTAATGCTTCATAATTTTCTATCAGAACGTGATGGTAAAATTACTCAAAAAAATTATAACAAGTATTCTTTAGATTGATTATGATGTTTTTTATTTTAAATTGTAATGGAGGTTAAACTATTAATTAATTCTAATATTTCTTATAAGCAATAGATAGGTGTTATCTATTAAAATGATGATAAACCAAGTTAACAACAGAATATGAATTTAGGGTTTTTAAGTGTATCAGCAACATAGGTACATTTTTATAGTGTTCAATTTGGGAATTAAGATGATTAAGGCGACACCTTTTTGATTGAAATTATTCCATTATGCTCATTTAATGATTTTTATTTCATATTATATATTTGTCTTTCTTATAAAATTGGTATACATTGAATAAGCAGATCAAATAACAACATAGATTTGTGAAAGAGGGCTCTTAGATTAAACAAATGTTTATATTTGTGTATCATACAAAAATATTAATTTTGATAGTTTAAAATTTAAGATTAGATTCATAAATGAAAAATTTGAATGTGTCCCCAAGAAAATTAATTTAGAATTTATATATTCTTGTATAGTAAATATTAAAATATTAAAAAATAATTTTATAATTACAAAAATTAAAATATTTCATAGTTCAAATAATTAGTAAAATTATTGTGAGAGTAAAGGGCGATTATTTAAAAGTTTTTTTTGAAAAAAAGTTTTGATCTACTAAAGTTAAATGTTTTATATTTAGGGGATTACTATATAATTAATAAAGAAATTTTCACTTTCATGTAATTTTTTTTTAAAAATAAGTGGATGTATTTAATGCTTCATAATTTTCTATCAGAACGTGATGGTAAAATTACTCAAAAAAATTATAACAAGTATTCTTTAGATTGATTATGATGTTTTTTATTTTAAATTGTAATGGAGGTTAAACTATTAATTAATTCTAATATTTCTTATAAGCAATAGATAGGTGTTATCTATTAAAATGATGATAAACCAAGTTAACAACAGAATATGAATTTAGGGTTTTTAAGTGTATCAGCAACATAGGTACATTTTTATAGTGTTCAATTTGGGAATTAAGATGATTAAGGCGACACCTTTTTGATTGAAATTATTCCATTATGCTCATTTAATGATTTTTATTTCATATTATATATTTGTCTTTCTTATAAAATTGGTATACATTGAATAAGCAGATCAAATAACAACATAGATTTGTGAAAGAGGGCTCTTAGATTAAACAAATGTTTATATTTGTGTATCATACAAAAATATTAATTTTGATAGTTTAAAATTTAAGATTAGATTCATAAATGAAAAATTTGAATGTGTCCCCAAGAAAATTAATTTAGAATTTATATATTCTTGTATAGTAAATATTAAAATATTAAAAAATAATTTTATAATTACAAAAATTAAAATATTTCATAGTTCAAATAATTAGTAAAATTATTGTGAGAGTAAAGGGCGATTATTTAAAAGTTTTTTTTGAAAAAAAGTTTTGATCTACTAAAGTTAAATGTTTTATATTTAGGGGATTACTATATAATTAATAAAGAAATTTTCACTTTCATGTAATTTTTTTTTAAAAATAAGTGGATGTATTTAATGCTTCATAATTTTCTATCAGAACGTGATGGTAAAATTACTCAAAAAAATTATAACAAGTATTCTTTAGATTGATTATGATGTTTTTTATTTTAAATTGTAATGGAGGTTAAACTATTAATTAATTCTAATATTTCTTATAAGCAATAGATAGGTGTTATCTATTAAAATGATGATAAACCAAGTTAACAACAGAATATGAATTTAGGGTTTTTAAGTGTATCAGCAACATAGGTACATTTTTATAGTGTTCAATTTGGGAATTAAGATGATTAAGGCGACACCTTTTTGATTGAAATTATTCCATTATGCTCATTTAATGATTTTTATTTCATATTATATATTTGTCTTTCTTATAAAATTGGTATACATTGAATAAGCAGATCAAATAACAACATAGATTTGTGAAAGAGGGCTCTTAGATTAAACAAATGTTTATATTTGTGTATCATACAAAAATATTAATTTTGATAGTTTAAAATTTAAGATTAGATTCATAAATGAAAAATTTGAATGTGTCCCCAAGAAAATTAATTTAGAATTTATATATTCTTGTATAGTAAATATTAAAATATTAAAAAATAATTTTATAATTACAAAAATTAAAATATTTCATAGTTCAAATAATTAGTAAAATTATTGTGAGAGTAAAGGGCGATTATTTAAAAGTTTTTTTTGAAAAAAATTTTTGATCTACTAAAGTTAAATGTTTTATATTTAGGGGATTACTATATAATTAATAAAGAAATTTTCACTTTCATGTAATTTTTTTTTAAAAATAAGTGGATGTATTTAATGCTTCATAATTTTCTATCAGAACGTGATGGTAAAATTACTCAAAAAAATTATAACAAGTATTCTTTAGATTGATTATGATGTTTTTTATTTTAAATTGTAATGGAGGTTAAACTATTAATTAATTCTAATATTTCTTATAAGCAATAGATAGGTGTTATCTATTAAAATGATGATAAACCAAGTTAACAACAGAATATGAATTTAGGGTTTTTAAGTGTATCAGCAACATAGGTACATTTTTATAGTGTTCAATTTGGGAATTAAGATGATTAAGGCGACACCTTTTTGATTGAAATTATTCCATTATGCTCATTTAATGATTTTTATTTCATATTATATATTTGTCTTTCTTATAAAATTGGTATACATTGAATAAGCAGATCAAATAACAACATAGATTTGTGAAAGAGGGCTCTTAGATTAAACAAATGTTTATATTTGTGTATCATACAAAAATATTAATTTTGATAGTTTAAAATTTAAGATTAGATTCATAAATGAAAAATTTGAATGTGTCCCCAAGAAAATTAATTTAGAATTTATATATTCTTGTATAGTAAATATTAAAATATTAAAAAATAATTTTATAATTACAAAAATTAAAATATTTCATAGTTCAAATAATTAGTAAAATTATTGTGAGAGTAAAGGGCGATTATTTAAAAGTTTTTTTTGAAAAAAAGTTTTGATCTACTAAAGTTAAATGTTTTATATTTAGGGGATTACTATATAATTAATAAAGAAATTTTCACTTTCATGTAATTTTTTTTTAAAAATAAGTGGATGTATTTAATGCTTCATAATTTTCTATCAGAACGTGATGGTAAAATTACTCAAAAAAATTATAACAAGTATTCTTTAGATTGATTATGATGTTTTTTATTTTAAATTGTAATGGAGGTTAAACTATTAATTAATTCTAATATTTCTTATAAGCAATAGATAGGTGTTATCTATTAAAATGATGATAAACCAAGTTAACAACAGAATATGAATTTAGGGTTTTTAAGTGTATCAGCAACATAGGTACATTTTTATAGTGTTCAATTTGGGAATTAAGATGATTAAGGCGACACCTTTTTGATTGAAATTATTCCATTATGCTCATTTAATGATTTTTATTTCATATTATATATTTGTCTTTCTTATAAAATTGGTATACATTGAATAAGCAGATCAAATAACAACATAGATTTGTGAAAGAGGGCTCTTAGATTAAACAAATGTTTATATTTGTGTATCATACAAAAATATTAATTTTGATAGTTTAAAATTTAAGATTAGATTCATAAATGAAAAATTTGAATGTGTCCCCAAGAAAATTAATTTAGAATTTATATATTCTTGTATAGTAAATATTAAAATATTAAAAAATAATTTTATAATTACAAAAATTAAAATATTTCATAGTTCAAATAATTAGTAAAATTATTGTGAGAGTAAAGGGCGATTATTTAAAAGTTTTTTTTGAAAAAAAGTTTTGATCTACTAAAGTTAAATGTTTTATATTTAGGGGATTACTATATAATTAATAAAGAAATTTTCACTTTCATGTAATTTTTTTTTAAAAATAAGTGGATGTATTTAATGCTTCATAATTTTCTATCAGAACGTGATGGTAAAATTACTCAAAAAAATTATAACAAGTATTCTTTAGATTGATTATGATGTTTTTTATTTTAAATTGTAATGGAGGTTAAACTATTAATTAATTCTAATATTTCTTATAAGCAATAGATAGGTGTTATCTATTAAAATGATGATAAACCAAGTTAACAACAGAATATGAATTTAGGGTTTTTAAGTGTATCAGCAACATAGGTACATTTTTATAGTGTTCAATTTGGGAATTAAGATGATTAAGGCGACACCTCTTTGATTGAAATTATTCCATTATGCTCATTTAATGATTTTTATTTCATATTATATATTTGTCTTTCTTATAAAATTGGTATACATTGAATAAGCAGATCAAATAACAACATAGATTTGTGAAAGAGGGCTCTTAGATTAAACAAATGTTTATATTTGTGTATCATACAAAAATATTAATTTTGATAGTTTAAAATTTAAGATTAGATTCATAAATGAAAAATTTGAATGTGTCCCCAAGAAAATTAATTTAGAATTTATATATTCTTGTATAGTAAATATTAAAATATTAAAAAATAATTTTATAATTACAAAAATTAAAATATTTCATAGTTCAAATAATTAGTAAAATTATTGTGAGAGTAAAGGGCGATTATTTAAAAGTTTTTTTTGAAAAAAAGTTTTGATCTACTAAAGTTAAATGTTTTATATTTAGGGGATTACTATATAATTAATAAAGAAATTTTCACTTTCATGTAATTTTTTTTTAAAAATAAGTGGATGTATTTAATGCTTCATAATTTTCTATCAGAACGTGATGGTAAAATTACTCAAAAAAATTATAACAAGTATTCTTTAGATTGATTATGATGTTTTTTATTTTAAATTGTAATGGAGGTTAAACTATTAATTAATTCTAATATTTCTTATAAGCAATAGATAGGTGTTATCTATTAAAATGATGATAAACCAAGTTAACAACAGAATATGAATTTAGGGTTTTTAAGTGTATCAGCAACATAGGTACATTTTTATAGTGTTCAATTTGGGAATTAAGATGATTAAGGCGACACCTCTTTGATTGAAATTATTCCATTATGCTCATTTAATGATTTTTATTTCATATTATATATTTGTCTTTCTTATAAAATTGGTATACATTGAATAAGCAGATCAAATAACAACATAGATTTGTGAAAGAGGGCTCTTAGATTAAACAAATGTTTATATTTGTGTATCATAAAAAAATATTAATTTTGATAGTTTAAAATTTAAGATTAGATTCATAAATGAAAAATTTGAATGTGTCCCCAAGAAAATTAATTTAGAATTTATATATTCTTGTATAGTAAATATTAAAATATTAAAAAATAATTTTATAATTACAAAAATTAAAATATTTCATAGTTCAAATAATTAGTAAAATTATTGTGAGAGTAAAGGGCGATTATTTAAAAGTTTTTTTTGAAAAAAAGTTTTGATCTACTAAAGTTAAATGTTTTATATTTAGGGGATTACTATATAATTAATAAAGAAATTTTCACTTTCATGTAATTTTTTTTTAAAAATAAGTGGATGTATTTAATGCTTCATAATTTTCTATCAGAACGTGATGGTAAAATTACTCAAAAAAATTATAACAAGTATTCTTTAGATTGATTATGATGTTTTTTATTTTAAATTGTAATGGAGGTTAAACTATTAATTAATTCTAATATTTCTTATAAGCAATAGATAGGTGTTATCTATTAAAATGATGATAAACCAAGTTAACAACAGAATATGAATTTAGGGTTTTTAAGTGTATCAGCAACATAGGTACATTTTTATAGTGTTCAATTTGGGAATTAAGATGATTAAGGCGACACCTTTTTGATTGAAATTATTCCATTATGCTCATTTAATGATTTTTATTTCATATTATATATTTGTCTTTCTTATAAAATTGGTATACATTGAATAAGCAGATCAAATAACAACATAGATTTGTGAAAGAGGGCTCTTAGATTAAACAAATGTTTATATTTGTGTATCATACAAAAATATTAATTTTGATAGTTTAAAATTTAAGATTAGATTCATAAATGAAAAATTTGAATGTGTCCCCAAGAAAATTAATTTAGAATTTATATATTCTTGTATAGTAAATATTAAAATATTAAAAAATAATTTTATAATTACAAAAATTAAAATATTTCATAGTTCAAATAAATAGTAAAATTATTGTGAGAGTAAAGGGCGATTATTTAAAAGTTTTTTTTGAAAAAAAGTTTTGATCTACTAAAGTTAAATGTTTTATATTTAGGGGATTACTATATAATTAATAAAGAAATTTTCACTTTCATGTAATTTTTTTTAAAAAATAAGTGGATGTATTTAATGCTTCATAATTTTCTATCAGAACGTGATGGTAAAATTACTCAAAAAAATTATAACAAGTATTCTTTAGATTGATTATGATGTTTTTTATTTTAAATTGTAATGGAGGTTAAACTATTAATTAATTCTAATATTTCTTATAAGCAATAGATAGGTGTTATCTATTAAAATGATGATAAACCAAGTTAACAACAGAATATGAATTTAGGGTTTTTAAGTGTATCAGCAACATAGGTACATTTTTATAGTGTTCAATTTGGGAATTAAGATGATTAAGGCGACACCTTTTTGATTGAAATTATTCCATTATGCTCATTTAATGATTTTTATTTCATATTATATATTTGTCTTTCTTATAAAATTGGTATACATTGAATAAGCAGATCAAATAACAACATAGATTTGTGAAAGAGGGCTCTTAGATTAAACAAATGTTTATATTTGTGTATCATACAAAAATATTAATTTTGATAGTTTAAAATTTAAGATTAGATTCATAAATGAAAAATTTGAATGTGTCCCCAAGAAAATTAATTTAGAATTTATATATTCTTTTATAGTAAATATTAAAATATTAAAAAATAATTTTATAATTACAAAAATTAAAATATTTCATATTTCAAATAATTAGTAAAATTATTGTGAGAGTAAAGGGCGATTATTTAAAAGTTTTTTTTGAAAAAAAGTTTTGATCTACTAAAGTTAAATGTTTTATATTTAGGGGATTACTATATAATTAATAAAGAAATTTTCACTTTCATGTAATTTTTTTTTAAAAATAAGTGGATGTATTTAATGCTTCATAATTTTCTATCAGAACGTGATGGTAAAATTACTCAAAAAAATTATAACAAGTATTCTTTAGATTGATTATGATGTTTTTTATTTTAAATTGTAATGGAGGTTAAACTATTAATTAATTCTAATATTTCTTATAAGCAATAGATAGGTGTTATCTATTAAAATGATGATAAACCAAGTTAACAACAGAATATGAATTTAGGGTTTTTAAGTGTATCAGCAACATAGGTACATTTTTATAGTGTTCAATTTGGGAATTAAGATGATTAAGGCGACACCTTTTTGATTGAAATTATTCCATTATGCTCATTTAATGATTTTTATTTCATATTATATATTTGTCTTTCTTATAAAATTGGTATACATTGAATAAGCAGATCAAATAACAACATAGATTTGTGAAAGAGGGCTCTTAGATTAAACAAATGTTTATATTTGTGTATCATACAAAAATATTAATTTTGATAGTTTAAAATTTAAGATTAGATTCATAAATGAAAAATTTGAATGTGTCCCCAAGAAAATTAATTTAGAATTTATATATTCTTGTATAGTAAATATTAAAATATTAAAAAATAATTTTATAATTACAAAAATTAAAATATTTCATATTTCAAATAATTAGTAAAATTATTGTGAGAGTAAAGGGCGATTATTTAAAAGTTTTTTTTGAAAAAAAGTTTTGATCTACTAAAGTTAAATGTTTTATATTTAGGGGATTACTATATAATTAATAAAGAAATTTTCACTTTCATGTAATTTTTTTTTAAAAATAAGTGGATGTATTTAATGCTTCATAATTTTCTATCAGAACGTGATGGTAAAATTACTCAAAAAAATTATAACAAGTATTCTTTAGATTGATTATGATGTTTTTTATTTTAAATTGTAATGGAGGTTAAACTATTAATTAATTCTAATATTTCTTATAAGCAATAGATAGGTGTTATCTATTAAAATGATGATAAACCAAGTTAACAACAGAATATGAATTTAGGGTTTTTAAGTGTATCAGCAACATAGGTACATTTTTATAGTGTTCAATTTGGGAATTAAGATGATTAAGGCGACACCTTTTTGATTGAAATTATTCCATTATGCTCATTTAATGATTTTTATTTCATATTATATATTTGTCTTTCTTATAAAATTGGTATACATTGAATAAGCAGATCAAATAACAACATAGATTTGTGAAAGAGGGCTCTTAGATTAAACAAATGTTTATATTTGTGTATCATACAAAAATATTAATTTTGATAGTTTAAAATTTAAGATTAGATTCATAAATGAAAAATTTGAATGTGTCCCCAAGAAAATTAATTTAGAATTTATATATTCTTGTATAGTAAATATTAAAATATTAAAATATTAAAAAATAATTTTATAATTACAAAAATTAAAATATTTCATAGTTCAAATAATTAGTAAAATTATTGTGAGAGTAAAGGGCGATTATTTAAAAGTTTTTTTTGAAAAAAAGTTTTGATCTACTAAAGTTAAATGTTTTATATTTAGGGGATTACTATATAATTAATAAAGAAATTTTCACTTTCATGTAATTTTTTTTTAAAAATAAGTGGATGTATTTAATGCTTCATAATTTTCTATCAGAACGTGATGGTAAAATTACTCAAAAAAATTATAACAAGTATTCTTTAGATTGATTATGATGTTTTTTATTTTAAATTGTAATGGAGGTTAAACTATTAATTAATTATAATATTTCTTATAAGCAATAGATAGGTGTTATCTATTAAAATGATGATAAACCAAGTTAACAACAAAATATGAATTTAGGGTTTTTAAGTGTATCAGCAACATAGGTACATTTTTATAGTGTTCAATTTGGGAATTAAGATGATTAAGGCGACACCTTTTTGATTGAAATTATTCCATTATGCTCATTTAATGATTTTTATTTCATATTATATATTTGTCTTTCTTATAAAATTGGTATACATTGAATAAGCAGATCAAATAACAACATAGATTTGTGAAAGAGGGCTCTTAGATTAAACAAATGTTTATATTTGTGTATCATACAAAAATATTAATTTTGATAGTTTAAAATTTAAGATTAGATTCATAAATGAAAAATTTGAATGTGTCCCCAAGAAAATTAATTTAGAATTTATATATTCTTGTATAGTAAATATTAAAATATTAAAAAATAATTTTATAATTACAAAAATTAAAATATTTCATAGTTCAAATAATTAGTAAAATTATTGTGAGAGTAAAGGGCGATTATTTAAAAGTTTTTTTTGAAAAAAAGTTTTGATCTACTAAAGTTAAATGTTTTATATTTAGGGGATTACTATATAATTAATAAAGAAATTTTCACTTTCATGTAATTTTTTTTTAAAAATAAGTGGATGTATTTAATGCTTCATAATTTTCTATCAGAACGTGATGGTAAAATTACTCAAAAAAATTATAACAAGTATTCTTTAGATTGATTATGATGTTTTTTATTTTAAATTGTAATGGAGGTTAAACTATTAATTAATTCTAATATTTCTTATAAGCAATAGATAGGTGTTATCTATTAAAATGATGATAAACCAAGTTAACAACAGAATATGAATTTAGGGTTTTTAAGTGTATCAGCAACATAGGTACATTTTTATAGTGTTCAATTTGGGAATTAAGATGATTAAGGCGACACCTTTTTGATTGAAATTATTCCATTATGCTCATTTAATGATTTTTATTTCATATTATATATTTGTCTTTCTTATAAAATTGGTATACATTGAATAAGCAGATCAAATAACAACATAGATTTGTGAAAGAGGGCTCTTAGATTAAACAAATGTTTATATTTGTGTATCATACAAAAATATTAATTTTGATAGTTTAAAATTTAAGATTAGATTCATAAATGAAAAATTTGAATGTGTCCCCAAGAAAATTAATTTAGAATTTATATATTCTTGTATAGTAAATATTAAAATATTAAAATATTAAAAAATAATTTTATAATTACAAAAATTAAAATATTTCATAGTTCAAATAATTAGTAAAATTATTGTGAGAGTAAAGGGCGATTATTTAAAAGTTTTTTTTGAAAAAAAGTTTTGATCTACTAAAGTTAAATGTTTTATATTCAGGGGATTACTATATAATTAATAAAGAAATTTTCACTTTCATGTAATTTTTTTTTAAAAATAAGTGGATGTATTTAATGCTTCATAATTTTCTATCAGAACGTGATGGTAAAATTACTCAAAAAAATTATAACAAGTATTCTTTAGATTGATTATGATGTTTTTTATTTTAAATTGTAATGGAGGTTAAACTATTAATTAATTCTAATATTTCTTATAAGCAATAGATAGGTGTTATCTATTAAAATGATGATAAACCAAGTTAACAACAGAATATGAATTTAGGGTTTTTAAGTGTATCAGCAACATAGGTACATTTTTATAGTGTTCAATTTGGGAATTAAGATGATTAAGGCGACACCTTTTTGATTGAAATTATTCCATTATGCTCATTTAATGATTTTTATTTCATATTATATATTTGTCTTTCTTATAAAATTGGTATACATTGAATAAGCAGATCAAATAACAACATAGATTTGTGAAAGAGGGCTCTTAGATTAAACAAATGTTTATATTTGTGTATCATACAAAAATATTAATTTTGATAGTTTAAAATTTAAGATTAGATTCATAAATGAAAAATTTGAATGTGTCCCCAAGAAAATTAATTTAGAATTTATATATTCTTGTATAGTAAATATTAAAATATTAAAAAATAATTTTATAATTACAAAAATTAAAATATTTCATAGTTCAAATAATTAGTAAAATTATTGTGAGAGTAAAGGGCGATTATTTAAAAGTTTTTTTTGAAAAAAAGTTTTGATCTACTAAAGTTAAATGTTTTATATTTAGGGGATTACTATATAATTAATAAAGAAATTTTCACTTTCATGTAATTTTTTTTTTAAAAATAAGTGGATGTATTTAATGCTTCATAATTTTCTATCAGAACGTGATGGTAAAATTACTCAAAAAAATTATAACAAGTATTCTTTAGATTGATTATGAAGTTTTTTATTTTAAATTGTAATGGAGGTTAAACTATTAATTAATTCTAATATTTCTTATAAGCAATAGATAGGTGTTATCTATTAAAATGATGATAAACCAAGTTAACAACAGAATATGAATTTAGGGTTTTTAAGTGTATCAGCAACATAGGTACATTTTTATAGTGTTCAATTTTGGAATTAAGATGATTAAGGCGACACCTTTTTGATTGAAATTATTCCATTATGCTCATTTAATGATTTTTATTTCATATTATATATTTGTCTTTCTTATAAAATTGGTATACATTGAATAAGCAGATCAAATAACAACATAGATTTGTGAAAGAGGGCTCTTAGATTAAACAAATGTTTATATTTGTGTATCATACAAAAATATTAATTTTGATAGTTTAAAATTTAAGATTAGATTCATAAATGAAAAATTTGAATGTGTCCCCAAGAAAATTAATTTAGAATTTATATATTCTTGTATAGTAAATATTAAAATATTAAAAAATAATTTTATAATTACAAAAATTAAAATATTTCATAGTTCAAATAATTAGTAAAATTATTGTGAGAGTAAAGGGCGATTATTTAAAAGTTTTTTTTGAAAAAAAGTTTTGATCTACTAAAGTTAAATGTTTTATATTTAGGGGATTACTATATAATTAATAAAGAAATTTTCACTTTCATGTAATTTTTTTTTAAAAATAAGTGGATGTATTTAATGCTTCATAATTTTCTATCAGAACGTGATGGTAAAATTACTCAAAAAAATTATAACAAGTATTCTTTAGATTGATTATGATGTTTTTTATTTTAAATTGTAATGGAGGTTAAACTATTAATTAATTCTAATATTTCTTATAAGCAATAGATAGGTGTTATCTATTAAAATGATGATAAACCAAGTTAACAACAGAATATGAATTTAGGGTTTTTAAGTGTATCAGCAACATAGGTACATTTTTATAGTGTTCAATTTGGGAATTAAGATGATTAAGGCGACACCTTTTTGATTGAAATTATTCCATTATGCTCATTTAATGATTTTTATTTCATATTATATATTTGTCTTTCTTATAAAATTGGTATACATTGAATAAGCAGATCAAATAACAACATAGATTTGTGAAAGAGGGCTCTTAGATTAAACAAATGTTTATATTTGTGTATCATACAAAAATATTAATTTTGATAGTTTAAAATTTAAGATTAGATTCATAAATGAAAAATTTGAATGTGTCCCCAAGAAAATTAATTTAGAATTTATATATTCTTGTATAGTAAATATTAAAATATTAAAAAATAATTTTATAATTACAAAAATTAAAATATTTCATATTTCAAATAATTAGTAAAATTATTGTGAGAGTAAAGGGCGATTATTTAAAAGTTTTTTTTGAAAAAAAGTTTTGATCTACTAAAGTTAAATGTTTTATATTTAGGGGATTACTATATAATTAATAAAGAAATTTTCACTTTCATGTAATTTTTTTTTAAAAATAAGTGGATGTATTTAATGCTTCATAATTTTCTATCAGAACGTGATGGTAAAATTACTCAAAAAAATTATAACAAGTATTCTTTAGATTGATTATGATGTTTTTTATTTTAAATTGTAATGGAGGTTAAACTATTAATTAATTCTAATATTTCTTATAAGCAATAGATAGGTGTTATCTATTAAAATGATGATAAACCAAGTTAACAACAGAAGAATATGAATTTAGGGTTTTTAAGTGTATCAGCAACATAGGTACATTTTTATAGTGTTCAATTTTGGAATTAAGATGATTAAGGCGACACCTTTTTGATTGAAATTATTCCATTATGCTCATTTAATGATTTTTATTTCATATTATATATTTGTCTTTCTTATAAAATTGGTATACATTGAATAAGCAGATCAAATAACAACATAGATTTGTGAAAGAGGGCTCTTAGATTAAACAAATGTTTATATTTGTGTATCATACAAAAATATTAATTTTGATAGTTTAAAATTTAAGATTAGATTCATAAATGAAAAATTTGAATGTGTCCCCAAGAAAATTAATTTAGAATTTATATATTCTTGTATAGTAAATATTAAAATATTAAAATATTAAAAAATAATTTTATAATTACAAAAATTAAAATATTTCATAGTTCAAATAATTAGTAAAATTATTGTGAGAGTAAAGGGCGATTATTTAAAAGTTTTTTTTGAAAAAAAGTTTTGATCTACTAAAGTTAAATGTTTTATATTCAGGGGATTACTATATAATTAATAAAGAAATTTTCACTTTCATGTAATTTTTTTTTAAAAATAAGTGGATGTATTTAATGCTTCATAATTTTCTATCAGAACGTGATGGTAAAATTACTCAAAAAAATTATAACAAGTATTCTTTAGATTGATTATGATGTTTTTTATTTTAAATTGTAATGGAGGTTAAACTATTAATTAATTCTAATATTTCTTATAAGCAATAGATAGGTGTTATCTATTAAAATGATGATAAACCAAGTTAACAACAGAATATGAATTTAGGGTTTTTAAGTGTATCAGCAACATAGGTACATTTTTATAGTGTTCAATTTGGGAATTAAGATGATTAAGGCGACACCTTTTTGATTGAAATTATTCCATTATGCTCATTTAATGATTTTTATTTCATATTATATATTTGTCTTTCTTATAAAATTGGTATACATTGAATAAGCAGATCAAATAACAACATAGATTTGTGAAAGAGGGCTCTTAGATTAAACAAATGTTTATATTTGTGTATCATACAAAAATATTAATTTTGATAGTTTAAAATTTAAGATTAGATTCATAAATGAAAAATTTGAATGTGTCCCCAAGAAAATTAATTTAGAATTTATATATTCTTGTATAGTAAATATTAAAATATTAAAAAATAATTTTATAATTACAAAAATTAAAATATTTCATAGTTCAAATAATTAGTAAAATTATTGTGAGAGTAAAGGGCGATTATTTAAAAGTTTTTTTTGAAAAAAAGTTTTGATCTACTAAAGTTAAATGTTTTATATTTAGGGGATTACTATATAATTAATAAAGAAATTTTCACTTTCATGTAATTTTTTTTTAAAAATAAGTGGATGTATTTAATGCTTCATAATTTTCTATCAGAACGTGATGGTAAAATTACTCAAAAAAATTATAACAAGTATTCTTTAGATTGATTATGATGTTTTTTATTTTAAATTGTAATGGAGGTTAAACTATTAATTAATTCTAATATTTCTTATAAGCAATAGATAGGTGTTATCTATTAAAATGATGATAAACCAAGTTAACAACAGAATATGAATTTAGGGTTTTTAAGTGTATCAGCAACATAGGTACATTTTTATAGTGTTCAATTTGGGAATTAAGATGATTAAGGCGACACCTTTTTGATTGAAATTATTCCATTATGCTCATTTAATGATTTTTATTTCATATTATATATTTGTCTTTCTTATAAAATTGGTATACATTGAATAAGCAGATCAAATAACAACATAGATTTGTGAAAGAGGGCTCTTAGATTAAACAAATGTTTATATTTGTGTATCATACAAAAATATTAATTTTGATAGTTTAAAATTTAAGATTAGATTCATAAATGAAAAATTTGAATGTGTCCCCAAGAAAATTAATTTAGAATTTATATATTCTTGTATAGTAAATATTAAAATATTAAAAAATAATTTTATAATTACAAAATTAAAATATTTCATAGTTCAAATAATTAGTAAAATTATTGTGAGAGTAAAGGGCGATTATTTAAAAGTTTTTTTTGAAAAAAAGTTTTGATCTACTAAAGTTAAATGTTTTATATTTAGGGGATTACTATATAATTAATAAAGAAATTTTCACTTTCATGTAATTTTTTTTTAAAAATAAGTGGATGTATTTAATGCTTCATAATTTTCTATCAGAACGTGATGGTAAAATTACTCAAAAAAATTATAACAAGTATTCTTTAGATTGATTATGATGTTTTTTATTTTAAATTGTAATGGAGGTTAAACTATTAATTAATTCTAATATTTCTTATAAGCAATAGATAGGTGTTATCTATTAAAATGATGATAAACCAAGTTAACAACAGAATATGAATTTAGGGTTTTTAAGTGTATCAGCAACATAGGTACATTTTTATAGTGTTCAATTTGGGAATTAAGATGATTAAGGCGACACCTTTTTGATTGAAATTATTCCATTATGCTCATTTAATGATTTTTATTTCATATTATATATTTGTCTTTCTTATAAAATTGGTATACATTGAATAAGCAGATCAAATAACAACATAGATTTGTGAAAGAGGGCTCTTAGATTAAACAAATGTTTATATTTGTGTATCATACAAAAATATTAATTTTGATAGTTTAAAATTTAAGATTAGATTCATAAATGAAAAATTTGA
Source organism: Vicia faba (assembly GCA_948472305.1). Classification (NCBI taxonomy): domain Eukaryota; kingdom Viridiplantae; phylum Streptophyta; class Magnoliopsida; order Fabales; family Fabaceae; genus Vicia; species Vicia faba. The sequence goes on from CATIWC010002404.1 coordinate 53,033, forward strand.
ATGTGTCCCCAAGAAAATTAATTTAGAATTTATATATTCTTGTATAGTAAATATTAAAATATTAAAAATAATTTTATAATTACAAAAATTAAAATATTTCATAGTTCAAATAATTAGTAAAATTATTGTGAGAGTAAAGGGCGATTATTTAAAAGTTTTTTTTGAAAAAAAGTTTTGATCTACTAAAGTTAAATGTTTTATATTTAGGGGATTACTATATAATTAATAAAGAAATTTTCACTTTCATGTAATTTTTTTTTAAAATAAGTGGATGTATTTAATGCTTCATAATTTTCTATCAGAACGTGATGGTAAAATTACTCAAAAAAATTATAACAAGTATTCTTTAGATTGATTATGATGTTTTTTATTTTAAATTGTAATGGAGGTTAAACTATTAATTAATTCTAATATTTCTTATAAGCAATAGATAGGTGTTATCTATTAAAATGATGATAAAACAAGTTAACAATAGAATATGAATTTAGGGTTTTTAAGTGTATCAGCAACATAGGTACATTTTTATAGTGTTCAATTTGGGAATTAAGATGATTAAGGCGACACCTTTTTGATTGAAATTATTCCATTATGCTCATTTAATGATTTTTATTTCATATTATATATTTGTCTTTCTTATAAAATTGGTATACATTGAATAAGCAGATCAAATAACAACATAGATTTGTGAAAGAGGGCTCTTAGATTAAACAAATGTTTATATTTGTGTATCATACAAAAATATTAATTTTGATAGTTTAAAATTTAAGATTAGATTCATAAATGAAAAATTTGAATGTGTCCCCAAGAAAATTAATTTAGAATTTATATATTCTTGTATAGTAAATATTAAAATATTAAAAAATAATTTTATAATTACAAAAATTAAAATATTTCATAGTTCAAATAATTAGTAAAATTATTGTGAGAGTAAAGGGCGATTATTTAAAAGTTTTTTTTGAAAAAAAGTTTTGATCTACTAAAGTTAAATGTTTTATATTTAGGGGATTACTATATAATTAATAAAGAAATTTTCACTTTCATGTAATTTTTTTTTAAAAATAAGTGGATGTATTTAATGCTTCATAATTTTCTATCAGAACGTGATGGTAAAATTACTCAAAAAAATTATAACAAGTATTCTTTAGATTAATTATGATGTTTTTATTTTAAATTGTAATGGAGGTTAAACTATTAATTAATTCTAATATTTCTTATAAGCAATAGATAGGTGTTATCTATTAAAATGATGATAAAACAAGTTAACAACAGAATATGAATTTAGGGTTTTTAAGTGTATCAGCAACATAGGTACATTTTTATAGTGTTCAATTTGGGAATTAAGATGATTAAGGCGACACCTTTTTGATTGAAATTATTCCATTATGCTCATTTAATGATTTTTATTTCATATTATATATTTGTCTTTCTTATAAAATTGGTATACATTGAATAAGCAGATCAAATAACAACATAGATTTGTGAAAGAGGGCTCTTAGATTAAACAAATGTTTATATTTGTGTATCATACAAAAATATTAATTTTGATAGTTTAAAATTTAAGATTAGATTCATAAATGAAAAATTTGAATGTGTCCCAAAGAAAATTAATTTAGAATTTATATATTCTTGTATAGTAAATATTAAAATATTAAAAAATAATTTTATAATTACAAAAATTAAAATATTTCATAGTTCAAATAATTAGTAAAATTATTGTGAGAGTAAAGGGCGATTATTTAAAAGTTTTTTTTGAAAAAAAGTTTTGATCTACTAAAGTTAAATGTTTTATATTTAGGGGATTACTATATAATTAATAAAGAAATTTTCACTTTCATGTAATTTTTTTTTAAAATAAGTGGATGTATTTAATGCTTCATAATTTTCTATCAGAACGTGATGGTAAAATTACTCAAAAAAATTATAACAAGTATTCTTTAGATTGATTATGATGTTTTTTATTTTAAATTGTAATGGAGGTTAAACTATTAATTAATTCTAATATTTCTTATAAGCAATAGATAGGTGTTATCTATTAAAATGATGATAAAACAACTTAACAACAGAATATGAATTTAGGGTTTTTAAGTGTATCAGCAACATAGGTACATTTTTATAGTGTTCAATTTGGGAATTAAGATGATTAAGGCGACACCTTTTTGATTGAAATTATTCCATTATGCTCATTTAATGATTTTTATTTCATATTATATATTTGTCTTTCTTATAAAATTGGTATACATTGAATAAGCAGATCAAATAACAACATAGATTTGTGAAAGAGGGCTCTTAGATTAAACAAATGTTTATATTTGTGTATCATACAAAAATATTAATTTTGATAGTTTAAAATTTAAGATTAGATTCATAAATGAAAAATTTGAATGTGTCCCCAAGAAAATTAATTTAGAATTTATATATTCTTGTATAGTAAATATTAAAATATTAAAAAATAATTTTATAATTACAAAAATTAAAATATTTCATAGTTCAAATAATTAGTAAAATTATTGTGAGAGTAAAGGGCGATTATTTAAAAGTTTTTTTGAAAAAAAGTTTTGATCTACTAAAGTTAAATGTTTTATATTTAGGGGATTACTATATAATTAATAAAGAAATTTTCACTTTCATGTAATTTTTTTTTAAAAATAAGTGGATGTATTTAATGCTTCATAATTTTCTATCAGAACGTGATGGTAAAATTACTCAAAAAAATTATAACAAGTATTCTTTAGATTGATTATGATGTTTTTTATTTTAAATTGTAATGGAGGTTAAACTATTAATTAATTCTAATATTTCTTATAAGCAATAGATAGGTGTTATCTATTAAAATGATGATAAAACAAGTTAACAACAGAATATGAATTTAGGGTTTTTAAGTGTATCAGCAACATAGGTACATTTTTATAGTGTTCAATTTGGGAATTAAGATGATTAAGGCGACACCTTTTTGATTGAAATTATTCCATTATGCTCATTTAATGATTTTTATTTCATATTATATATTTGTCTTTCTTATAAAATTGGTATACATTGAATAAGCAGATCAAATAACAACATAGATTTGTGAAAGAGGGCTCTTAGATTAAACAAATGTTTATATTTGTGTATCATACAAAAATATTAATTTTGATAGTTTAAAATTTAAGATTAGATTCATAAATGAAAAATTTGAATGTGTCCCCAAGAAAATTAATTTAGAATTTATATATTCTTGTATAGTAAATATTAAAATATTAATTACAAAAATTAAAATATTTCATAGTTCAAATAATTAGTAAAATTATTGTGAGAGTAAAGGGCGATTATTTAAAAGTTTTTTTTTGAAAAAAAGTTTTGATCTACTAAAGTTAAATGTTTTATATTTAGGGGATTACTACATAATTAATAAAGAAATTTTCACTTTCATGTAATTTTTTTTTAAAAATAAGTGGATGTATTTAATGCTTCATAATTTTCTATCAGAACGTGATGGTAAAATTACTCAAAAAAATTATAACAAGTATTCTTTAGATTGATTATGATGTTTTTTATTTTAAATTGTAATGGAGGTTAAACTATTAATTAATTCTAATATTTCTTATAAGCAATAGATAGGTGTTATCTATTAAAATGATGATAAAACAAGTTAACAACAGAATATGAATTTAGGGTTTTTAAGTGTATCAGCAACATAGGTACATTTTTATAGTGTTCAATTTGGGAATTAAGATGATTAAGGCGACACCTTTTTGATTGAATTTAATGATTTTTATTTCATATTATATATTTGTCTTTCTTATAAAATTGGTATACATTGAATAAGCAGATCAAATAACAACATAGATTTGTGAAAGAGGGCTCTTAGATTAAACAAATGTTTATATTTGTGTATCATACAAAAATATTAATTTTGATAGTTTTAAAATTTAAGATTAGATTCATAAATGAAAAATTTGAATGTGTCCCCAAGAAAATTAATTTAGAATTTATATATTCTTGTATAGTAAATATTAAAATAATTAAAAAATAATTTTATAATTACAAAAATTAAAATATTTCATAGTTCAAATAATTAGTAAAATTATTGTGAGAGTAAAGGGCGATTATTTAAAAGTTTTTTTTGAAAAAAAGTTTTGATCTACTTAAAGTTAAATGTTTTATATTTAGGGGATTACTACATAATTAATAAAGAAATTTTCACTTTCATGTAATTTTTTTTAAAAATAAGTGGATGTCATTTAATGCTTCATAATTTTCTATCAGAACGTGATGGTAAACATTACTCAAAAAAATTATAACAAGTATTCTTTAGATTGATTATGATGTTTTTTATTTTAAATTGTAATGGAGGTTAAACTATTAATTAATTCTAATATTTCTTATAAGCAATAGATAGGTGTTATCTATTAAAATGATGATAAAACAAGTTAACAACAAAATATGAATTTAGGGTTTTTAAGTGTATCAGCAACATAGGTACATTTTTATAGTGTTCAATTTGGGAATTAAGATGATATAAGGCGACACCTTTTGTGATTGAAATTATTCCATTATGCTCATTTAATGATGTTTTAGTTTCATATTATATATTGTCTTTCTTATAAAATTGGTATACATTGAATAAGCAGATCAAATAACAACATAGATTTGTGAAAGAGGGCTCTTAGATTAAACAAATGTTTACTATTTGTGTATCATACAAAAATATTAATTTTGATAGTTTAAAATTTAAGATTAGATTCATAAATGAAAAATTTGAATGTGTCCCCAAGAAAATTTAATTTAGAATTTATATATTCTTGTATAGTAAATATTAAAATATTAAAAAATAATTTTATAATTACAAAAATTAAAATTATTTCATAGTTCAAATAATTAGTAAAATTATTGTGAGAGTAAAGGGCGATTATTTAAAAGTTTGTTTTTGAAAAAAAGTTTTGATCTACTAAAGTTAAATGTTTTATATTTAGGGGATTACTATATAATTAATAAAGAAATTTTCACTTTCATGTAATTTTTTTTTAAAAATAAGTGGATGTATTTAATGCTTCATAATTTTCTATCAGAACGTGATGGTAAAATTACTCAAAAAAATTATAACAAGTATTCTTTAGATTGATTATGATGTTTTTTTATTTTAAATTGTAATGGAGGTTAAACTATTAATTAATTTCTAATATTTCTATATAAGCAATAGATAGGTGTTATCTATTAAAATGATGATAAACCAAGTTAACAACAGAACTATGAATTTAGGGTTTGTTAAGTGTATCAGCAACATAGGTACATTTTTATAGTGTTCAATTTGGGAATTAAGATGATTAAGGCGACACTTTTTGATTGAAATTATTCCATTATGCTCATTTGAATGATTTTTATTTCAATATTATATATTTGTCTCTTCTTATAAAATTGGTATACATTGAATAAGCAGATCAAATAACAACATAGATTTGTGAAAGAGGGCTCTTAGATTAAACAAATGTTTATATTTGTGTATCATACAAAAATATTAATTTTGATAGTTTAAAATTTAAGATTAGATTCATAAATGAAAAATTTGAATGTGTCCCCAAGAAAATTAATTTAGAATTTATATATTCTTGTATAGTAAATATTAAAATATTAAAAAATAATTTTATAATTACAAAAATTAAAATATTTCATAGTTCAAATAATTAGTAAAATTATTGTGAGAGTAAAGGGCGATTATTAAAAGTTTTTTTTGAAAAAAAGTTTTGATCTACTAAAGTTAAATGTTTTATATTTAGGGGATTACTATATAATTAATAAAGAAATTTTCACTTTCATGTAATTTTTTTTTAAAAATAAGTGGATGTATTTAATGCTTCATAATTTTCTATCAGAACGTGATGGTAAAATTACTCAAAAAAATTATAACAAGTATTCTTTAGATTGATTATGATGTTTTTTATTTTAAATTGTAATGGAGGTTAAACTATTAATTAATTCTAATATTTCTTATAAGCAATAGATAGGTGTTATCTATTAAAATGATGATAAAACAAGTTAACAATAGAATATGAATTTAGGGTTTTTAAGTGTATCAGCAACATAGGTACATTTTTATAGTGTTCAATTTGGGAATTAAGATGATTAAGGCGACACCTTTTTGATTGAAATTATTCCATTATGCTCATTTAATGATTTTTATTTCATATTATATATTTGTCTTTCTTATAAAATTGGTATACATTGAATAAGCAGATCAAATAACAACATAGATTTGTGAAAGAGGGCTCTTAGATTAAACAAATGTTTATATTTGTGTATCATACAAAAATATTAATTTTGATAGTTTAAAATTTAAGATTAGATTCATAAATGAAAAATTTGAATGTGTCCCCAAGAAAATTAATTTAGAATTTATATATTCTTGTATAGTAAATATTAAAATATTAATTACAAAAATTAAAATATTTCATAGTTCAAATAATTAGTAAAATTATTGTGAGAGTAAAGGGCGATTATTTAAAAGTTTTTTTTGAAAAAAAGTTTTGATCTACTAAAGTTAAATGTTTTATATTTAGGGGATTACTACATAATTAATAAAGAAATTTTCACTTTCATGTAATTTTTTTTTAAAAATAAGTGGATGTATTTAATGCTTCATAATTTTCTATCAGAACGTGATGGTAAAATTACTCAAAAAAATTATAACAAGTATTCTTTAGATTGATTATGATGTTTTTTATTTTAAATTGTAATGGAGGTTAAACTATTAATTAATTCTAATATTTCTTATAAGCAATAGATAGGTGTTATCTATTAAAATGATGATAAAACAAGTTAACAACAGAATATGAATTTAGGGTTTTTAAGTGTATCAGCAACATAGGTACATTTTTATAGTGTTCAATTTGGGAATTAAGATGATTAAGGCGACACCTTTTTGATTGAAATTATTCCATTATGCTCATTTAATGATTTTTATTTCATATTATATATTTGTCTTTCTTATAAAATTGGTATACATTGAATAAGCAGATCAAATAACAACATAGATTTGTGAAAGAGGGCTCTTAGATTAAACAAATGTTTATATTTGTGTATCATACAAAAATATTAATTTTGATAGTTTAAAATTTAAGATTAGATTCATAAATGAAAAATTTGAATGTGTCCCCAAGAAAATTAATTTAGAATTTATATATTCTTGTATAGTAAATATTAAAATATTAAAAAATAATTTTATAATTACAAAAATTAAAATATTTCATAGTTCAAATAATTAGTAAAATTATTGTGAGAGTAAAGGGCGATTATTTAAAAGTTTTTTTTGAAAAAAAGTTTTGATCTACTAAAGTTAAATGTTTTATATTTAGGGGATTACTACATAATTAATAAAGAAATTTTCACTTTCATGTAATTTTTTTTTAAAAATAAGTGGATGTATTTAATGCTTCATAATTTTCTATCAGAACGTGATGGTAAAATTACTCAAAAAAATTATAACAAGTATTCTTTAGATTGATTATGATGTTTTTTATTTTAAATTGTAATGGAGGTTAAACTATTAATTAATTCTAATATTTCTTATAAGCAATAGATAGGTGTTATCTATTAAAATGATGATAAAACAACTTAACAACAGAATATGAATTTAGGGTTTTTAAGTGTATCAGCAACATAGGTACATTTTTATAGTGTTCAATTTGGGAATTAAGATGATTAAGGCGACACCTTTTTGATTGAAATTATTCCATTATGCTCATTTAATGATTTTTATTTCATATTATATATTTGTCTTTCTTATAAAATTGGTATACATTGAATAAGCAGATCAAATAACAACATAGATTTGTGAAAGAGGGCTCTTAGATTAAACAAATGTTTATATTTGTGTATCATACAAAAATATTAATTTTGATAGTTTAAAATTTAAGATTAGATTCATAAATGAAAAATTTGAATGTGTCCCCAAGAAAATTAATTTAGAATTTATATATTCTTGTATAGTAAATATTAAAATATTAAAAAATAATTTTATAATTACAAAAATTAAAATATTTCATAGTTCAAATAATTAGTAAAATTATTGTGAGAGTAAAGGGCGATTATTTAAAAGTTTTTTTTGAAAAAAAGTTTTGATCTACTAAAGTTAAATGTTTTATATTTAGGGGATTACTACATAATTAATAAAGAAATTTTCACTTTCATGTAATTTTTTTTTAAAAATAAGTGGATGTATTTAATGCTTCATAATTTTCTATCAGAACGTGATGGTAAAATTACTCAAAAAAATTATAACAAGTATTCTTTAGATTGATTATGATGTTTTTTATTTTAAATTGTAATGGAGGTTAAACTATTAATTAATTCTAATATTTCTTATAAGCAATAGATAGGTGTTATCTATTAAAATGATGATAAAACAAGTTAACAACAGAATATGAATTTAGGGTTTTTAAGTGTATCAGCAACATAGGTACATTTTTATAGTGTTCAATTTGGGAATTAAGATGATTAAGGCGACACCTTTTTGATTGAAATTATTCCATTATGCTCATTTAATGATTTTTATTTCATATTATATATTTGTCTTTCTTATAAAATTGGTATACATTGAATAAGCAGATCAAATAACAACATAGATTTGTGAAAGAGGGCTCTTAGATTAAACAAATGTTTATATTTGTGTATCATACAAAAATATTAATTTTGATAGTTTAAAATTTAAGATTAGATTCATAAATGAAAAATTTGAATGTGTCCCCAAGAAAATTAATTTAGAATTTATATATTCTTGTATAGTAAATATTAAAATATTAAAAAATAATTTTATAATTACAAAAATTAAAATATTTCATAGTTCAAATAATTAGTAAAATTATTGTGAGAGTAAAGGGCGATTATTTAAAAGTTTTTTTTTGAAAAAAAGTTTTGATCTACTAAAGTTAAATGTTTTATATATTTAGGGGATTACTATATAATTAATAAAGAAATTTTCACTTTCATGTAATTTTTTTTTAAAAATAAGTGGATGTATTTAATGCTTCATAATTTTCTATCAGAACGTGATGGTAAAATTACTCAAAAAAATTATAACAAGTATTCTTTAGATTGATTATGATGTTTTTTATTTTAAATTGTAATGGAGGTTAAACTATTAATTAATTCTAATATTTCTTATAAGCAATAGATAGGTGTTATCTATTAAAATGATGATAAAACAAGTTAACAACAGAATATGAATTTAGGGTTTTTAAGTGTATCAGCAACATAGGTACATTTTTATAGTGTTCAATTTGGGAATTAAGATGATTAAGGCGACACCTTTTTGATTGAAATTATTCCATTATGCTCATTTAATGATTTTTATTTCATATTATATATTTGTCTTTCTTATAAAATTGGTATACATTGAATAAGCAGATCAAATAACAACATAGATTTGTGAAAGAGGGCTCTTAGATTAAACAAATGTTTATATTTGTGTATCATACAAAAATATTAATTTTGATAGTTTAAAATTTAAGATTAGATTCATAAATGAAAAATTTGAATGTGTCCCCAAGAAAATTAATTTAGAATTTATATATTCTTGTATAGTAAATATTAAAATATTAAAAAATAATTTTATAATTACAAAAATTAAAATATTTCATAGTTCAAATAATTAGTAAAATTATTGTGAGAGTAAAGGGCGATTATTTAAAAGTTTTTTTTGAAAAAAAGTTTTGATCTACTAAAGTTAAATGTTTTATATTTAGGGGATTACTATATAATTAATAAAGAAATTTTCACTTTCATGTAATTTTTTTTTAAAAATAAGTGGATGTATTTAATGCTTCATAATTTTCTATCAGAACGTGATGGTAAAATTACTCAAAAAAATTATAACAAGTATTCTTTAGATTGATTATGATGTTTTTTATTTTAAATTGTAATGGAGGTTAAACTATTAATTAATTCTAATATTTCTTATAAGCAATAGATAGGTGTTATCTATTAAAATGATGATAAAACAAGTTAACAACAGAATATGAATTTAGGGTTTTTAAGTGTATCAGCAACATAGGTACATTTTTATAGTGTTCAATTTGGGAATTAAGATGATTAAGGCGACACCTTTTTGATTGAAATTATTCCATTATGCTCATTTAATGATTTTTATTTCATATTATATATTTGTCTTTCTTATAAAATTGGTATACATTGAATAAGCAGATCAAATAACAACATAGATTTGTGAAAGAGGGCTCTTAGATTAAACAAATGTTTATATTTGTGTATCATACAAAAATATTAATTTTGATAGTTTAAAATTTAAGATTAGATTCATAAATGAAAAATTTGAATGTGTCCCCAAGAAAATTAATTTAGAATTTATATATTCTTGTATAGTAAATATTAAAATATTAAAAAATAATTTTATAATTACAAAAATTAAAATATTTCATAGTTCAAATAATTAGTAAAATTATTGTGAGAGTAAAGGGCGATTATTTAAAAGTTTTTTTTGAAAAAAAGTTTTGATCTACTAAAGTTAAATGTTTTATATTTAGGGGATTACTATATAATTAATAAAGAAATTTTCACTTTCATGTAATTTTTTTTTAAAAATAAGTGGATGTATTTAATGCTTCATAATTTTCTATCAGAACGTGATGGTAAAATTACTCAAAAAAATTATAACAAGTATTCTTTAGATTGATTATGATGTTTTTTATTTTAAATTGTAATGGAGGTTAAACTATTAATTAATTCTAATATTTCTTATAAGCAATAGATAGGTGTTATCTATTAAAATGATGATAAACCAAGTTAACAACAGAATATGAATTTAGGGTTTTTAAGTGTATCAGCAACATAGGTACATTTTTATAGTGTTCAATTTGGGAATTAAGATGATTAAGGCGACACCTTTTTGATTGAAATTATTCCATTATGCTCATTTAATGATTTTTATTTCATATTATATATTTGTCTTTCTTATAAAATTGGTATACATTGAATAAGCAGATCAAATAACAACATAGATTTGTGAAAGAGGGCTCTTAGATTAAACAAATGTTTATATTTGTGTATCATACAAAAATATTAATTTTGATAGTTTAAAATTTAAGATTAGATTCATAAATGAAAAATTTGAATGTGTCCCCAAGAAAATTAATTTAGAATTTATATATTCTTGTATAGTAAATATTAAAATATTAATTACAAAAATTAAAATATTTCATAGTTCAAATAATTAGTAAAATTATTGTGAGAGTAAAGGGCGATTATTTAAAAGTTTTTTTTGAAAAAAAGTTTTGATCTACTAAAGTTAAATGTTTTATATTTAGGGGATTACTACATAATTAATAAAGAAATTTTCACTTTCATGTAATTTTTTTTTAAAAATAAGTGGATGTATTTAATGCTTCATAATTTTCTATCAGAACGTGATTGGTAAAATTACTCAAAAAAATTATAACAAGTATTCTTTAGATTGATTATGATGTTTTTTATTTTAAATTGTAATGGAGGTTAAACTATTAATTAATTCTAATATTTCTTATAAGCAATAGATAGGTGTTATCTATTAAAATGATGATAAAACAAGTTAACAACAGAATATGAATTTAGGGTTTTTAAGTGTATCAGCAACATAGGTACATTTTTATAGTGTTCAATTTGGGAATTAAGATGATTAAGGCGACACCTTTTTGATTGAAATTATTCCATTATGCTCATTTAATGATTTTTATTTCATATTATATATTTGTCTTTCTTATAAAATTGGTATACATTGAATAAGCAGATCAAATAACAACATAGATTTGTGAAAGAGGGCTCTTAGATTAAACAAATGTTTATATTTGTGTATCATACAAAAATATTAATTTTGATAGTTTAAAATTTAAGATTAGATTCATAAATGAAAAATTTGAATGTGTCCCCAAGAAAATTAATTTAGAATTTATATATTCTTGTATAGTAAATATTAAAATATTAAAAAATAATTTTATAATTACAAAAATTAAAATATTTCATAGTTCAAATAATTAGTAAAATTATTGTGAGAGTAAAGGGCGATTATTTAAAAGTTTTTTTTGAAAAAAAGTTTTGATCTACTAAAGTTAAATGTTTTATATTTAGGGGATTACTACATAATTAATAAAGAAATTTTCACTTTCATGTAATTTTTTTTTAAAAATAAGTGGATGTATTTAATGCTTCATAATTTTCTATCAGAACGTGATGGTAAAATTACTCAAAAAAATTATAACAAGTATTCTTTAGATTGATTATGATGTTTTTTATTTTAAATTGTAATGGAGGTTAAACTATTAATTAATTCTAATATTTCTTATAAGCAATAGATAGGTGTTATCTATTAAAATGATGATAAAACAAGTTAACAACAGAATATGAATTTAGGGTTTTTAAGTGTATCAGCAACATAGGTACATTTTTATAGTGTTCAATTTGGGAATTAAGATGATTAAGGCGACACCTTTTTGATTGAAATTATTCCATTATGCTCATTTAATGATTTTTATTTCATATTATATATTTGTCTTTCTTATAAAATTGGTATACATTGAATAAGCAGATCAAATAACAACATAGATTTGTGAAAGAGGGCTCTTAGATTAAACAAATGTTTATATTTGTGTATCATACAAAAATATTAATTTTGATAGTTTAAAATTTAAGATTAGATTCATAAATGAAAAATTTGAATGTGTCCCCAAGAAAATTAATTTAGAATTTATATATTCTTGTATAGTAAATATTAAAATATTAAAAAATAATTTTATAATTACAAAAATTAAAATATTTCATAGTTCAAATAATTAGTAAAATTATTGTGAGAGTAAAGGGCGATTATTTAAAAGTTTTTTTTGAAAAAAAGTTTTGATCTACTAAAGTTAAATGTTTTATATATTTAGGGGATTACTATATAATTAATAAAGAAATTTTCACTTTCATGTAATTTTTTTTTAAAAATAAGTGGATGTATTTAATGCTTCATAATTTTCTATCAGAACGTGATGGTAAAATTACTCAAAAAAATTATAACAAGTATTCTTTAGATTGATTATGATGTTTTTTATTTTAAATTGTAATGGAGGTTAAACTATTAATTAATTCTAATATTTCTTATAAGCAATAGATAGGTGTTATCTATTAAAATGATGATAAAACAAGTTAACAACAGAATATGAATTTAGGGTTTTTAAGTGTATCAGCAACATAGGTACATTTTTATAGTGTTCAATTTGGGAATTAAGATGATTAAGGCGACACCTTTTTGATTGAAATTATTCCATTATGCTCATTTAATGATTTTTATTTCATATTATATATTTGTCTTTCTTATAAAATTGGTATACATTGAATAAGCAGATCAAATAACAACATAGATTTGTGAAAGAGGGCTCTTAGATTAAACAAATGTTTATATTTGTGTATCATACAAAAATATTAATTTTGATAGTTTAAAATTTAAGATTAGATTCATAAATGAAAAATTTGAATGTGTCCCCAAGAAAATTAATTTAGAATTTATATATTCTTGTATAGTAAATATTAAAATATTAAAAAATAATTTTATAATTACAAAATTAAAATATTTCATAGTTCAAATAATTAGTAAAATTATTGTGAGAGTAAAGGGCGATTATTTAAAAGTTTTTTTTGAAAAAAAGTTTTGATCTACTAAAGTTAAATGTTTTATATTTAGGGGATTACTATATAATTAATAAAGAAATTTTCACTTTCATGTAATTTTTTTTTAAAAATAAGTGGATGTATTTAATGCTTCATAATTTTCTATCAGAACGTGATGGTAAAATTACTCAAAAAAATTATAACAAGTATTCTTTAGATTGATTATGATGTTTTTTATTTTAAATTGTAATGGAGGTTAAACTATTAATTAATTCTAATATTTCTTATAAGCAATAGATAGGTGTTATCTATTAAAATGATGATAAAACAAGTTAACAACAGAATATGAATTTAGGGTTTTTAAGTGTATCAGCAACATAGGTACATTTTTATAGTGTTCAATTTGGGAATTAAGATGATTAAGGCGACACCTTTTTGATTGAAATTATTCCATTATGCTCATTTAATGATTTTTATTTCATATTATATATTTGTCTTTCTTATAAAATTGGTATACATTGAATAAGCAGATCAAATAACAACATAGATTTGTGAAAGAGGGCTCTTAGATTAAACAAATGTTTATATTTGTGTATCATACAAAAATATTAATTTTGATAGTTTAAAATTTAAGATTAGATTCATAAATGAAAAATTTGAATGTGTCCCCAAGAAAATTAATTTAGAATTTATATATTCTTGTATAGTAAATATTAAAATATTAAAAAATAATTTTATAATTACAAAAATTAAAATATTTCATAGTTCAAATAATTAGTAAAATTATTGTGAGAGTAAAGGGCGATTATTTAAAAGTTTTTTTTGAAAAAAGTTTTGATCTACTAAAGTTAAATGTTTTATATTTAGGGGATTACTATATAATTAATAAAGAAATTTTCACTTTCATGTAATTTTTTTTTAAAAATAAGTGGATGTATTTAATGCTTCATAATTTTCTATCAGAACGTGATGGTAAAATTACTCAAAAAAATTATAACAAGTATTCTTTAGATTGATTATGATGTTTTTTATTTTAAATTGTAATGGAGGTTAAACTATTAATTAATTCTAATATTTCTTATAAGCAATAGATAGGTGTTATCTATTAAAATGATGATAAACCAAGTTAACAACAGAATATGAATTTAGGGTTTTTAAGTGTATCAGCAACATAGGTACATTTTTATAGTGTTCAATTTGGGAATTAAGATGATTAAGGCGACACCTTTTTGATTGAAATTATTCCATTTTGCTCATTTAATGATTTTTATTTCATATTATATATTTGTCTTTCTTATAAAATTGGTATACATTGAATAAGCAGATCAAATAACAACATAGATTTGTGAAAGAGGGCTCTTAGATTAAACAAATGTTTATATTTGTGTATCATACAAAAATATTAATTTTGATAGTTTAAAATTTAAGATTAGATTCATAAATGAAAAATTTGAATGTGTCCCCAAGAAAATTAATTTAGAATTTATATATTCTTGTATAGTAAATATTAAAATATTAATTACAAAAATTAAAATATTTCATAGTTCAAATAATTAGTAAAATTATTGTGAGAGTAAAGGGCGATTATTTAAAAGTTTTTTTTGAAAAAAAGTTTTGATCTACTAAAGTTAAATGTTTTATATTTAGGGGATTACTATATAATTAATAAAGAAATTTTCACTTTCATGTAATTTTTTTTTAAAAATAAGTGGATGTATTTAATGCTTCATAATTTTCTATCAGAACGTGATGGTAAAATTACTCAAAAAAATTATAACAAGTATTCTTTAGATTGATTATGATGTTTTTTATTTTAAATTGTAATGGAGGTTAAACTATTAATTAATTCTAATATTTCTTATAAGCAATAGATAGGTGTTATCTATTAAAATGATGATAAACCAAGTTAACAACAGAATATGAATTTAGGGTTTTTAAGTGTATCAGCAACATAGGTACATTTTTATAGTGTTCAATTTGGGAATTAAGATGATTAAGGCGACACCTTTTTGATTGAAATTATTCCATTATGCTCATTTAATGATTTTTATTTCATATTATATATTTGTCTTTCTTATAAAATTGGTATACATTGAATAAGCAGATCAAATAACAACATAGATTTGTGAAAGAGGGCTCTTAGATTAAACAAATGTTTATATTTGTGTATCATACAAAAATATTAATTTTGATAGTTTAAAATTTAAGATTAGATTCATAAATGAAAAATTTGAATGTGTCCCCAAGAAAATTAATTTAGAATTTATATATTCTTGTATAGTAAATATTAAAATATTAATTACAAAAATTAAAATATTTCATAGTTCAAATAATTAGTAAAATTATTGTGAGAGTAAAGGGCGATTATTTAAAAGTTTTTTTTGAAAAAAAGTTTTGATCTACTAAAGTTAAATGTTTTATATTTAGGGGATTACTACATAATTAATAAAGAAATTTTCACTTTCATGTAATTTTTTT
Organism: Vicia faba; assembly: GCA_948472305.1. Classification (NCBI taxonomy): domain Eukaryota; kingdom Viridiplantae; phylum Streptophyta; class Magnoliopsida; order Fabales; family Fabaceae; genus Vicia; species Vicia faba. The sequence continues at coordinate 69,116 of CATIWC010002404.1, forward strand.
TAAAAAATAAGTGGATGTATTTAATGCTTCATAATTTTCTATCAGAACGTGATGGTAAAATTACTCAAAAAAATTATAACAAGTATTCTTTAGATTGATTATGATGTTTTTTATTTTAAATTGTAATGGAGGTTAAACTATTAATTAATTCTAATATTTCTTATAAGCAATAGATAGGTGTTATCTATTAAAATGATGATAAAACAAGTTAACAACAGAATATGAATTTAGGGTTTTTAAGTGTATCAGCAACATAGGTACATTTTTATAGTGTTCAATTTGGGAATTAAGATGATTAAGGCGACACCTTTTTGATTGAAATTATTCCATTATGCTCATTTAATGATTTTTATTTCATATTATATATTTGTCTTTCTTATAAAATTGGTATACATTGAATAAGCAGATCAAATAACAACATAGATTTGTGAAAGAGGGCTCTTAGATTAAACAAATGTTTATATTTGTGTATCATACAAAAATATTAATTTTGATAGTTTAAAATTTAAGATTAGATTCATAAATGAAAAATTTGAATGTGTCCCCAAGAAAATTAATTTAGAATTTATATATTCTTGTATAGTAAATATTAAAATATTAAAAAATAATTTTATAATTACAAAAATTAAAATATTTCATAGTTCAAATAATTAGTAAAATTATTGTGAGAGTAAAGGGCGATTATTTAAAAGTTTTTTTTGAAAAAAAGTTTTGATCTACTAAAGTTAAATGTTTTATATATTTAGGGGATTACTATATAATTAATAATGAAATTTTCACTTTCATGTAATTTTTTTTTAAAAATAAGTGGATGTATTTAATGCTTCATAATTTTCTATCAGAACGTGATGGTAAAATTACTCAAAAAAATTATAACAAGTATTCTTTAGATTGATTATGATGTTTTTTATTTTAAATTGTAATGGAGGTTAAACTATTAATTAATTCTAATATTTCTTATAAGCAATAGATAGGTGTTATCTATTAAAATGATGATAAACCAAGTTAACAACAGAATATGAATTTAGGGTTTTTAAGTGTATCAGCAACATAGGTACATTTTTATAGTGTTCAATTTGGGAATTAAGATGATTAAGGCGACACCTTTTTGATTGAAATTATTCCATTATGCTCATTTAATGATTTTTATTTCATATTATATATTTGTCTTTCTTATAAAATTGGTATACATTGAATAAGCAGATCAAATAACAACATAGATTTGTGAAAGAGGGCTCTTAGATTAAACAAATGTTTATATTTGTGTATCATACAAAAATATTAATTTTGATATGTTAAAATTTAAGATTAGATTCATAAATGAAAAATTTGAATGTGTCCCCAAGAAAATTAATTTAGAATTTATATATTCTTGTATAGTAAATATTAAAATATTAAAAAATAATTTTATAATTACAAAAATTAAAATATTTCATAGTTCAAATAATTAGTAAAATTATTGTGAGAGTAAAGGGCGATTATTTAAAAGTTTTTTTTGAAAAAAAGTTTTGATCTACTAAAGTTAAATGTTTTATATATTTAGGGGATTACTATATAATTAATAATGAAATTTTCACTTTCATGTAATTTTTTTTTAAAAATAAGTGGATGTATTTAATGCTTCATAATTTTCTATCAGAACGTGATGGTAAAATTACTCAAAAAAATTATAACAAGTATTCTTTAGATTGATTATGATGTTTTTTATTTTAAATTGTAATGGAGGTTAAACTATTAATTAATTCTAATATTTCTTATAAGCAATAGATAGGGGTTATCTATTAAAATGATGATAAACCAAGTTAACAACAGAATATGAATTTAGGGTTTTTAAGTGTATCAGCAACATAGGTACATTTTTATAGTGTTCAATTTGGGAATTAAGATGATTAAGGCGACACCTTTTTGATTGAAATTATTCCATTATGCTCATTTAATGATTTTTATTTCATATTATATATTTGTCTTTCTTATAAAATTGGTATACATTGAATAAGCAGATCAAATAACAACATAGATTTGTGAAAGAGGGCTCTTAGATTAAACAAATGTTTATATTTGTGTATCATACAAAAATATTAATTTTGATAGTTTAAAATTTAAGATTAGATTCATAAATGAAAAATTTGAATGTGTCCCCAAGAAAATTAATTTAGAATTTATATATTCTTGTATAGTAAATATTAAAATATTAAAAAATAATTTTATAATTACAAAAATTAAAATATTTCATAGTTCAAATAATTAGTAAAATTATTGTGAGAGTAAAGGGCGATTATTTAAAAGTTTTTTTTGAAAAAAAGTTTTGATCTACTAAAGTTAAATGTTTTATATTTAGGGGATTACTATATAATTAATAAAGAAATTTTCACTTTCATGTAATTTTTTTTTAAAAATAAGTGGATGTATTTAATGCTTCATAATTTTCTATCAGAACGTGATGGTAAAATTACTCAAAAAAATTATAACAAGTATTCTTTAGATTGATTATGATGTTTTTTATTTTAAATTGTAATGGAGGTTAAACTATTAATTAATTCTAATATTTCTTATAAGCAATAGATAGGTGTTATCTATTAAAATGATGATAAACCAAGTTAACAACAGAATATGAATTTAGGGTTTTTAAGTGTATCAGCAACATAGGTACATTTTTATAGTGTTCAATTTGGGAATTAAGATGATTAAGGCGACACCTTTTTGATTGAAATTATTCCATTATGCTCATTTAATGATTTTTATTTCATATTATATATTTGTCTTTCTTATAAAATTGGTATACATTGAATAAGAAGATCAAATAACAACATAGATTTGTGAAAGAGGGCTCTTAGATTAAACAAATGTTTATATTTGTGTATCATACAAAAATATTAATTTTGATAGTTTAAAATTTAAGATTAGATTCATAAATGAAAAATTTGAATGTGTCCCCAAGAAAATTAATTTAGAATTTATATATTCTTGTATAGTAAATATTAAAATATTAAAAAATAATTTTATAATTACAAAAATTAAAATATTTCATAGTTCAAATAATTAGTAAAATTATTGTGAGAGTAAAGGGCGATTATTTAAAAGTTTTTTTTGAAAAAAAGTTTTGATCTACTAAAGTTAAATGTTTTATATTTAGGGGATTACTATATAATTAATAAAGAAATTTTCACTTTCATGTAATTTTTTTTTAAAAATAAGTGGATGTATTTAATGCTTCATAGTTTTCTATCAGAACGTGATGGTAAAATTACTCAAAAAAATTATAACAAGTATTCTTTAGATTGATTATGATGTTTTTTATTTTAAATTGTAATGGAGGTTAAACTATTAATTAATTCTAATATTTCTTATAAGCAATAGATAGGTGTTATCTATTAAAATGAGGATAAACCAAGTTAACAACAGAATATGAATTTAGGGTTTTTAAGTGTATCAGCAACATAGGTACATTTTTATAGTGTTCAATTTGGGAATTAAGATGATTAAGGCGACACCTTTTTGATTGAAATTATTCCATTATGCTCATTTAATGATTTTTATTTCATATTATATATTTGTCTTTCTTATAAAATTGGTATACATTGAATAAGCAGATCAAATAACAACATAGATTTGTGAAAGAGGGCTCTTAGATTAAACAAATGTTTATATTTGTGTATCATACAAAAATATTAATTTTGATAGTTTAAAATTTAAGATTAGATTCATAAATGAAAAATTTGAATGTGTCCCCAAGAAAATTAATTTAGAATTTATATATTCTTGTATAGTAAATATTAAAATATTAAAAAATAATTTTATAATTACAAAAATTAAAATATTTCATAGTTCAAATAATTAGTAAAATTATTGTGAGAGTAAAGGGCGATTATTTAAAAGTTTTTTTTGAAAAAAAGTTTTGATCTACTAAAGTTAAATGTTTTATATTTAGGGGATTACTATATAATTAATAAAGAAATTTTCACTTTCATGTAATTTTTTTTTAAAAATAAGTGGATGTATTTAATGCTTCATAGTTTTCTATCAGAACGTGATGGTAAAATTACTCAAAAAAATTATAACAAGTATTCTTTAGATTGATTATGATGTTTTTTATTTTAAATTGTAATGGAGGTTAAACTATTAATTAATTCTAATATTTCTTATAAGCAATAGATAGGTGTTATCTATTAAAATGAGGATAAACCAAGTTAACAACAGAATATGAATTTAGGGTTTTTAAGTGTATCAGCAACATAGGTACATTTTTATAGTGTTCAATTTGGGAATTAAGATGATTAAGGCGACACCTTTTTGATTGAAATTATTCCATTATGCTCATTTAATGATTTTTATTTCATATTATATATTTGTCTTTCTTATAAAATTGGTATACATTGAATAAGCAGATCAAATAACAACATAGATTTGTGAAAGAGGGCTCTTAGATTAAACAAATGTTTATATTTGTGTATCATACAAAAATATTAATTTTGATAGTTTAAAATTTAAGATTAGATTCATAAATGAAAAATTTGAATGTGTCCCCAAGAAAATTAATTTAGAATTTATATATTCTTGTATAGTAAATATTAAAATATTAAAAAATAATTTTATAATTACAAAAATTAAAATATTTCATAGTTCAAATAATTAGTAAAATTATTGTGAGAGTAAAGGGCGATTATTTAAAAGTTTTTTTTGAAAAAAAGTTTTGATCTACTAAAGTTAAATGTTTTATATATTTAGGGGATTACTATATAATTAATAATGAAATTTTCACTTTCATGTAATTTTTTTTTAAAAATAAGTGGATGTATTTAATGCTTCATAATTTTCTATCAGAACGTGATGGTAAAATTACTCAAAAAAATTATAACAAGTATTTTTTAGATTGATTATGATGTTTTTTATTTTAAATTGTAATGGAGGTTAAACTATTAATTAATTCTAATATTTCTTATAAGCAATAGATAGGTGTTATCTATTAAAATGATGATAAACCAAGTTAACAACAGAATATGAATTTAGGGTTTTTAAGTGTATCAGCAACATAGGTACATTTTTATAGTGTTCAATTTGGGAATTAAGATGATTAAGGCGACACCTTTTTGATTGAAATTATTCCATTATGCTCATTTAATGATTTTTATTTCATATTATATATTTGTCTTTCTTATAAAATTGGTATACATTGAATAAGCAGATCAAATAACAACATAGATTTGTGAAAGAGGGCTCTTAGATTAAACAAATGTTTATATTTGTGTATCATACAAAAATATTAATTTTGATAGTTTAAAATTTAAGATTAGATTCATAAATGAAAAATTTGAATGTGTCCCCAAGAAAATTAATTTAGAATTTATATATTCTTGTATAGTAAATATTAAAATATTAAAAAATAATTTTATAATTACAAAAATTAAAATATTTCATAGTTCAAATAATTAGTAAAATTATTGTGAGAGTAAAGGGCGATTATTTAAAAGTTTTTTTTGAAAAAAAGTTTTGATCTACTAAAGTTAAATGTTTTATATTTAGGGGATTACTATATAATTAATAAAGAAATTTTCACTTTCATGTAATTTTTTTTTAAAAATAAGTGGATGTATTTAATGCTTCATAATTTTCTATCAGAACGTGATGGTAAAATTACTCAAAAAAATTATAACAAGTATTCTTTAGATTGATTATGATGTTTTTTATTTTAAATTGTAATGGAGGTTAAACTATTAATTAATTCTAATATTTCTTATAAGCAATAGATAGGTGTTATCTATTAAAATGATGATAAACCAAGTTAACAACAGAATATGAATTTAGGGTTTTTAAGTGTATCAGCAACATAGGTACATTTTTATAGTGTTCAATTTGGGAATTAAGATGATTAAGGCGACACCTTTTTGATTGAAATTATTCCATTATGCTCATTTAATGATTTTTATTTCATATTATATATTTGTCTTTCTTATAAAATTGGTATACATTGAATAAGCAGATCAAATAACAACATAGATTTGTGAAAGAGGGCTCTTAGATTAAACAAATGTTTATATTTGTGTATCATACAAAAATATTAATTTTGATAGTTTAAAATTTAAGATTAGATTCATAAATGAAAAATTTGAATGTGTCCCCAAGAAAATTAATTTAGAATTTATATATTCTTGTATAGTAAATATTAAAATATTAAAAAATAATTTTATAATTACAAAAATTAAAATATTTCATAGTTCAAATAATTAGTAAAATTATTGTGAGAGTAAAGGGCGATTATTTAAAAGTTTTTTTTGAAAAAAAGTTTTGATCTACTAAAGTTAAATGTTTTATATATTTAGGGGATTACTATATAATTAATAAAGAAATTTTCACTTTCATGTAATTTTTTTTTAAAAATAAGTGGATGTATTTAATGCTTCATAATTTTCTATCAGAACGTGATGGTAAAATTACTCAAAAAAATTATAACAAGTATTCTTTAGATTGATTATGATGTTTTTTATTTTAAATTGTAATGGAGGTTAAACTATTAATTAATTCTAATATTTCTTATAAGCAATAGATAGGTGTTATCTATTAAAATGATGATAAACCAAGTTAACAACAGAATATGAATTTAGGGTTTTTAAGTGTATCAGCAACATAGGTACATTTTTATAGTGTTCAATTTGGGAATTAAGATGATTAAGGCGACACCTTTTTGATTGAAATTATTCCATTATGCTCATTTAATGATTTTTATTTCATATTATATATTTGTCTTTCTTATAAAATTGGTATACATTGAATAAGCAGATCAAATAACAACATAGATTTGTGAAAGAGGGCTCTTAGATTAAACAAATGTTTATATTTGTGTATCATACAAAAATATTAATTTTGATAGTTTAAAATTTAAGATTAGATTCATAAATGAAAAATTTGAATGTGTCCCCAAGAAAATTAATTTAGAATTTATATATTCTTGTATAGTAAATATTAAAATATTAAAAAATAATTTTATAATTACAAAAATTAAAATATTTCATAGTTCAAATAATTAGTAAAATTATTGTGAGAGTAAAGGGCGATTATTTAAAAGTTTTTTTTGAAAAAAAGTTTTGATCTACTAAAGTTAAATGTTTTATATTTAGGGGATTACTATATAATTAATAAAGAAATTTTCACTTTCATGTAATTTTTTTTTAAAAATAAGTGGATGTATTTAATGCTTCATAATTTTCTATCAGAACGTGATGGTAAAATTACTCAAAAAAATTATAACAAGTATTCTTTAGATTGATTATGATGTTTTTTATTTTAAATTATAATGGAGGTTAAACTATTAATTAATTCTAATATTTCTTATAAGCAATAGATAGGTGTTATCTATTAAAATGATGATAAACCAAGTTAACAACAGAATATGAATTTAGGGTTTTTAAGTGTATCAGCAACATAGGTACATTTTTATAGTGTTCAATTTGGGAATTAAGATGATTAAGGCGACACCTTTTTGATTGAAATTATTCCATTATGCTCATTTAATGATTTTTATTTCATATTATATATTTGTCTTTCTTATAAAATTGGTATACATTGAATAAGCAGATCAAATAACAACATAGATTTGTGAAAGAGGGCTCTTAGATTAAACAAATGTTTATATTTGTGTATCATACAAAAATATTAATTTTGATAGTTTAAAATTTAAGATTAGATTCATAAATGAAAAATTTGAATGTGTCCCCAAGAAAATTAATTTAGAATTTATATATTCTTGTATAGTAAATATTAAAATATTAAAAAATAATTTTATAATTACAAAAATTAAAATATTTCATAGTTCAAATAATTAGTAAAATTATTGTGAGAGTAAAGGGCGATTATTTAAAAGTTTTTTTTGAAAAAAAGTTTTGATCTACTAAAGTTAAATGTTTTATATTTAGGGGATTACTATATAATTAATAAAGAAATTTTCACTTTCATGTAATTTTTTTTTAAAAATAAGTGGATGTATTTAATGCTTCATAATTTTCTATCAGAACGTGATGGTAAAATTACTCAAAAAAATTATAACAAGTATTCTTTAGATTGATTATGATGTTTTTTATTTTAAATTGTAATGGAGGTTAAACTATTAATTAATTCTAATATTTCTTATAAGCAATAGATAGGTGTTATCTATTAAAATGATGATAAACCAAGTTAACAACAGAATATGAATTTAGGGTTTTTAAGTGTATCAGCAACATAGGTACATTTTTATAGTGTTCAATTTGGGAATTAAGATGATTAAGGCGACACCTTTTTGATTGAAATTATTCCATTATGCTCATTTAATGATTTTTATTTCATATTATATATTTGTCTTTCTTATAAAATTGGTATACATTGAATAAGCAGATCAAATAACAACATAGATTTGTGAAAGAGGGCTCTTAGATTAAACAAATGTTTATATTTGTGTATCATACAAAAATATTAATTTTGATAGTTTAAAATTTAAGATTAGATTCATAATTGAAAAATTTGAATGTGTCCCCAAGAAAATTAATTTAGAATTTATATATTCTTGTATAGTAAATATTAAAATATTAAAAAATAATTTTATAATTACAAAAATTAAAATATTTCATAGTTCAAATAATTAGTAAAATTATTGTGAGAGTAAAGGGCGATTATTTAAAAGTTTTTTTTGAAAAAAAGTTTTGATCTACTAAAGTTAAATGTTTTATATTTAGGGGATTACTATATAATTAATAAAGAAATTTTCACTTTCATGTAATTTTTTTTTAAAAATAAGTGGATGTATTTAATGCTTCATAATTTTCTATCAGAACGTGATGGTAAAATTACTCAAAAAAATTATAACAAGTATTCTTTAGATTGATTATGATGTTTTTTATTTTAAATTGTAATGGAGGTTAAACTATTAATTAATTCTAATATTTCTTATAAGCAATAGATAGGTGTTATCTATTAAAATGATGATAAACCAAGTTAACAACAGAATATGAATTTAGGGTTTTTAAGTGTATCAGCAACATAGGTACATTTTTATAGTGTTCAATTTGGGAATTAAGATGATTAAGGCGACACCTTTTTGATTGAAATTATTCCATTATGCTCATTTAATGATTTTTATTTCATATTATATATTTGTCTTTCTTATAAAATTGGTATACATTGAATAAGCAGATCAAATAACAACATAGATTTGTGAAAGAGGGCTCTTAGATTAAACAAATGTTTATATTTGTGTATCATACAAAAATATTAATTTTGATAGTTTAAAATTTAAGATTAGATTCATAATTGAAAAATTTGAATGTGTCCCCAAGAAAATTAATTTAGAATTTATATATTCTTGTATAGTAAATATTAAAATATTAAAAAATAATTTTATAATTACAAAAATTAAAATATTTCATAGTTCAAATAATTAGTAAAATTATTGTGAGAGTAAAGGGCGATTATTTAAAAGTTTTTTTTGAAAAAAAGTTTTGATCTACTAAAGTTAAATGTTTTATATTTAGGGGATTACTATATAATTAATAAAGAAATTTTCACTTTCATGTAATTTTTTTTTTAAAAATAAGTGGATGTATTTAATGCTTCATAATTTTCTATCAGAACGTGATGGTAAAATTACTCAAAAAAATTATAACAAGTATTCTTTAGATTGATTATGATGTTTTTTATTTTAAATTGTAATGGAGGTTAAACTATTAATTAATTCTAATATTTCTTATAAGCAATAGATAGGTGTTATCTATTAAAATGATGATAAACCAAGTTAACAACAGAATATGAATTTAGGGTTTTTAAGTGTATCAGCAACATAGGTACATTTTTATAGTGTTCAATTTGGGAATTAAGATGATTAAGGCGACACCTTTTTGATTGAAATTATTCCATTATGCTCATTTAATGATTTTTTGTCTTTCTTATAAAATTGGTATACATTGAATAAGCAGATCAAATAACAACATAGATTTGTGAAAGAGGGCTCTTAGATTAAACAAATGATTATATTTGTGTATCATACAAAAATATTAATTTTGATAGTTTAAAATTTAAGATTAGATTCATAAATGAAAAATTTGAATGTGTCCCCAAGAAAATTAATTTAGAATTTATATATTCTTGTATAGTAAATATTAAAATATTAAAAAATAATTTTATAATTACAAAAATTAAAATATTTCATAGTTCAAATAATTAGTAAAATTATTGTGAGAGTAAAGGGCGATTATTTAAAAGTTTTTTTTGAAAAAAAGTTTTGATCTACTAAAGTTAAATGTTTTATATTTAGGGGATTACTATATAATTAATAAAGAAATTTTCACTTTCATGTAATTTTTTTTTAAAAATAAGTGGATGTATTTAATGCTTCATAATTTTCTATCAGAACGTGATGGTAAAATTACTCAAAAAAATTATAACAAGTATTCTTTAGATTGATTATGATGTTTTTTATTTTAAATTGTAATGGAGGTTAAACTATTAATTAATTCTAATATTTCTTATAAGCAATAGATAGGTGTTATCTATTAAAATGATGATAAACCAAGTTAACAACAGAATATGAATTTAGGGTTTTTAAGTGTATCAGCAACATAGGTACATTTTTATAGTGTTCAATTTGGGAATTAAGATGATTAAGGCGACACCTTTTTGATTGAAATTATTCCATTATGCTCATTTAATGATTTTTATTTCATATTATATATTTGTCTTTCTTATAAAATTGGTATACATTGAATAAGCAGATCAAATAACAACATAGATTTGTGAAAGAGGGCTCTTAGATTAAACAAATGTTTATATTTGTGTATCATACAAAAATATTAATTTTGATAGTTTAAAATTTAAGATTAGATTCATAAATGAAAAATTTGAATGTGTCCCCAAGAAAATTAATTTAGAATTTATATATTCTTGTATAGTAAATATTAAAATATTAAAAAATAATTTTATAATTACAAAAATTAAAATATTTCATAGTTCAAATAATTAGTAAAATTATTGTGAGAGTAAAGCGCGATTATTTAAAAGTTTTTTTTCAAAAAAAGTTTTGATCTACTAAAGTTAAATGTTTTATATTTAGGGGATTACTATATAATTAATAAAGAAATTTTCACTTTCATGTAATTTTTTTTTAAAAATAAGTGGATGTATTTAATGCTTCATAATTTTCTATCAGAACGTGATGGTAAAATTACTCAAAAAAATTATAACAAGTATTCTTTAGATTGATTATGATGTTTTTTATTTTAAATTGTAATGGAGGTTAAACTATTAATTAATTCTAATATTTCTTATAAGCAATAGATAGGTGTTATCTATTAAAATGATGATAAACCAAGTTAACAACAGAATATGAATTTAGGGTTTTTAAGTGTATCAGCAACATAGGTACATTTTTATAGTGTTCAATTTGGGAATTAAGATGATTAAGGCGACACCTTTTTGATTGAAATTATTCCATTATGCTCATTTAATGATTTTTATTTCATATTATATATTTGTCTTTCTTATAAAATTGGTATACATTGAATAAGCAGATCAAATAACAACATAGATTTGTGAAAGAGGGCTCTTAGATTAAACAAATGATTATATTTGTGTATCATACAAAAATATTAATTTTGATAGTTTAAAATTTAAGATTAGATTCATAAATGAAAAATTTGAATGTGTCCCCAAGAAAATTAATTTAGAATTTATATATTCTTGTATAGTAAATATTAAAATATTAAAAAATAATTTTATAATTACAAAAATTAAAATATTTCATAGTTCAAATAATTAGTAAAATTATTGTGAGAGTAAAGGGCGATTATTTAAAAGTTTTTTTTGAAAAAAAGTTTTGATCTACTAAAGTTAAATGTTTTATATTTAGGGGATTACTATATAATTAATAAAGAAATTTTCACTTTCATGTAATTTTTTTTTAAAAATAAGTGGATGTATTTAATGCTTCATAATTTTCTATCAGAACGTGATGGTAAAATTACTCAAAAAAATTATAACAAGTATTCTTTAGATTGATTATGATGTTTTTTATTTTAAATTGTAATGGAGGTTAAACTATTAATTAATTCTAATATTTCTTATAAGCAATAGATAGGTGTTATCTATTAAAATGATGATAAACCAAGTTAACAACAGAATATGAATTTAGGGTTTTTAAGTGTATCAGCAACATAGGTACATTTTTATAGTGTTCAATTTGGGAATTAAGATGATTAAGGCGACACCTTTTTGATTGAAATTATTCCATTATGCTCATTTAATGATTTTTATTTCATATTATATATTTGTTTTTCTTATAAAATTGGTATACATTGAATAAGCAGATCAAATAACAACATAGATTTGTGAAAGAGGGCTCTTAGATTAAACAAATGATTATATTTGTGTATCATACAAAAATATTAATTTTGATAGTTTAAAATTTAAGATTAGATTCATAAATGAAAAATTTGAATGTGTCCCCAAGAAAATTAATTTAGAATTTATATATTCTTGTATAGTAAATATTAAAATATTAAAAAATAATTTTATAATTACAAAAATTAAAATATTTCATAGTTCAAATAATTAGTAAAATTATTGTGAGAGTAAAGGGCGATTATTTAAAAGTTTTTTTTGAAAAAAAGTTTTGATCTACTAAAGTTAAATGTTTTATATTTAGGGGATTACTATATAATTAATAAAGAAATTTTCACTTTCATGTAATTTTTTTTTAAAAATAAGTGGATGTATTTAATGCTTCATAATTTTCTATCAGAACGTGATGGTAAAATTACTCAAAAAAATTATAACAAGTATTCTTTAGATTGATTATGATGTTTTTTATTTTAAATTGTAATGGAGGTTAAACTATTAATTAATTCTAATATTTCTTATAAGCAATAGATAGGTGTTATCTATTAAAATGATGATAAACCAAGTTAACAACAGAATATGAATTTAGGGTTTTTAAGTGTATCAGCAACATAGGTACATTTTTATAGTGTTCAATTTGGGAATTAAGATGATTAAGGCGACACCTTTTTGATTGAAATTATTCCATTATGCTCATTTAATGATTTTTATTTCATATTATATATTTGTCTTTCTTATAAAATTGGTATACATTGAATAAGCAGATCAAATAACAACATAGATTTGTGAAAGAGGGCTCTTAGATTAAACAAATGTTTATATTTGTGTATCATACAAAAATATTAATTTTGATAGTTTAAAATTTAAGATTAGATTCATAAATGAAAAATTTGAATGTGTCCCCAAGAAAATTAATTTAGAATTTATATATTCTTGTATAGTAAATATTAAAATATTAAAAAATAATTTTATAATTACAAAAATTAAAATATTTCATAGTTCAAATAATTAGTAAAATTATTGTGAGAGTAAAGCGCGATTATTTAAAAGTTTTTTTTCAAAAAAAGTTTTGATCTACTAAAGTTAAATGTTTTATATTTAGGGGATTACTATATAATTAATAAAGAAATTTTCACTTTCATGTAATTTTTTTTTAAAAATAAGTGGATGTATTTAATGCTTCATAATTTTCTATCAGAACGTGATGGTAAAATTACTCAAAAAAATTATAACAAGTATTCTTTAGATTGATTATGATGTTTTTTATTTTAAATTGTAATGGAGGTTAAACTATTAATTAATTCTAATATTTCTTATAAGCAATAGATAGGTGTTATCTATTAAAATGATGATAAACCAAGTTAACAACAGAATATGAATTTAGGGTTTTTAAGTGTATCAGCAACATAGGTACATTTTTATAGTGTTCAATTTGGGAATTAAGATGATTAAGGCGACACCTTTTTGATTGAAATTATTCCATTATGCTCATTTAATGATTTTTATTTCATATTATATATTTGTCTTTCTTATAAAATTGGTATACATTGAATAAGCAGATCAAATAACAACATAGATTTGTGAAAGAGGGCTCTTAGATTAAACAAATGATTATATTTGTGTATCATACAAAAATATTAATTTTGATAGTTTAAAATTTAAGATTAGATTCATAAATGAAAAATTTGAATGTGTCCCCAAGAAAATTAATTTAGAATTTATATATTCTTGTATAGTAAATATTAAAATATTAAAAAATAATTTTATAATTACAAAAATTAAAATATTTCATAGTTCAAATAATTAGTAAAATTATTGTGAGAGTAAAGGGCGATTATTTAAAAGTTTTTTTTGAAAAAAAGTTTTGATCTACTAAAGTTAAATGTTTTATATTTAGGGGATTACTATATAATTAATAAAGAAATTTTCACTTTCATGTAATTTTTTTTTAAAAATAAGTGGATGTATTTAATGCTTCATAATTTTCTATCAGAACGTGATGGTAAAATTACTCAAAAAAATTATAACAAGTATTCTTTAGATTGATTATGATGTTTTTTATTTTAAATTGTAATGGAGGTTAAACTATTAATTAATTCTAATATTTCTTATAAGCAATAGATAGGTGTTATCTATTAAAATGATGATAAACCAAGTTAACAACAGAATATGAATTTAGGGTTTTTAAGTGTATCAGCAACATAGGTACATTTTTATAGTGTTCAATTTGGGAATTAAGATGATTAAGGCGACACCTTTTTGATTGAAATTATTCCATTATGCTCATTTAATGATTTTTATTTCATATTATATATTTGTTTTTCTTATAAAATTGGTATACATTGAATAAGCAGATCAAATAACAACATAGATTTGTGAAAGAGGGCTCTTAGATTAAACAAATGATTATATTTGTGTATCATACAAAAATATTAATTTTGATAGTTTAAAATTTAAGATTAGATTCATAAATGAAAAATTTGAATGTGTCCCCAAGAAAATTAATTTAGAATTTATATATTCTTGTATAGTAAATATTAAAATATTAAAAAATAATTTTATAATTACAAAAATTAAAATATTTCATAGTTCAAATAATTAGTAAAATTATTGTGAGAGTAAAGGGCGATTATTTAAAAGTTTTTTTTGAAAAAAAGTTTTGATCTACTAAAGTTAAATGTTTTATATTTAGGGGATTACTATATAATTAATAAAGAAATTTTCACTTTCATGTAATTTTTTTTTAAAAATAAGTGGATGTATTTAATGCTTCATAATTTTCTATCAGAACGTGATGGTAAAATTACTCAAAAAAATTATAACAAGTATTCTTTAGATTGATTATGATGTTTTTTATTTTAAATTGTAATGGAGGTTAAACTATTAATTAATTCTAATATTTCTTATAAGCAATAGATAGGTGTTATCTATTAAAATGATGATAAACCAAGTTAACAACAGAATATGAATTTAGGGTTTTTAAGTGTATCAGCAACATAGGTACATTTTTATAGTGTTCAATTTGGGAATTAAGATGATTAAGGCGACACCTTTTTGATTGAAATTATTCCATTATGCTCATTTAATGATTTTTATTTCATATTATATATTTGTCTTTCTTATAAAATTGGTATACATTGAATAAGCAGATCAAATAACAACATAGATTTGTGAAAGAGGGCTCTTAGATTAAACAAATGTTTATATTTGTGTATCATACAAAAATATTAATTTTGATAGTTTAAAATTTAAGATTAGATTCATAAATGAAAAATTTGAATGTGTCCCCAAGAAAATTAATTTAGAATTTATATATTCTTGTATAGTAAATATTAAAATATTAAAAAATAATTTTATAATTACAAAAATTAAAATATTTCATAGTTCAAATAATTAGTAAAATTATTGTGAGAGTAAAGCGCGATTATTTAAAAGTTTTTTTTCAAAAAAAGTTTTGATCTACTAAAGTTAAATGTTTTATATTTAGGGGATTACTATATAATTAATAAAGAAATTTTCACTTTCATGTAATTTTTTTAAAAAAATAAGTGGATGTATTTAATGCTTCATAATTTTCTATCAGAACGTGATGGTAAAATTACTCAAAAAAATTATAACAAGTATTCTTTAGATTGATTATGATGTTTTTTATTTTAAATTGTAATGGAGGTTAAACTATTAATTAATTCTAATATTTCTTATAAGCAATAGATAGGTGTTATCTATTAAAATGATGATAAACCAAGTTAACAACAGAATATGAATTTAGGGTTTTTAAGTGTATCAGCAACATAGGTACATTTTTATAGTGTTCAATTTGGGAATTAAGATGATTAAGGCGACACCTTTTTGATTGAAATTATTCCATTATGCTCATTTAATGATTTTTATTTCATATTATATATTTGTCTTTCTTATAAAATTGGTATACATTGAATAAGCAGATCAAATAACAACATAGATTTGTGAAAGAGGGCTCTTAGATTAAACAAATGTTTATATTTGTGTATCATACAAAAATATTAATTTTGATAGTTTAAAATTTAAGATTAGATTCATAAATGAAAAATTTGAATGTGTCCCCAAGAAAATTAATTTAGAATTTATATATTCTTGTATAGTAAATATTAAAATATTAAAAAATAATTTTATAATTACAAAAATTAAAATATTTCATAGTTCAAATAATTAGTAAAATTATTGTGAGAGTAAAGCGCGATTATTTAAAAGTTTTTTTTCAAAAAAAGTTTTGATCTACTAAAGTTAAATGTTTTATATTTAGGGGATTACTATATAATTAATAAAGAAATTTTCACTTTCATGTAATTTTTTTTTAAAAATAAGTGGATGTATTTAATGCTTCATAATTTTCTATCAGAACGTGATGGTAAAATTACTCAAAAAAATTATAACAAGTATTCTTTAGATTGATTATGATGTTTTTTATTTTAAATTGTAATGGAGGTTAAACTATTAATTAATTCTAATATTTCTTATAAGCAATAGATAGGTGTTATCTATTAAAATGATGATAAACCAAGTTAACAACAGAATATGAATTTAGGGTTTTTAAGTGTATCAACAACATAGGTACATTTTTATAGTGTTCAATTTGGGAATTAAGATGATTAAGGCGACACCTTTTTGATTGAAATTATTCCATTATGCTCATTTAATGATTTTTATTTCATATTATATATTTGTCTTTCTTATAAAATTGGTATACATTGAATAAGCAGATCAAATAACAACATAGATTTGTGAAAGAGGGCTCTTAGATTAAACAAATGTTTATATTTGTGTATCATACAAAAATATTAATTTTGATAGTTTAAAATTTAAGATTAGATTCATAAATGAAAAATTTGAATGTGTCCCCAAGAAAATTAATTTAGAATTTATATATTCTTGTATAGTAAATATTAAAATATTAAAAAATAATTTTATAATTACAAAAATTAAAATATTTCATAGTTCAAATAATTAGTAAAATTATTGTGAGAGTAAAGGGCGATTATTTAAAAGTTTTTTTTGAAAAAAAGTTTTGATCTACTAAAGTTAAATGTTTTATATTTAGGGGATTACTATATAATTAATAAAGAAATTTTCACTTTCATGTAATTTTTTTTAAAAAATAAGTGGATGTATTTAATGCTTCATAATTTTCTATCAGAACGTGATGGTAAAATTACTCAAAAAAATTATAACAAGTATTCTTTAGATTGATTATGATGTTTTTTATTTTAAATTGTAATGGAGGTTAAACTATTAATTAATTCTAATATTTCTTATAAGCAATAGATAGGTGTTATCTATTAAAATGATGATAAACCAAGTTAACAACAGAATATGAATTTAGGGTTTTTAAGTGTATCAGCAACATAGGTACATTTTTATAGTGTTCAATTTGGGAATTAAGATGATTAAGGCGACACCTTTTTGATTGAAATTATTCCATTATGCTCATTTAATGATTTTTATTTCATATTATATATTTGTCTTTCTTATAAAATTGGTATACATTGAATAAGCAGATCAAATAACAACATAGATTTGTGAAAGAGGGCTCCTAGATTAAACAAATGTTTATATTTGTGTATCATACAAAAATATTAATTTTGATAGTTTAAAATTTAAGATTAGATTCATAAATGAAAAATTTGAACGTGTCCCCAAGAAAATTAATTTAGAATTTATATATTCTTGTATAGTAAATATTAAAATATTAAAAAATAATTTTATAATTACAAAAATTAAAATATTTCATAGTTCAAATAATTAGTAAAATTATTGTGAGAGTAAAGGGCGATTATTTAAAAGTTTTTTTTGAAAAAAAGTTTTGATCTACTAAAGTTAAATGTTTTATATTTAGGGGATTACTATATAATTAATAAAGAAATTTTCACTTTCATGTAATTTTTTTTTAAAAATAAGTGGATGTATTTAATGCTTCATAATTTTCTATCAGAACGTGATGGTAAAATTACTCAAAAAAATTATAACAAGTATTCTTTAGATTGATTATGATGTTTTTTATTTTAAATTGTAATGGAGGTTAAACTATTAATTAATTCTAATATTTCTTATAAGCAATAGATAGGTGTTATCTATTAAAATGATGATAAACCAAGTTAACAACAGAATATGAATTTAGGGTTTTTAAGTGTATCAGCAACATAGGTACATTTTTATAGTGTTCAATTTGGGAATTAAGATGATTAAGGCGACACCTTTTTGATTGAAATTATTCCATTATGCTCATTTAATGATTTTTATTTCATATTATATATTTGTCTTTCTTATAAAATTGGTATACATTGAATAAGCAGATCAAATAGCAACATAGATTTGTGAAAGAGGGCTCCTAGATTAAACAAATGTTTATATTTGTGTATCATACAAAAATATTAATTTTGATAGTTTAAAATTTAATATTAGATTCATAAATGAAAAATTTGAACGTGTCCCCAAGAAAATTAATTTAGAATTTATATATTCTTGTATAGTAAATATTAAAATATTAAAAAATAATTTTATAATTACAAAAATTAAAATATTTCATAGTTCAAATAATTAGTAAAATTATTGTGAGAGTAAAGGGCGATTATTTAAAAGTTTTTTTTGAAAAAAAGTTTTGATCTACTAAAGTTAAATGTTTTATATTTAGGGGATTACTATATAATTAATAAAGAAATTTTCACTTTCATGTAATTTTTTTTAAAAATAAGTGGATGTATTTAATGCTTCATAATTTTCTATCAGAACGTGATGGTAAAATTACTCAAAAAAATTATAACAAGTATTCTTTAGATTGATTATGATGTTTTTTATTTTAAATTGTAATGGAGGTTAAACTATTAATTAATTCTAATATTTCTTATAAGCAATAGATAGGTGTTATCTATTAAAATGATGATAAACCAAGTTAACAACAGAATATGAATTTAGGGTTTTTAAGTGTATCAGCAACATAGGTACATTTTTATAGTGTTCAATTTGGGAATTAAGATGATTAAGGCGACAACTTTTTGATTGAAATTATTCCATTATGCTCATTTAATGATTTTTATTTCATATTATATATTTGTCTTTCTTATAAAATTGGTATACATTGAATAAGCAGATCAAATAACAACATAGATTTGTGAAAGAGGGCTCCTAGATTAAACAAATGTTTATATTTGTGTATCATACAAAAATATTAATTTTGATAGTTTAAAATTTAAGATTAGATTCATAAATGAAAAATTTGAATGTGTCCCCAAGAAAATTAATTTAGAATTTATATATTCTTGTATAGTAAATATTAAAATATTAAAAAATAATTTTATAATTACAAAAATTAAAATATTTCATAGTTCAAATAATTAGTAAAATTATTGTGAGAGTAAAGGGCGATTATTTAAAAGTTTTTTTTGAAAAAAAGTTTTGATCTACTAAAGTTAAATGTTTTATATTTAGGGGATTACTATATAATTAATAAAGAAATTTTCACTTTCATGTAATTTTTTTTTAAAAATAAGTGGATGTATTTAATGCTTCATAATTTTCTATCAGAACGTGATGGTAAAATTACTCAAAAAAATTATAACAAGTATTCTTTAGATTGATTATGATGTTTTTTATTTTAAATTTTAATGGAGGTTAAACTATTAATTAATTCTAATATTTCTTATAAGCAATAGATAGGTGTTATCTATTAAAATGATGATAAACCAAGTTAACAACAGAATATGAATTTAGGGTTTTTAAGTGTATCAGCAACATAGGTACATTTTTATAGTGTTCAATTTGGGAATTAAGATGATTAAGGCGACACCTTTTTGATTGAAATTATTCCATTATGCTCATTTAATGATTTTTATTTCATATTATATATTTGTCTTTCTTATAAAATTGGTATACATTGAATAAGCAGATCAAATAACAACATAGATTTGTGAAAGAGGGCTCCTAGATTAAACAAATGTTTATATTTGTGTATCATACAAAAATATTAATTTTGATAGTTTAAAATTTAAGATTAGATTCATAAATGAAAAATTTGAACGTGTCCCCAAGAAAATTAATTTAGAATTTATATATTCTTGTATAGTAAATATTAAAATATTAAAAAATAATTTTATAATTACAAAAATTAAAATATTTCATAGTTCAAATAATTAGTAAAATTATTGTGAGAGTAAAGGGCGATTATTTAAAAGTTTTTTTTGAAAAAAAGTTTTGATCTACTAAAGTTAAATGTTTTATATTTAGGGGATTACTATATAATTAATAAAGAAATTTTCACTTTCATGTAATTTTTTTTTAAAAATAAGTGGATGTATTTAATGCTTCATAATTTTCTATCAGAACGTGATGGTAAAATTACTCAAAAAAATTATAACAAGTATTCTTTAGATTGATTATGATGTTTTTTATTTTAAATTGTAATGGAGGTTAAACTATTAATTAATTCTAATATTTCTTATAAGCAATAGATAGGTGTTATCTATTAAAATGATGATAAACCAAGTTAACAACAGAATATGAATTTAGGGTTTTTAAGTGTATCAGCAACATAGGTACATTTTTATAGTGTTCAATTTGGGAATTAAGATGATTAAGGCGACACCTTTTTGATTGAAATTATTCCATTATGCTCATTTAATGATTTTTATTTCATATTATATATTTGTCTTTCTTATAAAATTGGTATACATTGAATAAGCAGATCAAATAACAACATAGATTTGTGAAAGAGGGCTCCTAGATTAAACAAATGTTTATATTTGTGTATCATACAAAAATATTAATTTTGATAGTTTAAAATTTAAGATTAGATTCATAAATGAAAAATTTGAACGTGTCCCCAAAAAAATTAATTTAGAATTTATATATTCTTGTATAGTAAATATTAAAATATTAAAAAATAATTTTATAATTACAAAAATTAAAATATTTCATAGTTCAAATAATTAGTAAAATTATTGTGAGAGTAAAGGGCGATTATTTAAAAGTTTTTTTTGAAAAAAAGTTTTGATCTACTAAAGTTAAATGTTTTATATTTAGGGGATTACTATATAATTAATAAAGAAATTTTCACTTTCATGTAATTTTTTTTTAAAAATAAGTGGATGTATTTAATGCTTCATAATTTTCTATCAGAACGTGATGGTAAAATTACTCAAAAAAATTATAACAAGTATTCTTTAGATTGATTATGATGTTTTTTATTTTAAATTGTAATGGAGGTTAAACTATTAATTAATTCTAATATTTCTTATAAGCAATAGATAGGTGTTATCTATTAAAATGATGATAAACCAAGTTAACAACAGAATATGAATTTAGGGTTTTTAAGTGTATCAGCAACATAGGTACATTTTTATAGTGTTCAATTTGGGAATTAAGATGATTAAGGCGACACCTTTTTGATTGAAATTATTCCATTATGCTCATTTAATGATTTTTATTTCATATTATATATTTGTCTTTCTTATAAAATTGGTATACATTGAATAAGCAGATCAAATAACAACATAGATTTGTGAAAGAGGGCTCCTAGATTAAACAAATGTTTATATTTGTGTATCATACAAAAATATTAATTTTGATAGTTTAAAATTTAAGATTAGATTCATAAATGAAAAATTTGAACGTGTCCCCAAGAAAATTAATTTAGAATTTATATATTCTTGTATAGTAAATATTAAAATATTAAAAAATAATTTTATAATTACAAAAATTAAAATATTTCATAGTTCAAATAATTAGTAAAATTATTGTGAGAGTAAAGGGCGATTATTTAAAAGTTTTTTTTGAAAAAAAGTTTTGATCTACTAAAGTTAAATGTTTTATATTTAGGGGATTACTATATAATTAATAAAGAAATTTTCACTTTCATGTAATTTTTTTTAAAAAATAAGTGGATGTATTTAATGCTTCATAATTTTCTATCAGAACGTGATGGTAAAATTACTCAAAAAAATTATAACAAGTATTCTTTAGATTGATTATGATGTTTTTTATTTTAAATTGTAATGGAGGTTAAACTATTAATTAATTCTAATATTTCTTATAAGCAATAGATAGGTGTTATCTATTAAAATGATGATAAACCAAGTTAACAACAGAATATGAATTTAGGGTTTTTAAGTGTATCAGCAACATAGGTACATTTTTATAGTGTTCAATTTGGGAATTAAGATGATTAAGGCGACACCTTTTTGATTGAAATTATTCCATTATGCTCATTTAATGATTTTTATTTCATATTATATATTTGTCTTTCTTATAAAATTGGTATACATTGAATAAGCAGATCAAATAACAACATAGATTTGTGAAAGAGGGCTCCTAGATTAAACAAATGTTTATATTTGTGTATCATACAAAAATATTAATTTTGATAGTTTAAAATTTAAGATTAGATTCATAAATGAAAAATTTGAACGTGTCCCCAAAAAAATTAATTTAGAATTTATATATTCTTGTATAGTAAATATTAAAATATTAAAAAATAATTTTATAATTACAAAAATTAAAATATTTCATAGTTCAAATAATTAGTAAAATTATTGTGAGAGTAAAGGGCGATTATTTAAAAGTTTTTTTTGAAAAAAAATTTTGATCTACTAAAGTTAAATGTTTTATATTTAGGGGATTACTATATAATTAATAAAGAAATTTTCACTTTCATGTAATTTTTTTTTAAAAATAAGTGGATGTATTTAATGCTTCATAATTTTCTATCAGAACGTGATGGTAAAATTACTCAAAAAAATTATAACAAGTATTCTTTAGATTGATTATGATGTTTTTTATTTTAAATTGTAATGGAGGTTAAACTATTAATTAATTCTAATATTTCTTATAAGCAATAGATAGGTGTTATCTATTAAAATGATGATAAACCAAGTTAACAACAGAATATGAATTTAGGGTTTTTAAGTGTATCAGCAACATAGGTACATTTTTATAGTGTTCAATTTGGGAATTAAGATGATTAAGGCGACAACTTTTTGATTGAAATTATTCCATTATGCTCATTTAATGATTTTTATTTCATATTATATATTTGTCTTTCTTATAAAATTGGTATACATTGAATAAGCAGATCAAATAACAACATAGATTTGTGAAAGAGGGCTCCTAGATTAAACAAATGTTTATATTTGTGTATCATACAAAAATATTAATTTTGATAGTTTAAAATTTAAGATTAGATTCATAAATGAAAAATTTGAATGTGTCCCCAAGAAAATTAATTTAGAATTTATATATTCTTGTATAGTAAATATTAAAATATTAAAAAATAATTTTATAATTACAAAAATTAAAATATTTCATAGTTCAAATAATTAGTAAAATTATTGTGAGAGTAAAGGGCGATTATTTAAAAGTTTTTTTTGAAAAAAAGTTTTGATCTACTAAAGTTAAATGTTTTATATTTAGGGGATTACTATATAATTAATAAAGAAATTTTCACTTTCATGTAATTTTTTTTTAAAAATAAGTGGATGTATTTAATGCTTCATAATTTTCTATCAGAACGTGATGGTAAAATTACTCAAAAAAATTATAACAAGTATTCTTTAGATTGATTATGATGTTTTTTATTTTAAATTGTAATGGAGGTTAAACTATTAATTAATTCTAATATTTCTTATAAGCAATAGATATGTGTTATCTATTAAAATGATGATAAACCAAGTTAACAACAGAATATGAATTTAGGGTTTTTAAGTGTATCAGCAACATAGGTACATTTTTATAGTGTTCAATTTGGGAATTAAGATGTTCAATTTGTTCAATTTGACAACTTTTTGATTGAAATTATTCCATTATGCTCATTTAATGATTTTTATTTCATATTATATATTTGTCTTTCTTATAAAATTGGTATACATTGAATAAGCAGATCAAATAACAACATAGATTTGTGAAAGAGGGCTCCTAGATTAAACAAATGTTTATATTTGTGTATCATACAAAAATATTAATTTTGATAGTTTAAAATTTAAGATTAGATTCATAAATGAAAAATTTGAATGTGTCCCCAAGAAAATTAATTTAGAATTTATATATTCTTGTATAGTAAATATTAAAATATTAAAAAATAATTTTATAATTACAAAAATTAAAATATTTCATAGTTCAAATAATTAGTAAAATTATTGTGAGAGTAAAGGGCGATTATTTAAAAGTTTTTTTTGAAAAAAAGTTTTGATCTACTAAAGTTAAATGTTTTATATTTAGGGGATTACTATATAATTAATAAAGAAATTTTCACTTTCATGTAATTTTTTTTTAAAAATAAGTGGATGTATTTAATGCTTCATAATTTTCTATCAGAACGTGATGGTAAAATTACTCAAAAAAATTATAACAAGTATTCTTTAGATTGATTATGATGTTTTTTATTTTAAATTGTAATGGAGGTTAAACTATTAATTAATTCTAATATTTCTTATAAGCAATAGATATGTGTTATCTATTAAAATGATGATAAACCAAGTTAACAACAGAATATGAATTTAGGGTTTTTAAGTGTATCAGCAACATAGGTACATTTTTATAGTGTTCAATTTGGGAATTAAGATGATTAAGGCGACACCTTTTTGATTGAAATTATTCCATTATGCTCATTTAATGATTTTTATTTCATATTATATATTTGTCTTTCTTATAAAATTGGTATACATTGAATAAGCAGATCAAATAACAACATAGATTTGTGAAAGAGGGCTCTTGGATTAAACAAATGTTTATATTTGTGTATCATACAAAAATATTAATTTTGATAGTTTAAAATTTAAGATTAGATTCATAAATGAAAAATTTGAATGTGTCCCCAAGAAAATTAATTTAGAATTTATATATTCTTGTATAGTAAATATTAAAATATTAAAAAATAATTTTATAATTACAAAAATTAAAATATTTCATAGTTCAAATAATTAGTAAAATTATTGTGAGAGTAAAGGGCGATTATTTAAAAGTTTTTTTTGAAAAAAAGTTTTGATCTACTAAAGTTAAATGTTTTATATATTTAGGGGATTACTATATAATTAATAAAGAAATTTTCACTTTCATGTAATTTTTTTTTTAAAATAAGTGGATGTATTTAATGCTTCATAATTTTCTATCAGAACGTGATGGTAAAATTACTCAAAAAAATTATAACAAGTATTCTTTAGATTGATTATGATGTTTTTTATTTTAAATTGTAATGGAGGTTAAACTATTAATTAAGTCTAATATTTCTTATAAGCAATAGATAGGTGTTATCTATTAAAATGATGATAAACCAAGTTAACAACAGAATATGAATTTAGGGTTTTTAAGTGTATCAGCAACATAGGTACATTTTTATAGTGTTCAATTTGGGAATTAAGATGATTAAGGCGACACCTTTTTGATTGAAATTATTCCATTATGCTCATTTAATGATTTTTATTTCATATTATATATTTGTCTTTCTTATAAAATTGGTATACATTGAATAAGCAGATCAAATAACAACATAGATTTGTGAAAGAGGGCTCTTGGATTAAACAAATGTTTATATTTGTGTATCATACAAAAATATTAATTTTGATAGTTTAAAATTTAAGATTAGATTCATAAATGAAAAATTTGAATGTGTCCCCAAGAAAATTAATTTAGAATTTATATATTCTTGTATAGTAAATATTAAAATATTAAAAAATAATTTTATAATTACAAAAATTAAAATATTTCATAGTTCAAATAATTAGTAAAATTATTGTGATAGTAAAGGGCGATTATTTAAAAGTTTTTTTTGAAAAAAAGTTTTGATCTACTAAAGTTAAATGTTTTATATATTTAGGGGATTACTATATAATTAATAAAGAAATTTTCACTTTCATGTAATTTTTTTTTAAAAATAAGTGGATGTATTTAATGCTTCATAATTTTCTATCAGAACGTGATGGTAAAATTACTCAAAAAAATTATAACAAGTATTCTTTAGATTGATTATGATGTTTTTTATTTTAAATTGTAATGGAGGTTAAACTATTAATTAATTCTAATATTTATTATAAGCAATAGATAGGTGTTATCTATTAAAATGATGATAAACCAAGTTAACAACAGAATATGAATTTAGGGTTTTTAAGTGTATCAGCAACATAGGTACATTTTTATAGTGTTCAATTTGGGAATTAAGATGATTAAGGCGACACCTTTTTGATTGAAATTATTCCATTATGCTCATTTAATGATTTTTATTTCATATTATATATTTGTCTTTCTTATAAAATTGGTATACATTGAATAAGCAGATCAAATAACAACATAGATTTGTGAAAGAGGGCTCTTGGATTAAACAAATGTTTATATTTGTGTATCATACAAAAATATTAATTTTGATAGTTTAAAATTTAAGATTAGATTCATAAATGAAAAATTTGAATGTGTCCCCAAGAAAATTAATTTAGAATTTATATATTCTTGTATAGTAAATATTAAAATATTAAAAAATAATTTTATAATTACAAAAATTAAAATATTTCATAGTTCAAATAATTAGTAAAATTATTGTGAGAGTAAAGGGCGATTATTTAAAAGTTTTTTTTGAAAAAAAGTTTTGATCTACTAAAGTTAAATGTTTTATATTTAGGGGATTACTATATAATTAATAAAGAAATTTTCACTTTCATGTAATTTTTTTTTAAAAATAAGTGGATGTATTTAATGCTTCATAATTTTCTATCAGAACGTGATGGTAAAATTACTCAAAAAAATTATAACAAGTATTCTTTAGATTGATTATGATGTTTTTTATTTTAAATTGTAATGGAGGTTAAACTATTAATTAATTCTAATATTTCTTATAAGCAATAGATAGGTGTTATCTATTAAAATGATGATAAACCAAGTTAACAACAGAATATGAATTTAGGGTTTTTAAGTGTATCAGCAACATAGGTACATTTTTATAGTGTTCAATTTGGGAATTAAGATGATTAAGGCGACACCTTTTTGATTGAAATTATTCCATTATGCTCATTTAATGATTTTTATTTCGTATTATATATTTGTCTTTCTTATAAAATTGGTATACATTGAATAAGCAGATCAAATAACAACATAGATTTGTGAAAGAGGGCTCTTAGATTAAACAAATGTTTATATTTGTGTATCATACAAAAATATTAATTTTGATAGTTTAAAATTTAAGATTAGATTCATAAATGAAAAATTTGAATGTGTCCCCAAGAAAATTAATTTAGAATTTATATATTCTTGTATAGTAAATATTAAAATATTAAAAAATAATTTTATAATTACAAAAATTAAAATATTTCATAGTTCAAATAATTAGTAAAATTATTGTGAGAGTAAAGGGCGATTATTTAAAAGTTTTTTTTGAAAAAAAGTTTTGATCTACTAAAGTTAAATGTTTTATATTTAGGGGATTACTATATAATTAATAAAGAAATTTTCACTTTCATGTAATTTTTTTTTAAAAATAAGTGGATGTATTTAATGCTTCATAATTTTCTATCAGAACGTGATGGTAAAATTACTCAAAAAAATTATAACAAGTATTCTTTAGATTGATTATGATGTTTTTTATTTTAAATTGTAATGGAGGTTAAACTATTAATTAATTCTAATATTTCTTATAAGCAATAGATAGGTGTTATCTATTAAAATGATGATAAACCAAGTTAACAACAGAATATGAATTTAGGGTTTTTAAGTGTATCAGCAACATAGGTACATTTTTATAGTGTTCAATTTGGGAATTAAGATGATTAAGGCGACACCTTTTTGATTGAAATTATTCCATTATGCTCATTTAATGATTTTTATTTCATATTATATATTTGTCTTTCTTATAAAATTGGTATACATTGAATAAGCAGATCAAATAACAACATAGATTTGTGAAAGAGGGCTCTTGGATTAAACAAATGTTTATATTTGTGTATCATACAAAAATATTAATTTTGATAGTTTAAAATTTAAGATTAGATTCATAAATGAAAAATTTGAATGTGTCCCCAAGAAAATTAATTTAGAATTTATATATTCTTGTATAGTAAATATTAAAATATTAAAAAATAATTTTATAATTACAAAAATTAAAATATTTCATAGTTCAAATAATTAGTAAAATTATTGTGAGAGTAAAGGGCGATTATTTAAAAGTTTTTTTTGAAAAAAAGTTTTGATCTACTAAAGTTAAATGTTTTATATATTTAGGGGATTACTATATAATTAATAAAGAAATTTTCACTTTCATGTAATTTTTTTTTTAAAATAAGTGGATGTATTTAATGCTTCATAATTTTCTATCAGAACGTGATGGTAAAATTACTCAAAAAAATTATAACAAGTATTCTTTAGATTGATTATGATGTTTTTTATTTTAAATTGTAATGGAGGTTAAACTATTAATTAAGTCTAATATTTCTTATAAGCAATAGATAGGTGTTATCTATTAAAATGATGATAAACCAAGTTAACAACAGAATATGAATTTAGGGTTTTTAAGTGTATCAGCAACATAGGTACATTTTTATAGTGTTCAATTTGGGAATTAAGATGATTAAGGCGACACCTTTTTGATTGAAATTATTCCATTATGCTCATTTAATGATTTTTATTTCATATTATATATTTGTCTTTCTTATAAAATTGGTATACATTGAATAAGCAGATCAAATAACAACATAGATTTGTGAAAGAGGGCTCTTGGATTAAACAAATGTTTATATTTGTGTATCATACAAAAATATTAATTTTGATAGTTTAAAATTTAAGATTAGATTCATAAATGAAAAATTTGAATGTGTCCCCAAGAAAATTAATTTAGAATTTATATATTCTTGTATAGTAAATATTAAAATATTAAAAAATAATTTTATAATTACAAAAATTAAAATATTTCATAGTTCAAATAATTAGTAAAATTATTGTGATAGTAAAGGGCGATTATTTAAAAGTTTTTTTTGAAAAAAAGTTTTGATCTACTAAAGTTAAATGTTTTATATATTTAGGGGATTACTATATAATTAATAAAGAAATTTTCACTTTCATGTAATTTTTTTTTAAAAATAAGTGGATGTATTTAATGCTTCATAATTTTCTATCAGAACGTGATGGTAAAATTACTCAAAAAAATTATAACAAGTATTCTTTAGATTGATTATGATGTTTTTTATTTTAAATTGTAATGGAGGTTAAACTATTAATTAATTCTAATATTTATTATAAGCAATAGATAGGTGTTATCTATTAAAATGATGATAAACCAAGTTAACAACAGAATATGAATTTAGGGTTTTTAAGTGTATCAGCAACATAGGTACATTTTTATAGTGTTCAATTTGGGAATTAAGATGATTAAGGCGACACCTTTTTGATTGAAATTATTCCATTATGCTCATTTAATGATTTTTATTTCATATTATATATTTGTCTTTCTTATAAAATTGGTATACATTGAATAAGCAGATCAAATAACAACATAGATTTGTGAAAGAGGGCTCTTGGATTAAACAAATGTTTATATTTGTGTATCATACAAAAATATTAATTTTGATAGTTTAAAATTTAAGATTAGATTCATAAATGAAAAATTTGAATGTGTCCCCAAGAAAATTAATTTAGAATTTATATATTCTTGTATAGTAAATATTAAAATATTAAAAAATAATTTTATAATTACAAAAATTAAAATATTTCATAGTTCAAATAATTAGTAAAATTATTGTGAGAGTAAAGGGCGATTATTTAAAAGTTTTTTTTGAAAAAAAGTTTTGATCTACTAAAGTTAAATGTTTTATATTTAGGGGATTACTATATAATTAATAAAGAAATTTTCACTTTCATGTAATTTTTTTTTAAAAATAAGTGGATGTATTTAATGCTTCATAATTTTCTATCAGAACGTGATGGTAAAATTACTCAAAAAAATTATAACAAGTATTCTTTAGATTGATTATGATGTTTTTTATTTTAAATTGTAATGGAGGTTAAACTATTAATTAATTCTAATATTTCTTATAAGCAATAGATAGGTGTTATCTATTAAAATGATGATAAACCAAGTTAACAACAGAATATGAATTTAGGGTTTTTAAGTGTATCAGCAACATAGGTACATTTTTATAGTGTTCAATTTGGGAATTAAGATGATTAAGGCGACACCTTTTTGATTGAAATTATTCCATTATGCTCATTTAATGATTTTTATTTCGTATTATATATTTGTCTTTCTTATAAAATTGGTATACATTGAATAAGCAGATCAAATAACAACATAGATTTGTGAAAGAGGGCTCTTAGATTAAACAAATGTTTATATTTGTGTATCATACAAAAATATTAATTTTGATAGTTTAAAATTTAAGATTAGATTCATAAATGAAAAATTTGAATGTGTCCCCAAGAAAATTAATTTAGAATTTATATATTCTTGTATAGTAAATATTAAAATATTAAAAAATAATTTTATAATTACAAAAATTAAAATATTTCATAGTTCAAATAATTAGTAAAATTATTGTGAGAGTAAAGGGCGATTATTTAAAAGTTTTTTTTGAAAAAAAGTTTTGATCTACTAAAGTTAAATGTTTTATATTTAGGGGATTACTATATAATTAATAAAGAAATTTTCACTTTCATGTAATTTTTTTTTAAAAATAAGTGGATGTATTTAATGCTTCATAATTTTCTATCAGAACGTGATGGTAAAATTACTCAAAAAAATTATAACAAGTATTCTTTAGATTGATTATGATGTTTTTTATTTTAAATTGTAATGGAGGTTAAACTATTAATTAATTCTAATATTTCTTATAAGCAATAGATAGGTGTTATCTATTAAAATGATGATAAACCAAGTTAACAACAGAATATGAATTTAGGGTTTTTAAGTGTATCAGCAACATAGGTACATTTTTATAGTGTTCAATTTGGGAATTAAGATGATTAAGGCGACACCTTTTTGATTGAAATTATTCCATTATGCTCATTTAATGATTTTTATTTCGTATTATATATTTGTCTTTCTTATAAAATTGGTATACATTGAATAAGCAGATCAAATAACAACATAGATTTGTGAAAGAGGGCTCTTGGATTAAACAAATGTTTATATTTGTGTATCATACAAAAATATTAATTTTGATAGTTTAAAATTTAAGATTAGATTCATAAATGAAAAATTTGAATGTGTCCCCAAGAAAATTAATTTAGAATTTATATATTCTTGTATAGTAAATATTAAAATATTAAAAAATAATTTTATAATTACAAAAATTAAAATATTTCATAGTTCAAATAATTAGTAAAATTATTGTGAGAGTAAAGGGCGATTATTTAAAAGTTTTTTTTGAAAAAAAGTTTTGATCTACTAAAGTTAAATGTTTTATATTTAGGGGATTACTATATAATTAATAAAGAAATTTTCACTTTCATGTAATTTTTTTTTAAAAATAAGTGGATGTATTTAATGCTTCATAATTTTCTATCAGAACGTGATGGTAAAATTACTCAAAAAAATTATAACAAGTATTCTTTAGATTGATTATGATGTTTTTTATTTTAAATTGTAATGGAGGTTAAACTATTAATTAATTCTAATATTTCTTATAAGCAATAGATAGGTGTTATCTATTAAAATGATGATAAACCAAGTTAACAACAGAATATGAATTTAGGGTTTTTAAGTGTATCAGCAACATAGGTACATTTTTATAGTGTTCAATTTGGGAATTAAGATGATTAAGGCGACACCTTTTTGATTGAAATTATTCCATTATGCTCATTTAATGATTTTTATTTCATATTATATATTTGTCTTTCTTATAAAATTGGTATACATTGAATAAGCAGATCAAATAACAACATAGATTTGTGAAAGAGGGCTCTTGGATTAAACAAATGTTTATATTTGTGTATCATACAAAAATATTAATTTTGATAGTTTAAAATTTAAGATTAGATTCATAAATGAAAAATTTGAATGTGTCCCCAAGAAAATTAATTTAGAATTTATATATTCTTGTATAGTAAATATTAAAATATTAAAAAATAATTTTATAATTACAAAAATTAAAATATTTCATAGTTCAAATAATTAGTAAAATTATTGTGAGAGTAAAGGGCGATTATTTAAAAGTTTTTTTTGAAAAAAAGTTTTGATCTACTAAAGTTAAATGTTTTATATATTTAGGGGATTACTATATAATTAATAAAGAAATTTTCACTTTCATGTAATTTTTTTTTAAAAATAAGTGGATGTATTTAATGCTTCATAATTTTCTATCAGAACGTGATGGTAAAATTACTCAAAAAAATTATAACAAGTATTCTTTAGATTGATTATGATGTTTTTTATTTTAAATTGTAATGGAGGTTAAACTATTAATTAATTCTAATATTTCTTATAAGCAATAGATAGGTGTTATCTATTAAAATGATGATAAACCAAGTTAACAACAGAATATGAATTTAGGGTTTTTAAGTGTATCAGCAACATAGGTACATTTTTATAGTGTTCAATTTGGGAATTAAGATGATTAAGGCGACACCTTTTTGATTGAAATTATTCCATTATGCTCATTTAATGATTTTTATTTCATATTATATATTTGTCTTTCTTATAAAATTGGTATACATTGAATAAGCAGATCAAATAACAACATAGATTTGTGAAAGAGGGCTCTTGGATTAAACAAATGTTTATATTTGTGTATCATACAAAAATATTAATTTTGATAGTTTAAAATTTAAGATTAGATTCATAAATGAAAAATTTGAATGTGTCCCCAAGAAAATTAATTTAGAATTTATATATTCTTGTATAGTAAATATTAAAATATTAAAAAATAATTTTATAATTACAAAAATTAAAATATTTCATAGTTCAAATAATTATTAAAATTATTGTGAGAGTAAAGGGCGATTATTTAAAAGTTTTTTTTGAAAAAAAGTTTTGATCTACTAAAGTTAAATGTTTTATATATTTAGGGGATTACTATATAATTAATAAAGAAATTTTCACTTTCATGTAATTTTTTTTTTAAAATAAGTGGATGTATTTAATGCTTCATAATTTTCTATCAGAACGTGATGGTAAAATTACTCAAAAAAATTATAACAAGTATTCTTTAGATTGATTATGATGTTTTTTATTTTAAATTGTAATGGAGGTTAAACTATTAATTAATTCTAATATTTCTTATAAGCAATAGATAGGTGTTATCTATTAAAATGATGATAAACCAAGTTAACAACAGAATATGAATTTAGGGTTTTTAAGTGTATCAGCAACATAGGTACATTTTTATAGTGTTCAATTTGGGAATTAAGATGATTAAGGCGACACCTTTTTGATTGAAATTATTCCATTATGCTCATTTAATGATTTTTATTTCATATTATATATTTGTCTTTCTTATAAAATTGGTATACATTGAATAAGCAGATCAAATAACAACATAGATTTGTGAAAGAGGGCTCTTGGATTAAACAAATGTTTATATTTGTGTATCATACAAAAATATTAATTTTGATAGTTTAAAATTTAAGATTAGATTCATAAATGAAAAATTTGAATGTGTCCCCAAGAAAATTAATTTAGAATTTATATATTCTTGTATAGTAAATATTAAAATATTAAAAAATAATTTTATAATTACAAAAATTAAAATATTTCATAGTTCAAATAATTAGTAAAATTATTGTGAGAGTAAAGGGCGATTATTTAAAAGTTTTTTTTGAAAAAAAGTTTTGATCTACTAAAGTTAAATGTTTTATATATTTAGGGGATTACTATATAATTAATAAAGAAATTTTCACTTTCATGTAATTTTTTTTTAAAAATAAGTGGATGTATTTAATGCTTCATAATTTTCTATCAGAACGTGATGGTAAAATTACTCAAAAAAATTATAACAAGTATTCTTTAGATTGATTATGATGTTTTTTATTTTAAATTGTAATGGAGGTTAAACTATTAATTAATTCTAATATTTCTTATAAGCAATAGATAGGTGTTATCTATTAAAATGATGATAAACCAAGTTAACAACAGAATATGAATTTAGGGTTTTTAAGTGTATCAGCAACATAGGTACATTTTTATAGTGTTCAATTTGGGAATTAAGATGATTAAGGCGACACCTTTTTGATTGAAATTATTCCATTATGCTCATTTAATGATTTTTATTTCATATTATATATTTGTCTTTCTTATAAAATTGGTATACATTGAATAAGCAGATCAAATAACAACATAGATTTGTGAAAGAGGGCTCTTGGATTAAACAAATGTTTATATTTGTGTATCATACAAAAATATTAATTTTGATAGTTTAAAATTTAAGATTAGATTCATAAATGAAAAATTTGAATGTGTCCCCAAGAAAATTAATTTAGAATTTATATATTCTTGTATAGTAAATATTAAAATATTAAAAAATAATTTTATAATTACAAAAATTAAAATATTTCATAGTTCAAATAATTAGTAAAATTATTGTGAGAGTAAAGGGCGATTATTTAAAAGTTTTTTTTGAAAAAAAGTTTTGATCTACTAAAGTTAAATGTTTTATATATTTAGGGGATTACTATATAATTAATAAAGAAATTTTCACTTTCATGTAATTTTTTTTTTAAAATAAGTGGATGTATTTAATGCTTCATAATTTTCTATCAGAACGTGATGGTAAAATTACTCAAAAAAATTATAACAAGTATTCTTTAGATTGATTATGATGTTTTTTATTTTAAATTGTAATGGAGGTTAAACTATTAATTAATTCTAATATTTCTTATAAGCAATAGATAGGTGTTATCTATTAAAATGATGATAAACCAAGTTAACAACAGAATATGAATTTAGGGTTTTTAAGTGTATCAGCAACATAGGTACATTTTTATAGTGTTCAATTTGGGAATTAAGATGATTAAGGCGACACCTTTTTGATTGAAATTATTCCATTATGCTCATTTAATGATTTTTATTTCATATTATATATTTGTCTTTCTTATAAAATTGGTATACATTGAATAAGCAGATCAAATAACAACATAGATTTGTGAAAGAGGGCTCTTAGATTAAACAAATGTTTATATGTGTGTATCATACAAAAATATTAATTTTGATAGTTTAAAATTTAAGATTAGATTCATAAATGAAAAATTTGAATGTGTCCCCAAGAAAATTAATTTAGAATTTATATATTCTTGTATAATAAATATTAAAATATTAAAAAATAATTTTATAATTACAAAAATTAAAATATTTCATAGTTCAAATAATTAGTAAAATTATTGTGAGAGTAAAGGGCGATTATTTAAAAGTTTTTTTTGAAAAAAAGTTTTGATCTACTAAAGTTAAATGTTTTATATATTTAGGGGATTACTATATAATTAATAAAGAAATTTTCACTTTCATGTAATTTTTTTTTTAAAATAAGTGGATGTATTTAATGCTTCATAATTTTCTATCAGAACGTGATGGTAAAATTACTCAAAAAAATTATAACAAGTATTCTTTAGATTGATTATGATGTTTTTTATTTTAAATTGTAATGGAGGTTAAACTATTAATTAATTCTAATATTTCTTATAAGCAATAGATAGGTGTTATCTATTAAAATGATGATAAACCAAGTTAACAACAGAATATGAATTTAGGGTTTTTAAGTGTATCAGCAACATAGGTACATTTTTATAGTGTTCAATTTGGGAATTAAGATGATTAAGGCGACACCTTTTTGATTGAAATTATTCCATTATGCTCATTTAATGATTTTTATTTCATATTATATATTTGTCTTTCTTATAAAATTGGTATACATTGAATAAGCAGATCAAATAACAACATAGATTTGTGAAAGAGGGCTCTTGGATTAAACAAATGTTTATATTTGTGTATCATACAAAAATATTAATTTTGATAGTTTAAAATTTAAGATTAGATTCATAAATGAAAAATTTGAATGTGTCCCCAAGAAAATTAATTTAGAATTTATATATTCTTGTATAGTAAATATTAAAATATTAAAAAATAATTTTATAATTACAAAAATTAAAATATTTCATAGTTCAAATAATTAGTAAAATTATTGTGAGAGTAAAGGGCGATTATTTAAAAGTTTTTTTTGAAAAAAAGTTTTGATCTACTAAAGTTAAATGTTTTATATATTTAGGGGATTACTATATAATTAATAAAGAAATTTTCACTTTCATGTAATTTTTTTTTAAAAATAAGTGGATGTATTTAATGCTTCATAATTTTCTATCAGAACGTGATGGTAAAATTACTCAAAAAAATTATAACAAGTATTCTTTAGATTGATTATGATGTTTTTTATTTTAAATTGTAATGGAGGTTAAACTATTAATTAATTCTAATATTTCTTATAAGCAATAGATAGGTGTTATCTATTAAAATGATGATAAACCAAGTTAACAACAGAATATGAATTTAGGGTTTTTAAGTGTATCAGCAACATAGGTACATTTTTATAGTGTTCAATTTGGGAATTAAGATGATTAAGGCGACACCTTTTTGATTGAAATTATTCCATTATGCTCATTTAATGATTTTTATTTCATATTATATATTTGTCTTTCTTATAAAATTGGTATACATTGAATAAGCAGATCAAATAACAACATAGATTTGTGAAAGAGGGCTCTTGGATTAAACAAATGTTTATATTTGTGTATCATACAAAAATATTAATTTTGATAGTTTAAAATTTAAGATTAGATTCATAAATGAAAAATTTGAATGTGTCCCCAAGAAAATTAATTTAGAATTTATATATTCTTGTATAGTAAATATTAAAATATTAAAAAATAATTTTATAATTACAAAAATTAAAATATTTCATAGTTCAAATAATTATTAAAATTATTGTGAGAGTAAAGGGCGATTATTTAAAAGTTTTTTTTGAAAAAAAGTTTTGATCTACTAAAGTTAAATGTTTTATATATTTAGGGGATTACTATATAATTAATAAAGAAATTTTCACTTTCATGTAATTTTTTTTTTAAAATAAGTGGATGTATTTAATGCTTCATAATTTTCTATCAGAACGTGATGGTAAAATTACTCAAAAAAATTATAACAAGTATTCTTTAGATTGATTATGATGTTTTTTATTTTAAATTGTAATGGAGGTTAAACTATTAATTAATTCTAATATTTCTTATAAGCAATAGATAGGTGTTATCTATTAAAATGATGATAAACCAAGTTAACAACAGAATATGAATTTAGGGTTTTTAAGTGTATCAGCAACATAGGTACATTTTTATAGTGTTCAATTTGGGAATTAAGATGATTAAGGCGACACCTTTTTGATTGAAATTATTCCATTATGCTCATTTAATGATTTTTATTTCATATTATATATTTGTCTTTCTTATAAAATTGGTATACATTGAATAAGCAGATCAAATAACAACATAGATTTGTGAAAGAGGGCTCTTGGATTAAACAAATGTTTATATTTGTGTATCATACAAAAATATTAATTTTGATAGTTTAAAATTTAAGATTAGATTCATAAATGAAAAATTTGAATGTGTCCCCAAGAAAATTAATTTAGAATTTATATATTCTTGTATAGTAAATATTAAAATATTAAAAAATAATTTTATAATTACAAAAATTAAAATATTTCATAGTTCAAATAATTAGTAAAATTATTGTGAGAGTAAAGGGCGATTATTTAAAAGTTTTTTTTGAAAAAAAGTTTTGATCTACTAAAGTTAAATGTTTTATATATTTAGGGGATTACTATATAATTAATAAAGAAATTTTCACTTTCATGTAATTTTTTTTTAAAAATAAGTGGATGTATTTAATGCTTCATAATTTTCTATCAGAACGTGATGGTAAAATTACTCAAAAAAATTATAACAAGTATTCTTTAGATTGATTATGATGTTTTTTATTTTAAATTGTAATGGAGGTTAAACTATTAATTAATTCTAATATTTCTTATAAGCAATAGATAGGTGTTATCTATTAAAATGATGATAAACCAAGTTAACAACAGAATATGAATTTAGGGTTTTTAAGTGTATCAGCAACATAGGTACATTTTTATAGTGTTCAATTTGGGAATTAAGATGATTAAGGCGACACCTTTTTGATTGAAATTATTCCATTATGCTCATTTAATGATTTTTATTTCATATTATATATTTGTCTTTCTTATAAAATTGGTATACATTGAATAAGCAGATCAAATAACAACATAGATTTGTGAAAGAGGGCTCTTGGATTAAACAAATGTTTATATTTGTGTATCATACAAAAATATTAATTTTGATAGTTTAAAATTTAAGATTAGATTCATAAATGAAAAATTTGAATGTGTCCCCAAGAAAATTAATTTAGAATTTATATATTCTTGTATAGTAAATATTAAAATATTAAAAAATAATTTTATAATTACAAAAATTAAAATATTTCATAGTTCAAATAATTATTAAAATTATTGTGAGAGTAAAGGGCGATTATTTAAAAGTTTTTTTTGAAAAAAAGTTTTGATCTACTAAAGTTAAATGTTTTATATATTTAGGGGATTACTATATAATTAATAAAGAAATTTTCACTTTCATGTAATTTTTTTTTAAAAATAAGTGGATGTATTTAATGCTTCATAATTTTCTATCAGAACGTGATGGTAAAATTACTCAAAAAAATTATAACAAGTATTCTTTAGATTGATTATGATGTTTTTTATTTTAAATTGTAATGGAGGTTAAACTATTAATTAATTCTAATATTTCTTATAAGCAATAGATAGGTGTTATCTATTAAAATGATGATAAACCAAGTTAACAACAGAATATGAATTTAGGGTTTTTAAGTGTATCAGCAACATAGGTACATTTTTATAGTGTTCAATTTGGGAATTAAGATGATTAAGGCGACACCTTTTTGATTGAAATTATTCCATTATGCTCATTTAATGATTTTTATTTCATATTATATATTTGTCTTTCTTATAAAATTGGTATACATTGAATAAGCAGATCAAATAACAACATAGATTTGTGAAAGAGGGCTCTTGGATTAAACAAATGTTTATATTTGTGTATCATACAAAAATATTAATTTTGATAGTTTAAAATTTAAGATTAGATTCATAAATGAAAAATTTGAATGTGTCCCCAAGAAAATTAATTTAGAATTTATATATTCTTGTATAGTAAATATTAAAATATTAAAAAATAATTTTATAATTACAAAAATTAAAATATTTCATAGTTCAAATAATTAGTAAAATTATTGTGAGAGTAAAGGGCGATTATTTAAAAGTTTTTTTTGAAAAAAAGTTTTGATCTACTAAAGTTAAATGTTTTATATATTTAGGGGATTACTATATAATTAATAAAGAAATTTTCACTTTCATGTAATTTTTTTTTAAAAATAAGTGGATGTATTTAATGCTTCATAATTTTCTATCAGAACGTGATGGTAAAATTACTCAAAAAAATTATAACAAGTATTCTTTAGATTGATTATGATGTTTTTTATTTTAAATTGTAATGGAGGTTAAACTATTAATTAATTCTAATATTTCTTATAAGCAATAGATAGGTGTTATCTATTAAAATGATGATAAACCAAGTTAACAACAGAATATGAATTTAGGGTTTTTAAGTGTATCAGCAACATAGGTACATTTTTATAGTGTTCAATTTGGGAATTAAGATGATTAAGGCGACACCTTTTTGATTGAAATTATTCCATTATGCTCATTTAATGATTTTTATTTCATATTATATATTTGTCTTTCTTATAAAATTGGTATACATTGAATAAGCAGATCAAATAACAACATAGATTTGTGAAAGAGGGCTCTTGGATTAAACAAATGTTTATATTTGTGTATCATACAAAAATATTAATTTTGATAGTTTAAAATTTAAGATTAGATTCATAAATGAAAAATTTGAATGTGTCCCCAAGAAAATTAATTTAGAATTTATATATTCTTGTATAGTAAATATTAAAATATTAAAAAATAATTTTATAATTACAAAAATTAAAATATTTCATAGTTCAAATAATTAGTAAAATTATTGTGAGAGTAAAGGGCGATTATTTAAAAGTTTTTTTTGAAAAAAAGTTTTGATCTACTAAAGTTAAATGTTTTATATATTTAGGGGATTACTATATAATTAATAAAGAAATTTTCACTTTCATGTAATTTTTTTTTTAAAATAAGTGGATGTATTTAATGCTTCATAATTTTCTATCAGAACGTGATGGTAAAATTACTCAAAAAAATTATAACAAGTATTCTTTAGATTGATTATGATGTTTTTTATTTTAAATTGTAATGGAGGTTAAACTATTAATTAATTCTAATATTTCTTATAAGCAATAGATAGGTGTTATCTATTAAAATGATGATAAACCAAGTTAACAACAGAATATGAATTTAGGGTTTTTAAGTGTATCAGCAACATAGGTACATTTTTATAGTGTTCAATTTGGGAATTAAGATGATTAAGGCGACACCTTTTTGATTGAAATTATTCCATTATGCTCATTTAATGATTTTTATTTCATATTATATATTTGTCTTTCTTATAAAATTGGTATACATTGAATAAGCAGATCAAATAACAACATAGATTTGTGAAAGAGGGCTCTTAGATTAAACAAATGTTTATATGTGTGTATCATACAAAAATATTAATTTTGATAGTTTAAAATTTAAGATTAGATTCATAAATGAAAAATTTGAATGTGTCCCCAAGAAAATTAATTTAGAATTTATATATTCTTGTATAATAAATATTAAAATATTAAAAAATAATTTTATAATTACAAAAATTAAAATATTTCATAGTTCAAATAATTAGTAAAATTATTGTGAGAGTAAAGGGCGATTATTTAAAAGTTTTTTTTGAAAAAAAGTTTTGATCTACTAAAGTTAAATGTTTTATATTTAGGGGATTACTATATAATTAATAAAGAAATTTTCACTTTCATGTAATTTTTTTTTAAAAATAAGTGGATGTATTTAATGCTTCATAATTTTCTATCAGAACGTGATGGTAAAATTACTCAAAAAAATTATAACAAGTATTCTTTAGATTGATTATGATGTTTTTTATTTTAAATTGTAATGGAGGTTAAACTATTAATTAATTCTAATATTTCTTATAAGCAATAGATAGGTGTTATCTATTAAAATGATGATAAACCAAGTTAACAACAGAATATGAATTTAGGGTTTTTAAGTGTATCAGCAACATAGGTACATTTTTATAGTGTTCAATTTGGGAATTAAGATGATTAAGGCGACACCTTTTTGATTGAAATTATTCCATTATGCTCATTTAATGATTTTTATTTCATATTATATATTTGTCTTTCTTATAAAATTGGTATACATTGAATAAGCAGATCAAATAACAACATAGATTTGTGAAAGAGGGCTCTTAGATTAAACAAATGTTTATATTTGTGTATCATACAAAAATATTAATTTTGATAGTTTAAAATTTAAGATTAGATTCATAAATGAAAAATTTGAATGTGTCCCCAAGAAAATTAATTTAGAATTTATATATTCTTGTATAGTAAATATTAAAATATTAAAAAATAATTTTATAATTACAAAAATTAAAATATTTCATAGTTCAAATAATTAGTAAAATTATTGTGAGAGTAAAGGGCGATTATTTAAAAGTTTTTTTTGAAAAAAATTTTTGATCTACTAAAGTTAAATGTTTTATATTTAGGGGATTACTATATAATTAATAAAGAAATTTTCACTTTCATGTAATTTTTTTTTAAAAATAAGTGGATGTATTTAATGCTTCATAATTTTCTATCAGAACGTGATGGTAAAATTACTCAAAAAAATTATAACAAGTATTCTTTAGATTGATTATGATGTTTTTTATTTTAAATTGTAATGGAGGTTAAACTATTAATTAATTCTAATATTTCTTATAAGCAATAGATAGGTGTTATCTATTAAAATGATGATAAACCAAGTTAACAACAGAATATGAATTTAGGGTTTTTAAGTGTATCAGCAACATAGGTACATTTTTATAGTGTTCAATTTGGGAATTAAGATGATTAAGGCGACACCTTTTTGATTGAAATTATTCCATTATGCTCATTTAATGATTTTTATTTCATATTATATATTTGTCTTTCTTATAAAATTGGTATACATTGAATAAGCAGATCAAATAACAACATAGATTTGTGAAAGAGGGCTCTTGGATTAAACAAATGTTTATATTTGTGTATCATACAAAAATATTAATTTTGATAGTTTAAAATTTAAGATTAGATTCATAAATGAAAAATTTGAATGTGTCCCCAAGAAAATTAATTTAGAATTTATATATTCTTGTATAGTAAATATTAAAATATTAAAAAATAATTTTATAATTACAAAAATTAAAATATTTCATAGTTCAAATAATTAGTAAAATTATTGTGAGAGTAAAGGGCGATTATTTAAAAGTTTTTTTTGAAAAAAAGTTTTGATCTACTAAAGTTAAATGTTTTATATATTTAGGGGATTACTATATAATTAATAAAGAAATTTTCACTTTCATGTAATTTTTTTTTAAAAATAAGTGGATGTATTTAATGCTTCATAATTTTCTATCAGAACGTGATGGTAAAATTACTCAAAAAAATTATAACAAGTATTCTTTAGATTGATTATGATGTTTTTTATTTTAAATTGTAATGGAGGTTAAACTATTAATTAATTCTAATATTTCTTATAAGCAATAGATAGGTGTTATCTATTAAAATGATGATAAACCAAGTTAACAACAGAATATGAATTTAGGGTTTTTAAGTGTATCAGCAACATAGGAACATTTTTATAGTGTTCAATTTGGGAATTAAGATGATTAAGGCGACACCTTTTTGATTGAAATTATTCCATTATGCTCATTTAATGATTTTTATTTCATATTATATATTTGTCTTTCTTATAAAATTGGTATACATTGAATAAGCAGATCAAATAACAACATAGATTTGTGAAAGAGGGCTCTTGGATTAAACAAATGTTTATATTTGTGTATCATACAAAAATATTAATTTTGATAGTTTAAAATTTAAGATTAGATTCATAAATGAAAAATTTGAATGTGTCCCCAAGAAAATTAATTTAGAATTTATATATTCTTGTATAGTAAATATTAAAATATTAAAAAATAATTTTATAATTACAAAAATTAAAATATTTCATAGTTCAAATAATTAGTAAAATTATTGTGAGAGTAAAGGGCGATTATTTAAAAGTTTTTTTTGAAAAAAAGTTTTGATCTACTAAAGTTAAATGTTTTATATATTTAGGGGATTACTATATAATTAATAAAGAAATTTTCACTTTCATGTAATTTTTTTTTAAAAATAAGTGGATGTATTTAATGCTTCATAATTTTCTATCAGAACGTGATGGTAAAATTACTCAAAAAAATTATAACAAGTATTCTTTAGATTGATTATGATGTTTTTTATTTTAAATTGTAATGGAGGTTAAACTATTAATTAATTCTAATATTTCTTATAAGCAATAGATAGGTGTTATCTATTAAAATGATGATAAACCAAGTTAACAACAGAATATGAATTTAGGGTTTTTAAGTGTATCAGCAACATAGGTACATTTTTATAGTGTTCAATTTGGGAATTAAGATGATTAAGGCGACACCTTTTTGATTGAAATTATTCCATTATGCTCATTTAATGATTTTTATTTCATATTATATATTTGTCTTTCTTATAAAATTGGTATACATTGAATAAGCAGATCAAATAACAACATAGATTTGTGAAAGAGGGCTCTTGGATTAAACAAATGTTTATATTTGTGTATCATACAAAAATATTAATTTTGATAGTTTAAAATTTAA
Organism: Vicia faba; assembly: GCA_948472305.1. NCBI lineage: Eukaryota > Viridiplantae > Streptophyta > Magnoliopsida > Fabales > Fabaceae > Vicia > Vicia faba. Next base: position 113,384 of record CATIWC010002404.1, read on the forward strand.
GATTAGATTCATAAATGAAAAATTTGAATGTGTCCCCAAGAAAATTAATTTAGAATTTATATATTCTTGTATAGTAAATATTAAAATATTAAAAAATAATTTTATAATTACAAAAATTAAAATATTTCATAGTTCAAATAATTAGTAAAATTATTGTGAGAGTAAAGGGCGATTATTTAAAAGTTTTTTTTGAAAAAAAGTTTTGATCTACTAAAGTTAAATGTTTTATATATTTAGGGGATTACTATATAATTAATAAAGAAATTTTCACTTTCATGTAATTTTTTTTTAAAAATAAGTGGATGTATTTAATGCTTCATAATTTTCTATCAGAACGTGATGGTAAAATTACTCAAAAAAATTATAACAAGTATTCTTTAGATTGATTATGATGTTTTTTATTTTAAATTGTAATGGAGGTTAAACTATTAATTAATTCTAATATTTCTTATAAGCAATAGATAGGTGTTATCTATTAAAATGATGATAAACCAAGTTAACAACAGAATATGAATTTAGGGTTTTTAAGTGTATCAGCAACATAGGTACATTTTTATAGTGTTCAATTTGGGAATTAAGATGATTAAGGCGACACCTTTTTGATTGAAATTATTCCATTATGCTCATTTAATGATTTTTATTTCATATTATATATTTGTCTTTCTTATAAAATTGGTATACATTGAATAAGCAGATCAAATAACAACATAGATTTGTGAAAGAGGGCTCTTGGATTAAACAAATGTTTATATTTGTGTATCATACAAAAATATTAATTTTGATAGTTTAAAATTTAAGATTAGATTCATAAATGAAAAATTTGAATGTGTCCCCAAGAAAATTAATTTAGAATTTATATATTCTTGTATAGTAAATATTAAAATATTAAAAAATAATTTTATAATTACAAAAATTAAAATATTTCATAGTTCAAATAATTAGTAAAATTATTGTGAGAGTAAAGGGCGATTATTTAAAAGTTTTTTTTGAAAAAAAGTTTTGATCTACTAAAGTTAAATGTTTTATATATTTAGGGGATTACTATATAATTAATAAAGAAATTTTCACTTTCATGTAATTTTTTTTTAAAAATAAGTGGATGTATTTAATGCTTCATAATTTTCTATCAGAACGTGATGGTAAAATTACTCAAAAAAATTATAACAAGTATTCTTTAGATTGATTATGATGTTTTTTATTTTAAATTGTAATGGAGGTTAAACTATTAATTAATTCTAATATTTCTTATAAGCAATAGATAGGTGTTATCTATTAAAATGATGATAAACCAAGTTAACAACAGAATATGAATTTAGGGTTTTTAAGTGTATCAGCAACATAGGTACATTTTTATAGTGTTCAATTTGGGAATTAAGATGATTAAGGCGACACCTTTTTGATTGAAATTATTCCATTATGCTCATTTAATGATTTTTATTTCATATTATATATTTGTCTTTCTTATAAAATTGGTATACATTGAATAAGCAGATCAAATAACAACATAGATTTGTGAAAGAGGGCTCTTGGATTAAACAAATGTTTATATTTGTGTATCATACAAAAATATTAATTTTGATAGTTTAAAATTTAAGATTAGATTCATAAATGAAAAATTTGAATGTGTCCCCAAGAAAATTAATTTAGAATTTATATATTCTTGTATAGTAAATATTAAAATATTAAAAAATAATTTTATAATTACAAAAATTAAAATATTTCATAGTTCAAATAATTAGTAAAATTATTGTGAGAGTAAAGGGCGATTATTTAAAAGTTTTTTTTGAAAAAAAGTTTTGATCTACTAAAGTTAAATGTTTTATATATTTAGGGGATTACTATATAATTAATAAAGAAATTTTCACTTTCATGTAATTTTTTTTTAAAAATAAGTGGATGTATTTAATGCTTCATAATTTTCTATCAGAACGTGATGGTAAAATTACTCAAAAAAATTATAACAAGTATTCTTTAGATTGATTATGATGTTTTTTATTTTAAATTGTAATGGAGGTTAAACTATTAATTAATTCTAATATTTCTTATAAGCAATAGATAGGTGTTATCTATTAAAATGATGATAAACCAAGTTAACAACAGAATATGAATTTAGGGTTTTTAAGTGTATCAGCAACATAGGTACATTTTTATAGTGTTCAATTTGGGAATTAAGATGATTAAGGCGACACCTTTTTGATTGAAATTATTCCATTATGCTCATTTAATGATTTTTATTTCATATTATATATTTGTCTTTCTTATAAAATTGGTATACATTGAATAAGCAGATCAAATAACAACATAGATTTGTGAAAGAGGGCTCTTGGATTAAACAAATGTTTATATTTGTGTATCATACAAAAATATTAATTTTGATAGTTTAAAATTTAAGATTAGATTCATAAATGAAAAATTTGAATGTGTCCCCAAGAAAATTAATTTAGAATTTATATATTCTTGTATAGTAAATATTAAAATATTAAAAAATAATTTTATAATTACAAAAATTAAAATATTTCATAGTTCAAATAATTAGTAAAATTATTGTGAGAGTAAAGGGCGATTATTTAAAAGTTTTTTTTGAAAAAAAGTTTTGATCTACTAAAGTTAAATGTTTTATATATTTAGGGGATTACTATATAATTAATAAAGAAATTTTCACTTTCATGTAATTTTTTTTTAAAAATAAGTGGATGTATTTAATGCTTCATAATTTTCTATCAGAACGTGATGGTAAAATTACTCAAAAAAATTATAACAAGTATTCTTTAGATTGATTATGATGTTTTTTATTTTAAATTGTAATGGAGGTTAAACTATTAATTAATTCTAATATTTCTTATAAGCAATAGATAGGTGTTATCTATTAAAATGATGATAAACCAAGTTAACAACAGAATATGAATTTAGGGTTTTTAAGTGTATCAGCAACATAGGTACATTTTTATAGTGTTCAATTTGGGAATTAAGATGATTAAGGCGACACCTTTTTGATTGAAATTATTCCATTATGCTCATTTAATGATTTTTATTTCATATTATATATTTGTCTTTCTTATAAAATTGGTATACATTGAATAAGCAGATCAAATAACAACATAGATTTGTGAAAGAGGGCTCTTGGATTAAACAAATGTTTATATTTGTGTATCATACAAAAATATTAATTTTGATAGTTTAAAATTTAAGATTAGATTCATAAATGAAAAATTTGAATGTGTCCCCAAGAAAATTAATTTAGAATTTATATATTCTTGTATAGTAAATATTAAAATATTAAAAAATAATTTTATAATTACAAAAATTAAAATATTTCATAGTTCAAATAATTAGTAAAATTATTGTGAGAGTAAAGGGCGATTATTTAAAAGTTTTTTTTGAAAAAAAGTTTTGATCTACTAAAGTTAAATGTTTTATATATTTAGGGGATTACTATATAATTAATAAAGAAATTTTCACTTTCATGTAATTTTTTTTTTAAAATAAGTGGATGTATTTAATGCTTCATAATTTTCTATCAGAACGTGATGGTAAAATTACTCAAAAAAATTATAACAAGTATTCTTTAGATTGATTATGATGTTTTTTATTTTAAATTGTAATGGAGGTTAAACTATTAATTAATTCTAATATTTCTTATAAGCAATAGATAGGTGTTATCTATTAAAATGATGATAAACCAAGTTAACAACAGAATATGAATTTAGGGTTTTTAAGTGTATCAGCAACATAGGTACATTTTTATAGTGTTCAATTTGGGAATTAAGATGATTAAGGCGACACCTTTTTGATTGAAATTATTCCATTATGCTCATTTAATGATTTTTATTTCATATTATATATTTGTCTTTCTTATAAAATTGGTATACATTGAATAAGCAGATCAAATAACAACATAGATTTGTGAAAGAGGGCTCTTGGATTAAACAAATGTTTATATTTGTGTATCATACAAAAATATTAATTTTGATAGTTTAAAATTTAAGATTAGATTCATAAATGAAAAATTTGAATGTGTCCCCAAGAAAATTAATTTAGAATTTATATATTCTTGTATAGTAAATATTAAAATATTAAAAAATAATTTTATAATTACAAAAATTAAAATATTTCATAGTTCAAATAATTAGTAAAATTATTGTGAGAGTAAAGGGCGATTATTTAAAAGTTTTTTTTGAAAAAAAGTTTTGATCTACTAAAGTTAAATGTTTTATATATTTAGGGGATTACTATATAATTAATAAAGAAATTTTCACTTTCATGTAATTTTTTTTTTAAAATAAGTGGATGTATTTAATGCTTCATAATTTTCTATCAGAACGTGATGGTAAAATTACTCAAAAAAATTATAACAAGTATTCTTTAGATTGATTATGATGTTTTTTATTTTAAATTGTAATGGAGGTTAAACTATTAATTAATTCTAATATTTCTTATAAGCAATAGATAGGTGTTATCTATTAAAATGATGATAAACCAAGTTAACAACAGAATATGAATTTAGGGTTTTTAAGTGTATCAGCAACATAGGTACATTTTTATAGTGTTCAATTTGGGAATTAAGATGATTAAGGCGACACCTTTTTGATTGAAATTATTCCATTATGCTCATTTAATGATTTTTATTTCATATTATATATTTGTCTTTCTTATAAAATTGGTATACATTGAATAAGCAGATCAAATAACAACATAGATTTGTGAAAGAGGGCTCTTAGATTAAACAAATGTTTATATTTGTGTATCATACAAAAATATTAATTTTGATAGTTTAAAATTTAAGATTAGATTCATAAATGAAAAATTTGAATGTGTCCCCAAGAAAATTAATTTAGAATTTATATATTCTTGTATAGTAAATATTAAAATATTAAAAAATAATTTTATAATTACAAAAATTAAAATATTTCATAGTTCAAATAATTAGTAAAATTATTGTGAGAGTAAAGGGCGATTATTTAAAAGTTTTTTTTGAAAAAAAGTTTTGATCTACTAAAGTTAAATGTTTTATATTTAGGGGATTACTATATAATTAATAAAGAAATTTTCACTTTCATGTAATTTTTTTTTTAAAATAAGTGGATGTATTTAATGCTTCGTAATTTTCTATCAGAACGTGATGGTAAAATTACTCAAAAAAATTATAACAAGTATTCTTTAGATTGATTATGATGTTTTTTATTTTAAATTGTAATGGAGGTTAAACTATTAATTAATTCTAATATTTCTTATAAGCAATAGATAGGTGTTATCTATTAAAATGATGATAAACCAAGTTAACAACAGAATATGAATTTAGGGTTTTTAAGTGTATCAGCAACATAGGTACATTTTTATAGTGTTCAATTTGGGAATTAAGATGATTAAGGCGACACCTTTTTGATTGAAATTATTCCATTATGCTCATTTAATGATTTTTATTTCATATTATATATTTGTCTTTCTTATAAAATTGGTATACATTGAATAAGCAGATCAAATAACAACATAGATTTGTGAAAGAGGGCTCTTAGATTAAACAAATGTTTATATTTGTGTATCATACAAAAATATTAATTTTGATAGTTTAAAATTTAAGATTAGATTCATAAATGAAAAATTTGAATGTGTCCCCAAGAAAATTAATTTAGAATTTATATATTCTTGTATAGTAAATATTAAAATATTAAAAAATAATTTTATAATTACAAAAATTAAAATATTTCATAGTTCAAATAATTAGTAAAATTATTGTGAGAGTAAAGGGCGATTATTTAAAAGTTTTTTTTGAAAAAAAGTTTTGATCTACTAAAGTTAAATGTTTTATATTTAGGGGATTACTATATAATTAATAAAGAAATTTTCACTTTCATGTAATTTTTTTTTAAAAATAAGTGGATGTATTTAATGCTTCATAATTTTCTATCAGAACGTGATGGTAAAATTACTCAAAAAAATTATAACAAGTATTCTTTAGATTGATTATGATGTTTTTTATTTTAAATTGTAATGGAGGTTAAACTATTAATTAATTATAATATTTCTTATAAGCAATAGATAGGTGTTATCTATTAAAATGATGATAAACCAAGTTAACAACAGAATATGAATTTAGGGTTTTTAAGTGTATCAGCAACATAGGTACATTTTTATAGTGTTCAATTTGGGAATTAAGATGATTAAGGCGACACCTTTTTGATTGAAATTATTCCATTATGCTCATTTAATGATTTTTATTTCATATTATATATTTGTCTTTCTTATAAAATTGGTATACATTGAATAAGCAGATCAAATAACAACATAGATTTGTGAAAGAGGGCTCTTAGATTAAACAAATGTTTATATTTGTGTATCATACAAAAATATTAATTTTGATAGTTTAAAATTTAAGATTAGATTCATAAATGAAAAATTTGAATGTGTCCCCAAGAAAATTAATTTAGAATTTATATATTCTTGTATAGTAAATATTAAAATATTAAAAAATAATTTTATAATTACAAAAATTAAAATATTTCATAGTTCAAATAATTAGTAAAATTATTGTGAGAGTAAAGGGCGATTATTTAAAAGTTTTTTTTGAAAAAAAGTTTTGATCTACTAAAGTTAAATGTTTTATATTTAGGGGATTACTATATAATTAATAAAGAAATTTTCACTTTCATGTAATTTTTTTTTAAAAATAAGTGGATGTATTTAATGCTTCATAATTTTCTATCAGAACGTGATGGTAAAATTACTCAAAAAAATTATAACAAGTATTCTTTAGATTGATTATGATGTTTTTTATTTTAAATTGTAATGGAGGTTAAACTATTAATTAATTATAATATTTCTTATAAGCAATAGATAGGTGTTATCTATTAAAATGATGATAAACCAAGTTAACAACAGAATATGAATTTAGGGTTTTTAAGTGTATCAGCAACATAGGTACATTTTTATAGTGTTCAATTTGGGAATTAAGATGATTAAGGCGACACCTTTTTGATTGAAATTATTCCATTATGCTCATTTAATGATTTTTATTTCATATTATATATTTGTCTTTCTTATAAAATTGGTATACATTGAATAAGCAGATCAAATAACAACATAGATTTGTGAAAGAGGGCTCTTAGATTAAACAAATGTTTATATTTGTGTATCATACAAAAATATTAATTTTGATAGTTTAAAATTTAAGATTAGATTCATAAATGAAAAATTTGAATGTGTCCCCAAGAAAATTAATTTAGAATTTATATATTCTTGTATAGTAAATATTAAAATATTAAAAAATAATTTTATAATTACAAAAATTAAAATATTTCATAGTTCAAATAATTAGTAAAATTATTGTGAGAGTAAAGGGCGATTATTTAAAAGTTTTTTTTGAAAAAAAGTTTTGATCTACTAAAGTTAAATGTTTTATATTTAGGGGATTACTATATAATTAATAAAGAAATTTTCACTTTCATGTAATTTTTTTTTAAAAATAAGTGGATGTATTTAATGCTTCATAATTTTCTATCAGAACGTGATGGTAAAATTACTCAAAAAAATTATAACAAGTATTCTTTAGATTGATTATGATGTTTTTTATTTTAAATTGTAATGGAGGTTAAACTATTAATTAATTCTAATATTTCTTATAAGCAATAGATAGGTGTTATCTATTAAAATGATGATAAACCAAGTTAACAACAGAATATGAATTTAGGGTTTTTAAGTGTATCAGCAACATAGGTACATTTTTATAGTGTTCAATTTGGGAATTAAGATGATTAAGGCGACACCTTTTTGATTGAAATTATTCCATTATGCTCATTTAATGATTTTTATTTCATATTATATATTTGTCTTTCTTATAAAATTGGTATACATTGAATAAGCAGATCACATAACAACATAGATTTGTGAAAGAGGGCTCTTAGATTAAACAAATGTTTATATTTGTGTATCATACAAAAATATTAATTTTGATAGTTTAAAATTTAAGATTAGATTCATAAATGAAAAATTTGAATGTGTCCCCAAGAAAATTAATTTAGAATTTATATATTCTTGTATAGTAAATATTAAAATATTAAAAAATAATTTTATAATTACAAAAATTAAAATATTTCATAGTTCAAATAATTAGTAAAATTATTGTGAGAGTAAAGGGCGATTATTTAAAAGTTTTTTTTGAAAAAAAGTTTTGATCTACTAAAGTTAAATGTTTTATATTTAGGGGATTACTATATAATTAATAAAGAAATTTTCACTTTCATGTAATTTTTTTTTAAAAATAAGTGGATGTATTTAATGCTTCATAATTTTCTATCAGAACGTGATGGTAAAATTACTCAAAAAAATTATAACAAGTATTCTTTAGATTGATTATGATGTTTTTTATTTTAAATTGTAATGGAGGTTAAACTATTAATTAATTCTAATATTTCTTATAAGCAATAGATAGGTGTTATCTATTAAAATGATGATAAACCAAGTTAACAACAGAATATGAATTTAGGGTTTTTAAGTGTATCAGCAACATAGGTACATTTTTATAGTGTTCAATTTGGGAATTAAGATGATTAAGGCGACACCTTTTTGATTGAAATTATTCCATTATGCTCATTTAATGATTTTTATTTCATATTATATATTTGTCTTTCTTATAAAATTGGTATACATTGAATAAGCAGATCAAATAACAACATAGATTTGTGAAAGAGGGCTCTTAGATTAAACAAATGTTTATATTTGTGTATCATACAAAAATATTAATTTTGATAGTTTAAAATTTAAGATTAGATTCATAAATGAAAAATTTGAATGTGTCCCCAAGAAAATTAATTTAGAATTTATATATTCTTGTATAGTAAATATTAAAATATTAAAAAATAATTTTATAATTACAAAAATTAAAATATTTCATAGTTCAAATAATTAGTAAAATTATTGTGAGAGTAAAGGGCGATTATTTAAAAGTTTTTTTTGAAAAAAAGTTTTGATCTACTAAAGTTAAATGTTTTATATTTAGGGGATTACTATATAATTAATAAAGAAATTTTCACTTTCATGTAATTTTTTTTTAAAAATAAGTGGATGTATTTAATGCTTCATAATTTTCTATCAGAACGTGATGGTAAAATTACTCAAAAAAATTATAACAAGTATTCTTTAGATTGATTATGATGTTTTTTATTTTAAATTGTAATGGAGGTTAAACTATTAATTAATTCTAATATTTCTTATAAGCAATAGATAGGTGTTATCTATTAAAATGATGATAAACCAAGTTAACAACAGAATATGAATTTAGGGTTTTTAAGTGTATCAGCAACATAGGTACATTTTTATAGTGTTCAATTTGGGAATTAAGATGATTAAGGCGACACCTTTTTGATTGAAATTATTCCATTATGCTCATTTAATGATTTTTATTTCATATTATATATTTGTCTTTCTTATAAAATTGGTATACATTGAATAAGCAGATCAAATAACAACATAGATTTGTGAAAGAGGGCTCTTAGATTAAACAAATGTTTATATTTGTGTATCATACAAAAATATTAATTTTGATAGTTTAAAATTTAAGATTAGATTCATAAATGAAAAATTTGAATGTGTCCCCAAGAAAATTAATTTAGAATTTATATATTCTTGTATAGTAAATATTAAAATATTAAAAAATAATTTTATAATTACAAAAATTAAAATATTTCATAGTTCAAATAATTAGTAAAATTATTGTGAGAGTAAAGGGCGATTATTTAAAAGTTTTTTTTGAAAAAAAGTTTTGATCTACTAAAGTTAAATGTTTTATATTTAGGGGATTACTATATAATTAATAAAGAAATTTTCACTTTCATGTAATTTTTTTTTAAAAATAAGTGGATGTATTTAATGCTTCATAATTTTCTATCAGAACGTGATGGTAAAATTACTCAAAAAAATTATAACAAGTATTCTTTAGATTGATTATGATGTTTTTTATTTTAAATTGTAATGGAGGTTAAACTATTAATTAATTCTAATATTTCTTATAAGCAATAGATAGGTGTTATCTATTAAAATGATGATAAACCAAGTTAACAACAGAATATGAATTTAGGGTTTTTAAGTGTATCAGCAACATAGGTACATTTTTATAGTGTTCAATTTGGGAATTAAGATGATTAAGGCGACACCTCTTTGATTGAAATTATTCCATTATGCTCATTTAATGATTTTTATTTCATATTATATATTTGTCTTTCTTATAAAATTGGTATACATTGAATAAGCAGATCAAATAACAACATAGATTTGTGAAAGAGGGCTCTTAGATTAAACAAATGTTTATATTTGTGTATCATACAAAAATATTAATTTTGATAGTTTAAAATTTAAGATTAGATTCATAAATGAAAAATTTGAATGTGTCCCCAAGAAAATTAATTTAGAATTTATATATTCTTGTATAGTAAATATTAAAATATTAAAAAATAATTTTATAATTACAAAAATTAAAATATTTCATAGTTCAAATAATTAGTAAAATTATTGTGAGAGTAAAGGGCGATTATTTAAAAGTTTTTTTTGAAAAAAAGTTTTGATCTACTAAAGTTAAATGTTTTATATTTAGGGGATTACTATATAATTAATAAAGAAATTTTCACTTTCATGTAATTTTTTTTTAAAAATAAGTGGATGTATTTAATGCTTCATAATTTTCTATCAGAACGTGATGGTAAAATTACTCAAAAAAATTATAACAAGTATTCTTTAGATTGATTATGATGTTTTTTATTTTAAATTGTAATGGAGGTTAAACTATTAATTAATTCTAATATTTCTTATAAGCAATAGATAGGTGTTATCTATTAAAATGATGATAAACCAAGTTAACAACAGAATATGAATTTAGGGTTTTTAAGTGTATCAGCAACATAGGTACATTTTTATAGTGTTCAATTTGGGAATTAAGATGATTAAGGCGACACCTTTTTGATTGAAATTATTCCATTATGCTCATTTAATGATTTTTATTTCATATTATATATTTGTCTTTCTTATAAAATTGGTATACATTGAATAAGCAGATCAAATAACAACATAGATTTGTGAAAGAGGGCTCTTAGATTAAACAAATGTTTATATTTGTGTATCATACAAAAATATTAATTTTGATAGTTTAAAATTTAAGATTAGATTCATAAATGAAAAATTTGAATGTGTCCCCAAGAAAATTAATTTAGAATTTATATATTCTTGTATAGTAAATATTAAAATATTAAAAAATAATTTTATAATTACAAAAATTAAAATATTTCATAGTTCAAATAAATAGTAAAATTATTGTGAGAGTAAAGGGCGATTATTTAAAAGTTTTTTTTGAAAAAAAGTTTTGATCTACTAAAGTTAAATGTTTTATATTTAGGGGATTACTATATAATTAATAAAGAAATTTTCACTTTCATGTAATTTTTTTTTAAAAATAAGTGGATGTATTTAATGCTTCATAATTTTCTATCAGAACGTGATGGTAAAATTACTCAAAAAAATTATAACAAGTATTCTTTAGATTGATTATGATGTTTTTTATTTTAAATTGTAATGGAGGTTAAACTATTAATTAATTCTAATATTTCTTATAAGCAATAGATAGGTGTTATCTATTAAAATGATGATAAACCAAGTTAACAACAGAATATGAATTTAGGGTTTTTAAGTGTATCAGCAACATAGGTACATTTTTATAGTGTTCAATTTGGGAATTAAGATGATTAAGGCGACACCTTTTTGATTGAAATTATTCCATTATGCTCATTTAATGATTTTTATTTCATATTATATATTTGTCTTTCTTATAAAATTGGTATACATTGAATAAGCAGATCAAATAACAACATAGATTTGTGAAAGAGGGCTCTTAGATTAAACAAATGTTTATATTTGTGTATCATACAAAAATATTAATTTTGATAGTTTAAAATTTAAGATTAGATTCATAAATGAAAAATTTGAATGTGTCCCCAAGAAAATTAATTTAGAATTTATATATTCTTGTATAGTAAATATTAAAATATTAAAAAATAATTTTATAATTACAAAAATTAAAATATTTCATAGTTCAAATAATTAGTAAAATTATTGTGAGAGTAAAGGGCGATTATTTAAAAGTTTTTTTTGAAAAAAAGTTTTGATCTACTAAAGTTAAATGTTTTATATTTAGGGGATTACTATATAATTAATAAAGAAATTTTCACTTTCATGTAATTTTTTTTTAAAAATAAGTGGATGTATTTAATGCTTCATAATTTTCTATCAGAACGTGATGGTAAAATTACTCAAAAAAATTATAACAAGTATTCTTTAGATTGATTATGATGTTTTTTATTTTAAATTGTAATGGAGGTTAAACTATTAATTAATTCTAATATTTCTTATAAGCAATAGATAGGTGTTATCTATTAAAATGATGATAAACCAAGTTAACAACAGAATATGAATTTAGGGTTTTTAAGTGTATCAGCAACATAGGTACATTTTTATAGTGTTCAATTTGGGAATTAAGATGATTAAGGCGACACCTTTTTGATTGAAATTATTCCATTATGCTCATTTAATGATTTTTATTTCATATTATATATTTGTCTTTCTTATAAAATTGGTATACATTGAATAAGCAGATCAAATAACAACATAGATTTGTGAAAGAGGGCTCTTAGATTAAACAAATGTTTATATTTGTGTATCATACAAAAATATTAATTTTGATAGTTTAAAATTTAAGATTAGATTCATAAATGAAAAATTTGAATGTGTCCCCAAGAAAATTAATTTAGAATTTATATATTCTTGTATAGTAAATATTAAAATATTAAAAAATAATTTTATAATTACAAAAATTAAAATATTTCATAGTTCAAATAAATAGTAAAATTATTGTGAGAGTAAAGGGCGATTATTTAAAAGTTTTTTTTGAAAAAAAGTTTTGATCTACTAAAGTTAAATGTTTTATATTTAGGGGATTACTATATAATTAATAAAGAAATTTTCACTTTCATGTAATTTTTTTTTAAAAATAAGTGGATGTATTTAATGCTTCATAATTTTCTATCAGAACGTGATGGTAAAATTACTCAAAAAAATTATAACAAGTATTCTTTAGATTGATTATGATGTTTTTTATTTTAAATTGTAATGGAGGTTAAACTATTAATTAATTCTAATATTTCTTATAAGCAATAGATAGGTGTTATCTATTAAAATGATGATAAACCAAGTTAACAACAGAATATGAATTTAGGGTTTTTAAGTGTATCAGCAACATAGGTACATTTTTATAGTGTTCAATTTGGGAATTAAGATGATTAAGGCGACACCTTTTTGATTGAAATTATTCCATTATGCTCATTTAATGATTTTTATTTCATATTATATATTTGTCTTTCTTATAAAATTGGTATACATTGAATAAGCAGATCAAATAACAACATAGATTTGTGAAAGAGGGCTCTTAGATTAAACAAATGTTTATATTTGTGTATCATACAAAAATATTAATTTTGATAGTTTAAAATTTAAGATTAGATTCATAAATGAAAAATTTGAATGTGTCCCCAAGAAAATTAATTTAGAATTTATATATTCTTGTATAGTAAATATTAAAATATTAAAAAATAATTTTATAATTACAAAAATTAAAATATTTCATAGTTCAAATAATTAGTAAAATTATTGTGAGAGTAAAGGGCGATTATTTAAAAGTTTTTTTTGAAAATAAGTTTTGATCTACTAAAGTTAAATGTTTTATATTTAGGGGATTACTATATAATTAATAAAGAAATTTTCACTTTCATGTAATTTTTTTTTAAAAATAAGTGGATGTATTTAATGCTTCATAATTTTCTATCAGAACGTGATGGTAAAATTACTCAAAAAAATTATAACAAGTATTCTTTAGATTGATTATGATGTTTTTTATTTTAAATTGTAATGGAGGTTAAACTATTAATTAATTCTAATATTTCTTATAAGCAATAGATAGGTGTTATCTATTAAAATGATGATAAACCAAGTTAACAACAGAATATGAATTTAGGGTTTTTAAGTGTATCAGCAACATAGGTACATTTTTATAGTGTTCAATTTGGGAATTAAGATGATTAAGGCGACACCTTTTTGATTGAAATTATTCCATTATGCTCATTTAATGATTTTTATTTCATATTATATATTTGTCTTTCTTATAAAATTGGTATACATTGAATAAGCAGATCAAATAACAACATAGATTTGTGAAAGAGGGCTCTTAGATTAAACAAATGTTTATATTTGTGTATCATACAAAAATATTAATTTTGATAGTTTAAAATTTAAGATTAGATTCATAAATGAAAAATTTGAATGTGTCCCCAAGAAAATTAATTTAGAATTTATATATTCTTGTATAGTAAATATTAAAATATTAAAAAATAATTTTATAATTACAAAAATTAAAATATTTCATAGTTCAAATAATTAGTAAAATTATTGTGAGAGTAAAGGGCGATTATTTAAAAGTTTTTTTTGAAAAAAAGTTTTGATCTACTAAAGTTAAATGTTTTATATTTAGGGGATTACTATATAATTAATAAAGAAATTTTCACTTTCATGTAATTTTTTTTTAAAAATAAGTGGATGTATTTAATGCTTCATAATTTTCTATCAGAACGTGATGGTAAAATTACTCAAAAAAATTATAACAAGTATTCTTTAGATTGATTATGATGTTTTTTATTTTAAATTGTAATGGAGGTTAAACTATTAATTAATTCTAATATTTCTTATAAGCAATAGATAGGTGTTATCTATTAAAATGATGATAAACCAAGTTAACAACAGAATATGAATTTAGGGTTTTTAAGTGTATCAGCAACATAGGTACATTTTTATAGTGTTCAATTTGGGAATTAAGATGATTAAGGCGACACCTTTTTGATTGAAATTATTCCATTATGCTCATTTAATGATTTTTATTTCATATTATATATTTGTCTTTCTTATAAAATTGGTATACATTGAATAAGCAGATCAAATAACAACATAGATTTGTGAAAGAGGGCTCTTAGATTAAACAAATGTTTATATTTGTGTATCATACAAAAATATTAATTTTGATAGTTTAAAATTTAAGATTAGATTCATAAATGAAAAATTTGAATGTGTCCCCAAGAAAATTAATTTAGAATTTATATATTCTTGTATAGTAAATATTAAAATATTAAAAAATAATTTTATAATTACAAAAATTAAAATATTTCATAGTTCAAATAATTAGTAAAATTATTGTGAGAGTAAAGGGCGATTATTTAAAAGTTTTTTTTGAAAAAAAATTTTGATCTACTAAAGTTAAATGTTTTATATTTAGGGGATTACTATATAATTAATAAAGAAATTTTCACTTTCATGTAATTTTTTTTTAAAAATAAGTGGATGTATTTAATGCTTCATAATTTTCTATCAGAACGTGATGGTAAAATTACTCAAAAAAATTATAACAAGTATTCTTTAGATTGATTATGATGTTTTTTATTTTAAATTGTAATGGAGGTTAAACTATTAATTAATTCTAATATTTCTTATAAGCAATAGATAGGTGTTATCTATTAAAATGATGATAAACCAAGTTAACAACAGAATATGAATTTAGGGTTTTTAAGTGTATCAGCAACATAGGTACATTTTTATAGTGTTCAATTTGGGAATTAAGATGATTAAGGCGACACCTTTTTGATTGAAATTATTCCATTATGCTCATTTAATGATTTTTATTTCATATTATATATTTGTCTTTCTTATAAAATTGGTATACATTGAATAAGCAGATCAAATAACAACATAGATTTGTGAAAGAGGGCTCTTAGATTAAACAAATGTTTATATTTGTGTATCATACAAAAATATTAATTTTGATAGTTTAAAATTTAAGATTAGATTCATAAATGAAAAATTTGAATGTGTCCCCAAGAAAATTAATTTAGAATTTATATATTCTTGTATAGTAAATATTAAAATATTAAAAAATAATTTTATAATTACAAAAATTAAAATATTTCATAGTTCAAATAATTAGTAAAATTATTGTGAGAGTAAAGGGCGATTATTTAAAAGTTTTTTTTGAAAAAAAGTTTTGATCTACTAAAGTTAAATGTTTTATATTTAGGGGATTACTATATAATTAATAAAGAAATTTTCACTTTCATGTAATTTTTTTTTAAAAATAAGTGGATGTATTTAATGCTTCATAATTTTCTATCAGAACGTGATGGTAAAATTACTCAAAAAAATTATAACAAGTATTCTTTAGATTGATTATGATGTTTTTTATTTTAAATTATAATGGAGGTTAAACTATTAATTAATTCTAATATTTCTTATAAGCAATAGATAGGTGTTATCTATTAAAATGATGATAAACCAAGTTAACAACAGAATATGAATTTAGGGTTTTTAAGTGTATCAGCAACATAGGTACATTTTTATAGTGTTCAATTTGGGAATTAAGATGATTAAGGCGACACCTTTTTGATTGAAATTATTCCATTATGCTCATTTAATGATTTTTATTTCATATTATATATTTGTCTTTCTTATAAAATTGGTATACATTGAATAAGCAGATCAAATAACAACATAGATTTGTGAAAGAGGGCTCTTAGATTAAACAAATGTTTATATTTGTGTATCATACAAAAATATTAATTTTGATAGTTTAAAATTTAAGATTAGATTCATAAATGAAAAATTTGAATGTGTCCCCAAGAAAATTAATTTAGAATTTATATATTCTTGTATAGTAAATATTAAAATATTAAAAAATAATTTTATAATTACAAAAATTAAAATATTTCATAGTTCAAATAATTAGTAAAATTATTGTGAGAGTAAAGGGCGATTATTTAAAAGTTTTTTTTGAAAAAAAGTTTTGATCTACTAAAGTTAAATGTTTTATATTTAGGGGATTACTATATAATTAATAAATAAATTTTCACTTTCATGTAATTTTTTTTTAAAAATAAGTGGATGTATTTAATGCTTCATAATTTTCTATCAGAACGTGATGGTAAAATTACTCAAAAAAATTATAACAAGTATTCTTTAGATTGATTATGATGTTTTTTATTTTAAATTGTAATGGAGGTTAAACTATTAATTAATTCTAATATTTCTTATAAGCAATAGATAGGTGTTATCTATTAAAATGATGATAAACCAAGTTAACCACAGAATATGAATTTAGGGTTTTTAAGTGTATCAGCAACATAGGTACATTTTTATAGTGTTCAATTTGGGAATTAAGATGATTAAGGCGACACCTTTTTGATTGAAATTATTCCATTATGCTCATTTAATGATTTTTATTTCATATTATATATTTGTCTTTCTTATAAAATTGGTATACATTGAATAAGCAGATCAAATAACAACATAGATTTGTGAAAGAGGGCTCTTAGATTAAACAAATGTTTATATTTGTGTATCATACAAAAATATTAATTTTGATAGTTTAAAATTTAAGATTAGATTCATAAATGAAAAATTTGAATGTGTCCCCAAGAAAATTAATTTAGAATTTATATATTCTTGTATAGTAAATATTAAAATATTAAAAAATAATTTTATAATTACAAAAATTAAAATATTTCATAGTTCAAATAATTAGTAAAATTATTGTGAGAGTAAAGGGCGATTATTTAAAAGTTTTTTTTGAAAAAAAGTTTTGATCTACTAAAGTTAAATGTTTTATATTTAGGGGATTACTATATAATTAATAAAGAAATTTTCACTTTCATGTAATTTTTTTTTAAAAATAAGTGGATGTATTTAATGCTTCATAATTTTCTATCAGAACGTGATGGTAAAATTACTCAAAAAAATTATAACAAGTATTCTTTAGATTGATTATGATGTTTTTTATTTTAAATTGTAATGGAGGTTAAACTATTAATTAATTCTAATATTTCTTATAAGCAATAGATAGGTGTTATCTATTAAAATGATGATAAACCAAGTTAACAACAGAATATGAATTTAGGGTTTTTAAGTGTATCAGCAACATAGGTACATTTTTATAGTGTTCAATTTGGGAATTAAGATGATTAAGGCGACACCTCTTTGATTGAAATTATTCCATTATGCTCATTTAATGATTTTTATTTCATATTATATATTTGTCTTTCTTATAAAATTGGTATACATTGAATAAGCAGATCAAATAACAACATAGATTTGTGAAAGAGGGCTCTTAGATTAAACAAATGTTTATATTTGTGTATCATACAAAAATATTAATTTTGATAGTTTAAAATTTAAGATTAGATTCATAAATGAAAAATTTGAATGTGTCCCCAAGAAAATTAATTTAGAATTTATATATTCTTGTATAGTAAATATTAAAATATTAAAAAATAATTTTATAATTACAAAAATTAAAATATTTCATAGTTCAAATAATTAGTAAAATTATTGTGAGAGTAAAGGGCGATTATTTAAAAGTTTTTTTTGAAAAAAAGTTTTGATCTACTAAAGTTAAATGTTTTATATTTAGGGGATTACTATATAATTAATAAAGAAATTTTCACTTTCATGTAATTTTTTTTTAAAAATAAGTGGATGTATTTAATGCTTCATAATTTTCTATCAGAACGTGATGGTAAAATTACTCAAAAAAATTATAACAAGTATTCTTTAGATTGATTATGATGTTTTTTATTTTAAATTGTAATGGAGGTTAAACTATTAATTAATTCTAATATTTCTTATAAGCAATAGATAGGTGTTATCTATTAAAATGATGATAAACCAAGTTAACAACAGAATATGAATTTAGGGTTTTTAAGTGTATCAGCAACATAGGTACATTTTTATAGTGTTCAATTTGGGAATTAAGATGATTAAGGCGACACCTTTTTGATTGAAATTATTCCATTATGCTCATTTAATGATTTTTATTTCATATTATATATTTGTCTTTCTTATAAAATTGGTATACATTGAATAAGCAGATCAAATAACAACATAGATTTGTGAAAGAGGGCTCTTAGATTAAACAAATGTTTATATTTGTGTATCATACAAAAATATTAATTTTGATAGTTTAAAATTTAAGATTAGATTCATAAATGAAAAATTTGAATGTGTCCCCAAGAAAATTAATTTAGAATTTATATATTCTTGTATAGTAAATATTAAAATATTAAAAAATAATTTTATAATTACAAAAATTAAAATATTTCATAGTTCAAATAATTAGTAAAATTATTGTGAGAGTAAAGGGCGATTATTTAAAAGTTTTTTTTGAAAAAAAGTTTTGATCTACTAAAGTTAAATGTTTTATATTTAGGGGATTACTATATAATTAATAAAGAAATTTTCACTTTCATGTAATTTTTTTTTAAAAATAAGTGGATGTATTTAATGCTTCATAATTTTCTATCAGAACGTGATGGTAAAATTACTCAAAAAAATTATAACAAGTATTCTTTAGATTGATTATGATGTTTTTTATTTTAAATTGTAATGGAGGTTAAACTATTAATTAATTCTAATATTTCTTATAAGCAATAGATAGGTGTTATCTATTAAAATGATGATAAACCAAGTTAACAACAGAATATGAATTTAGGGTTTTTAAGTGTATCAGCAACATAGGTACATTTTTATAGTGTTCAATTTGGGAATTAAGATGATTAAGGCGACACCTTTTTGATTGAAATTATTCCATTATGCTCATTTAATGATTTTTATTTCATATTATATATTTGTCTTTCTTATAAAATTGGTATACATTGAATAAGCAGATCAAATAACAACATAGATTTGTGAAAGAGGGCTCTTAGATTAAACAAATGTTTATATTTGTGTATCATACAAAAATATTAATTTTGATAGTTTAAAATTTAAGATTAGATTCATAAATGAAAAATTTGAATGTGTCCCCAAGAAAATTAATTTAGAATTTATATATTCTTGTATAGTAAATATTAAAATATTAAAAAATAATTTTATAATTACAAAAATTAAAATATTTCATAGTTCAAATAAATAGTAAAATTATTGTGAGAGTAAAGGGCGATTATTTAAAAGTTTTTTTTGAAAAAAAGTTTTGATCTACTAAAGTTAAATGTTTTATATTTAGGGGATTACTATATAATTAATAAAGAAATTTTCACTTTCATGTAATTTTTTTTTAAAAATAAGTGGATGTATTTAATGCTTCATAATTTTCTATCAGAACGTGATGGTAAAATTACTCAAAAAAATTATAACAAGTATTCTTTAGATTGATTATGATGTTTTTTATTTTAAATTGTAATGGAGGTTAAACTATTAATTAATTCTAATATTTCTTATAAGCAATAGATAGGTGTTATCTATTAAAATGATGATAAACCAAGTTAACAACAGAATATGAATTTAGGGTTTTTAAGTGTATCAGCAACATAGGTACATTTTTATAGTGTTCAATTTGGGAATTAAGATGATTAAGGCGACACCTTTTTGATTGAAATTATTCCATTATGCTCATTTAATGATTTTTATTTCATATTATATATTTGTCTTTCTTATAAAATTGGTATACATTGAATAAGCAGATCAAATAACAACATAGATTTGTGAAAGAGGGCTCTTAGATTAAACAAATGTTTATATTTGTGTATCATACAAAAATATTAATTTTGATAGTTTAAAATTTAAGATTAGATTCATAAATGAAAAATTTGAATGTGTCCCCAAGAAAATTAATTTAGAATTTATATATTCTTGTATAGTAAATATTAAAATATTAAAAAATAATTTTATAATTACAAAAATTAAAATATTTCATAGTTCAAATAATTAGTAAAATTATTGTGAGAGTAAAGGGCGATTATTTAAAAGTTTTTTTTGAAAAAAAGTTTTGATCTACTAAAGTTAAATGTTTTATATTTAGGGGATTACTATATAATTAATAAAGAAATTTTCACTTTCATGTAATTTTTTTTTAAAAATAAGTGGATGTATTTAATGCTTCATAATTTTCTATCAGAACGTGATGGTAAAATTACTCAAAAAAATTATAACAAGTATTCTTTAGATTGATTATGATGTTTTTTATTTTAAATTGTAATGGAGGTTAAACTATTAATTAATTCTAATATTTCTTATAAGCAATAGATAGGTGTTATCTATTAAAATGATGATAAACCAAGTTAACAACAGAATATGAATTTAGGGTTTTTAAGTGTATCAGCAACATAGGTACATTTTTATAGTGTTCAATTTGGGAATTAAGATGATTAAGGCGACACCTTTTTGATTGAAATTATTCCATTATGCTCATTTAATGATTTTTATTTCATATTATATATTTGTCTTTCTTATAAAATTGGTATACATTGAATAAGCAGATCAAATAACAACATAGATTTGTGAAAGAGGGCTCTTAGATTAAACAAATGTTTATATTTGTGTATCATACAAAAATATTAATTTTGATAGTTTAAAATTTAAGATTAGATTCATAAATGAAAAATTTGAATGTGTCCCCAAGAAAATTAATTTAGAATTTATATATTCTTGTATAGTAAATATTAAAATATTAAAAAATAATTTTATAATTACAAAAATTAAAATATTTCATAGTTCAAATAAATAGTAAAATTATTGTGAGAGTAAAGGGCGATTATTTAAAAGTTTTTTTTGAAAAAAAGTTTTGATCTACTAAAGTTAAATGTTTTATATTTAGGGGATTACTATATAATTAATAAAGAAATTTTCACTTTCATGTAATTTTTTTTTAAAAATAAGTGGATGTATTTAATGCTTCATAATTTTCTATCAGAACGTGATGGTAAAATTACTCAAAAAAATTATAACAAGTATTCTTTAGATTGATTATGATGTTTTTTATTTTAAATTGTAATGGAGGTTAAACTATTAATTAATTCTAATATTTCTTATAAGCAATAGATAGGTGTTATCTATTAAAATGATGATAAACCAAGTTAACAACAGAATATGAATTTAGGGTTTTTAAGTGTATCAGCAACATAGGTACATTTTTATAGTGTTCAATTTGGGAATTAAGATGATTAAGGCGACACCTTTTTGATTGAAATTATTCCATTATGCTCATTTAATGATTTTTATTTCATATTATATATTTGTCTTTCTTATAAAATTGGTATACATTGAATAAGCAGATCAAATAACAACATAGATTTGTGAAAGAGGGCTCTTAGATTAAACAAATGTTTATATTTGTGTATCATACAAAAATATTAATTTTGATAGTTTAAAATTTAAGATTAGATTCATAAATGAAAAATTTGAATGTGTCCCCAAGAAAATTAATTTAGAATTTATATATTCTTGTATAGTAAATATTAAAATATTAAAAAATAATTTTATAATTACAAAAATTAAAATATTTCATAGTTCAAATAATTAGTAAAATTATTGTGAGAGTAAAGGGCGATTATTTAAAAGTTTTTTTTGAAAAAAAGTTTTGATCTACTAAAGTTAAATGTTTTATATTTAGGGGATTACTATATAATTAATAAAGAAATTTTCACTTTCATGTAATTTTTTTTTAAAAATAAGTGGATGTATTTAATGCTTCATAATTTTCTATCAGAACGTGATGGTAAAATTACTCAAAAAAATTATAACAAGTATTCTTTAGATTGATTATGATGTTTTTTTATTTTAAATTGTAATGGAGGTTAAACTATTAATTAATTCTAATATTTCTTATAAGCAATAGATAGGTGTTATCTATTAAAATGATGATAAACCAAGTTAACAACAGAATATGAATTTAGGGTTTTTAAGTGTATCAGCAACATAGGTACATTTTTATAGTGTTCAATTTGGGAATTAAGATGATTAAGGCGACACCTTTTTGATTGAAATTATTCCATTATGCTCATTTAATGATTTTTATTTCATATTATATATTTGTCTTTCTTATAAAATTGGTATACATTGAATAAGCAGATCAAATAACAACATAGATTTGTGAAAGAGGGCTCTTAGATTAAACAAATGTTTATATTTGTGTATCATACAAAAATATTAATTTTGATAGTTTAAAATTTAAGATTAGATTCATAAATGAAAAATTTGAATGTGTCCCCAAGAAAATTAATTTAGAATTTATATATTCTTGTATAGTAAATATTAAAATATTAAAATATTAAAAAATAATTTTATAATTACAAAAATTAAAATATTTCATAGTTCAAATAATTAGTAAAATTATTGTGAGAGTAAAGGGCGATTATTTAAAAGTTTTTTTTGAAAAAAAGTTTTGATCTACTAAAGTTAAATGTTTTATATTTAGGGGATTACTATATAATTAATAAAGAAATTTTCACTTTCATGTAATTTTTTTTTAAAAATAAGTGGATGTATTTAATGCTTCATAATTTTCTATCAGAACGTGATGGTAAAATTACTCAAAAAAATTATAACAAGTATTCTTTAGATTGATTATGATGTTTTTTATTTTAAATTGTAATGGAGGTTAAACTATTAATTAATTATAATATTTCTTATAAGCAATAGATAGGTGTTATCTATTAAAATGATGATAAACCAAGTTAACAACAGAATATGAATTTAGGGTTTTTAAGTGTATCAGCAACATAGGTACATTTTTATAGTGTTCAATTTGGGAATTAAGATGATTAAGGCGACACCTTTTTGATTGAAATTATTCCATTATGCTCATTTAATGATTTTTATTTCATATTATATATTTGTCTTTCTTATAAAATTGGTATACATTGAATAAGCAGATCAAATAACAACATAGATTTGTGAAAGAGGGCTCTTAGATTAAACAAATGTTTATATTTGTGTATCATACAAAAATATTAATTTTGATAGTTTAAAATTTAAGATTAGATTCATAAATGAAAAATTTGAATGTGTCCCCAAGAAAATTAATTTAGAATTTATATATTCTTGTATAGTAAATATTAAAATATTAAAAAATAATTTTATAATTACAAAAATTAAAATATTTCATAGTTCAAATAATTAGTAAAATTATTGTGAGAGTAAAGGGCGATTATTTAAAAGTTTTTTTTGAAAAAAAGTTTTGATCTACTAAAGTTAAATGTTTTATATTTAGGGGATTACTATATAATTAATAAAGAAATTTTCACTTTCATGTAATTTTTTTTTAAAAATAAGTGGATGTATTTAATGCTTCATAATTTTCTATCAGAACGTGATGGTAAAATTACTCAAAAAAATTATAACAAGTATTCTTTAGATTGATTATGATGTTTTTTATTTTAAATTGTAATGGAGGTTAAACTATTAATTAATTCTAATATTTCTTATAAGCAATAGATAGGTGTTATCTATTAAAATGATGATAAACCAAGTTAACAACAGAATATGAATTTAGGGTTTTTAAGTGTATCAGCAACATAGGTACATTTTTATAGTGTTCAATTTTGGAATTAAGATGATTAAGGCGACACCTTTTTGATTGAAATTATTCCATTATGCTCATTTAATGATTTTTATTTCATATTATATATTTGTCTTTCTTATAAAATTGGTATACATTGAATAAGCAGATCAAATAACAACATAGATTTGTGAAAGAGGGCTCTTAGATTAAACAAATGTTTATATTTGTGTATCATACAAAAATATTAATTTTGATAGTTTAAAATTTAAGATTAGATTCATAAATGAAAAATTTGAATGTGTCCCCAAGAAAATTAATTTAGAATTTATATATTCTTGTATAGTAAATATTAAAATATTAAAAAATAATTTTATAATTACAAAAATTAAAATATTTCATAGTTCAAATAATTAGTAAAATTATTGTGAGAGTAAAGGGCGATTATTTAAAAGTTTTTTTTGAAAAAAAGTTTTGATCTACTAAAGTTAAATGTTTTATATTTAGGGGATTACTATATAATTAATAAAGAAATTTTCACTTTCATGTAATTTTTTTTTAAAAATAAGTGGATGTATTTAATGCTTCATAATTTTCTATCAGAACGTGATGGTAAAATTACTCAAAAAAATTATAACAAGTATTCTTTAGATTGATTATGATGTTTTTTATTTTAAATTGTAATGGAGGTTAAACTATTAATTAATTCTAATATTTCTTATAAGCAATAGATAGGTGTTATCTATTAAAATGATGATAAACCAAGTTAACAACAGAATATGAATTTAGGGTTTTTAAGTGTATCAGCAACATAGGTACATTTTTATAGTGTTCAATTTGGGAATTAAGATGATTAAGGCGACACCTTTTTGATTGAAATTATTCCATTATGCTCATTTAATGATTTTTATTTCATATTATATATTTGTCTTTCTTATAAAATTGGTATACATTGAATAAGCAGATCAAATAACAACATAGATTTGTGAAAGAGGGCTCTTAGATTAAACAAATGTTTATATTTGTGTATCATACAAAAATATTAATTTTGATAGTTTAAAATTTAAGATTAGATTCATAAATGAAAAATTTGAATGTGTCCCCAAGAAAATTAATTTAGAATTTATATATTCTTGTATAGTAAATATTAAAATATTAAAAAATAATTTTATAATTACAAAAATTAAAATATTTCATAGTTCAAATAATTAGTAAAATTATTGTGAGAGTAAAGGGCGATTATTTAAAAGTTTTTTTTGAAAAAAAGTTTTGATCTACTAAAGTTAAATGTTTTATATTTAGGGGATTACTATATAATTAATAAAGAAATTTTCACTTTCATGTAATTTTTTTTTAAAATAAGTGGATGTATTTAATGCTTCATAATTTTCTATCAGAACGTGATGGTAAAATTACTCAAAAAAATTATAACAAGTATTCTTTAGATTGATTATGATGTTTTTTATTTTAAATTGTAATGGAGGTTAAACTATTAATTAATTCTAATATTTCTTATAAGCAATAGATAGGTGTTATCTATTAAAATGATGATAAACCAAGTTAACAACAGAATATGAATTTAGGGTTTTTAAGTGTATCAGCAACATAGGTACATTTTTATAGTGTTCAATTTGGGAATTAAGATGATTAAGGCGACACCTTTTTGATTGAAATTATTCCATTATGCTCATTTAATGATTTTTATTTCATATTATATATTTGTCTTTCTTATAAAATTGGTATACATTGAATAAGCAGATCAAATAACAACATAGATTTGTGAAAGAGGGCTCTTAGATTAAACAAATGTTTATATTTGTGTATCATACAAAAATATTAATTTTGATAGTTTAAAATTTAAGATTAGATTCATAAATGAAAAATTTGAATGTGTCCCCAAGAAAATTAATTTAGAATTTATATATTCTTGTATAGTAAATATTAAAATATTAAAATATTAAAAAATAATTTTATAATTACAAAAATTAAAATATTTCATAGTTCAAATAATTAGTAAAATTATTGTGAGAGTAAAGGGCGATTATTTAAAAGTTTTTTTTGAAAAAAAGTTTTGATCTACTAAAGTTAAATGTTTTATATTCAGGGGATTACTATATAATTAATAAAGAAATTTTCACTTTCATGTAATTTTTTTTTAAAAATAAGTGGATGTATTTAATGCTTCATAATTTTCTATCAGAACGTGATGGTAAAATTACTCAAAAAAATTATAACAAGTATTCTTTAGATTGATTATGATGTTTTTTATTTTAAATTGTAATGGAGGTTAAACTATTAATTAATTCTAATATTTCTTATAAGCAATAGATAGGTGTTATCTATTAAAATGATGATAAACCAAGTTAACAACAGAATATGAATTTAGGGTTTTTAAGTGTATCAGCAACATAGGTACATTTTTATAGTGTTCAATTTGGGAATTAAGATGATTAAGGCGACACCTTTTTGATTGAAATTATTCCATTATGCTCATTTAATGATTTTTATTTCATATTATATATTTGTCTTTCTTATAAAATTGGTATACATTGAATAAGCAGATCAAATAACAACATAGATTTGTGAAAGAGGGCTCTTAGATTAAACAAATGTTTATATTTGTGTATCATACAAAAATATTAATTTTGATAGTTTAAAATTTAAGATTAGATTCATAAATGAAAAATTTGAATGTGTCCCCAAGAAAATTAATTTAGAATTTATATATTCTTGTATAGTAAATATTAAAATATTAAAAAATAATTTTATAATTACAAAAATTAAAATATTTCATAGTTCAAATAATTAGTAAAATTATTGTGAGAGTAAAGGGCGATTATTTAAAAGTTTTTTTTGAAAAAAAGTTTTGATCTACTAAAGTTAAATGTTTTATATTTAGGGGATTACTATATAATTAATAAAGAAATTTTCACTTTCATGTAATTTTTTTTTAAAAATAAGTGGATGTATTTAATGCTTCATAATTTTCTATCAGAACGTGATGGTAAAATTACTCAAAAAAATTATAACAAGTATTCTTTAGATTGATTATGATGTTTTTTATTTTAAATTGTAATGGAGGTTAAACTATTAATTAATTCTAATATTTCTTATAAGCAATAGATAGGTGTTATCTATTAAAATGATGATAAACCAAGTTAACAACAGAATATGAATTTAGGGTTTTTAAGTGTATCAGCAACATAGGTACATTTTTATAGTGTTCAATTTTGGAATTAAGATGATTAAGGCGACACCTTTTTGATTGAAATTATTCCATTATGCTCATTTAATGATTTTTATTTCATATTATATATTTGTCTTTCTTATAAAATTGGTATACATTGAATAAGCAGATCAAATAACAACATAGATTTGTGAAAGAGGGCTCTTAGATTAAACAAATGTTTATATTTGTGTATCATACAAAAATATTAATTTTGATAGTTTAAAATTTAAGATTAGATTCATAAATGAAAAATTTGAATGTGTCCCCAAGAAAATTAATTTAGAATTTATATATTCTTGTATAGTAAATATTAAAATATTAAAAAATAATTTTATAATTACAAAAATTAAAATATTTCATAGTTCAAATAATTAGTAAAATTATTGTGAGAGTAAAGGGCGATTATTTAAAAGTTTTTTTTGAAAAAAAGTTTTGATCTACTAAAGTTAAATGTTTTATATTTAGGGGATTACTATATAATTAATAAAGAAATTTTCACTTTCATGTAATTTTTTTTTAAAAATAAGTGGATGTATTTAATGCTTCATAATTTTCTATCAGAACGTGATGGTAAAATTACTCAAAAAAATTATAACAAGTATTCTTTAGATTGATTATGATGTTTTTTATTTTAAATTGTAATGGAGGTTAAACTATTAATTAATTCTAATATTTCTTATAAGCAATAGATAGGTGTTATCTATTAAAATGATGATAAACCAAGTTAACAACAGAATATGAATTTAGGGTTTTTAAGTGTATCAGCAACATAGGTACATTTTTATAGTGTTCAATTTGGGAATTAAGATGATTAAGGCGACACCTTTTTGATTGAAATTATTCCATTATGCTCATTTAATGATTTTTATTTCATATTATATATTTGTCTTTCTTATAAAATTGGTATACATTGAATAAGCAGATCAAATAACAACATAGATTTGTGAAAGAGGGCTCTTAGATTAAACAAATGTTTATATTTGTGTATCATACAAAAATATTAATTTTGATAGTTTAAAATTTAAGATTAGATTCATAAATGAAAAATTTGAATGTGTCCCCAAGAAAATTAATTTAGAATTTATATATTCTTGTATAGTAAATATTAAAATATTAAAAAATAATTTTATAATTACAAAAATTAAAATATTTCATAGTTCAAATAATTAGTAAAATTATTGTGAGAGTAAAGGGCGATTATTTAAAAGTTTTTTTTGAAAAAAAGTTTTGATCTACTAAAGTTAAATGTTTTATATTTAGGGGATTACTATATAATTAATAAAGAAATTTTCACTTTCATGTAATTTTTTTTTAAAATAAGTGGATGTATTTAATGCTTCATAATTTTCTATCAGAACGTGATGGTAAAATTACTCAAAAAAATTATAACAAGTATTCTTTAGATTGATTATGATGTTTTTTATTTTAAATTGTAATGGAGGTTAAACTATTAATTAATTCTAATATTTCTTATAAGCAATAGATAGGTGTTATCTATTAAAATGATGATAAACCAAGTTAACAACAGAATATGAATTTAGGGTTTTTAAGTGTATCAGCAACATAGGTACATTTTTATAGTGTTCAATTTGGGAATTAAGATGATTAAGGCGACACCTTTTTGATTGAAATTATTCCATTATGCTCATTTAATGATTTTTATTTCATATTATATATTTGTCTTTCTTATAAAATTGGTATACATTGAATAAGCAGATCAAATAACAACATAGATTTGTGAAAGAGGGCTCTTAGATTAAACAAATGTTTATATTTGTGTATCATACAAAAATATTAATTTTGATAGTTTAAAATTTAAGATTAGATTCATAAATGAAAAATTTGAATGTGTCCCCAAGAAAATTAATTTAGAATTTATATATTCTTGTATAGTAAATATTAAAATATTAAAATATTAAAAAATAATTTTATAATTACAAAAATTAAAATATTTCATAGTTCAAATAATTAGTAAAATTATTGTGAGAGTAAAGGGCGATTATTTAAAAGTTTTTTTTGAAAAAAAGTTTTGATCTACTAAAGTTAAATGTTTTATATTCAGGGGATTACTATATAATTAATAAAGAAATTTTCACTTTCATGTAATTTTTTTTTAAAAATAAGTGGATGTATTTAATGCTTCATAATTTTCTATCAGAACGTGATGGTAAAATTACTCAAAAAAATTATAACAAGTATTCTTTAGATTGATTATGATGTTTTTTATTTTAAATTGTAATGGAGGTTAAACTATTAATTAATTCTAATATTTCTTATAAGCAATAGATAGGTGTTATCTATTAAAATGATGATAAACCAAGTTAACAACAGAATATGAATTTAGGGTTTTTAAGTGTATCAGCAACATAGGTACATTTTTATAGTGTTCAATTTGGGAATTAAGATGATTAAGGCGACACCTTTTTGATTGAAATTATTCCATTATGCTCATTTAATGATTTTTATTTCATATTATATATTTGTCTTTCTTATAAAATTGGTATACATTGAATAAGCAGATCAAATAACAACATAGATTTGTGAAAGAGGGCTCTTAGATTAAACAAATGTTTATATTTGTGTATCATACAAAAATATTAATTTTGATAGTTTAAAATTTAAGATTAGATTCATAAATGAAAAATTTGAATGTGTCCCCAAGAAAATTAATTTAGAATTTATATATTCTTGTATAGTAAATATTAAAATATTAAAAAATAATTTTATAATTACAAAAATTAAAATATTTCATAGTTCAAATAATTAGTAAAATTATTGTGAGAGTAAAGGGCGATTATTTAAAAGTTTTTTTTGAAAAAAAGTTTTGATCTACTAAAGTTAAATGTTTTATATTTAGGGGATTACTATATAATTAATAAAGAAATTTTCACTTTCATGTAATTTTTTTTTAAAAATAAGTGGATGTATTTAATGCTTCATAATTTTCTATCAGAACGTGATGGTAAAATTACTCAAAAAAATTATAATAAGTATTCTTTAGATTGATTATGATGTTTTTTATTTTAAATTGTAATGGAGGTTAAACTATTAATTAATTCTAATATTTCTTATAAGCAATAGATAGGTGTTATCTATTAAAATGATGATAAACCAAGTTAACAACAGAATATGAATTTAG
This sequence comes from Vicia faba, assembly GCA_948472305.1. Classification (NCBI taxonomy): domain Eukaryota; kingdom Viridiplantae; phylum Streptophyta; class Magnoliopsida; order Fabales; family Fabaceae; genus Vicia; species Vicia faba. The sequence continues at coordinate 144,146 of CATIWC010002404.1, forward strand.
GGTTTTTAAGTGTATCAGCAACATAGGTACATTTTTATAGTGTTCAATTTTGGAATTAAGATGATTAAGGCGACACCTTTTTGATTGAAATTATTCCATTATGCTCATTTAATGATTTTTATTTCATATTATATATTTGTCTTTCTTATAAAATTGGTATACATTGAATAAGCAGATCAAATAACAACATAGATTTGTGAAAGAGGGCTCTTAGATTAAACAAATGTTTATATTTGTGTATCATACAAAAATATTAATTTTGATAGTTTAAAATTTAAGATTAGATTCATAAATGAAAAATTTGAATGTGTCCCCAAGAAAATTAATTTAGAATTTATATATTCTTGTATAGTAAATATTAAAATATTAAAAAATAATTTTATAATTACAAAAATTAAAATATTTCATAGTTCAAATAATTAGTAAAATTATTGTGAGAGTAAAGGGCGATTATTTAAAAGTTTTTTTTGAAAAAAAGTTTTGATCTACTAAAGTTAAATGTTTTATATTTAGGGGATTACTATATAATTAATAAAGAAATTTTCACTTTCATGTAATTTTTTTTTAAAAATAAGTGGATGTATTTAATGCTTCATAATTTTCTATCAGAACGTGATGGTAAAATTACTCAAAAAAATTATAACAAGTATTCTTTAGATTGATTATGATGTTTTTTATTTTAAATTGTAATGGAGGTTAAACTATTAATTAATTCTAATATTTCTTATAAGCAATAGATAGGTGTTATCTATTAAAATGATGATAAACCAAGTTAACAACAGAATATGAATTTAGGGTTTTTAAGTGTATCAGCAACATAGGTACATTTTTATAGTGTTCAATTTGGGAATTAAGATGATTAAGGCGACACCTTTTTGATTGAAATTATTCCATTATGCTCATTTAATGATTTTTATTTCATATTATATATTTGTCTTTCTTATAAAATTGGTATACATTGAATAAGCAGATCAAATAACAACATAGATTTGTGAAAGAGGGCTCTTAGATTAAACAAATGTTTATATTTGTGTATCATACAAAAATATTAATTTTGATAGTTTAAAATTTAAGATTAGATTCATAAATGAAAAATTTGAATGTGTCCCCAAGAAAATTAATTTAGAATTTATATATTCTTGTATAGTAAATATTAAAATATTAAAAAATAATTTTATAATTACAAAAATTAAAATATTTCATAGTTCAAATAATTAGTAAAATTATTGTGAGAGTAAAGGGCGATTATTTAAAAGTTTTTTTTGAAAAAAAGTTTTGATCTACTAAAGTTAAATGTTTTATATTTAGGGGATTACTATATAATTAATAAAGAAATTTTCACTTTCATGTAATTTTTTTTTAAAATAAGTGGATGTATTTAATGCTTCATAATTTTCTATCAGAACGTGATGGTAAAATTACTCAAAAAAATTATAACAAGTATTCTTTAGATTGATTATGATGTTTTTTATTTTAAATTGTAATGGAGGTTAAACTATTAATTAATTCTAATATTTCTTATAAGCAATAGATAGGTGTTATCTATTAAAATGATGATAAACCAAGTTAACAACAGAATATGAATTTAGGGTTTTTAAGTGTATCAGCAACATAGGTACATTTTTATAGTGTTCAATTTGGGAATTAAGATGATTAAGGCGACACCTTTTTGATTGAAATTATTCCATTATGCTCATTTAATGATTTTTATTTCATATTATATATTTGTCTTTCTTATAAAATTGGTATACATTGAATAAGCAGATCAAATAACAACATAGATTTGTGAAAGAGGGCTCTTAGATTAAACAAATGTTTATATTTGTGTATCATACAAAAATATTAATTTTGATAGTTTAAAATTTAAGATTAGATTCATAAATGAAAAATTTGAATGTGTCCCCAAGAAAATTAATTTAGAATTTATATATTCTTGTATAGTAAATATTAAAATATTAAAATATTAAAAAATAATTTTATAATTACAAAAATTAAAATATTTCATAGTTCAAATAATTAGTAAAATTATTGTGAGAGTAAAGGGCGATTATTTAAAAGTTTTTTTTGAAAAAAAGTTTTGATCTACTAAAGTTAAATGTTTTATATTCAGGGGATTACTATATAATTAATAAAGAAATTTTCACTTTCATGTAATTTTTTTTTAAAAATAAGTGGATGTATTTAATGCTTCATAATTTTCTATCAGAACGTGATGGTAAAATTACTCAAAAAAATTATAACAAGTATTCTTTAGATTGATTATGATGTTTTTTATTTTAAATTGTAATGGAGGTTAAACTATTAATTAATTCTAATATTTCTTATAAGCAATAGATAGGTGTTATCTATTAAAATGATGATAAACCAAGTTAACAACAGAATATGAATTTTAGGGTTTTTAAGTGTATCAGCAACATAGGTACATTTTTATAGTGTTCAATTTGGGAATTAAGATGATTAAGGCGACACCTTTTTGATTGAAATTATTCCATTATGCTCATTTAATGATTTTTATTTCATATTATATATTTGTCTTTCTTATAAAATTGGTATACATTGAATAAGCAGATCAAATAACAACATAGATTTGTGAAAGAGGGCTCTTAGATTAAACAAATGTTTATATTTGTGTATCATACAAAAATATTAATTTTGATAGTTTAAAATTTAAGATTAGATTCATAAATGAAAAATTTGAATGTGTCCCCAAGAAAATTAATTTAGAATTTATATATTCTTGTATAGTAAATATTAAAATATTAAAAAATAATTTTATAATTACAAAAATTAAAATATTTCATAGTTCAAATAATTAGTAAAATTATTGTGAGAGTAAAGGGCGATTATTTAAAAGTTTTTTTTGAAAAAAAGTTTTGATCTACTAAAGTTAAATGTTTTATATTTAGGGGATTACTATATAATTAATAAAGAAATTTTCACTTTCATGTAATTTTTTTTAAAAAATAAGTGGATGTATTTAATGCTTCATAATTTTCTATCAGAACGTGATGGTAAAATTACTCAAAAAAATTATAACAAGTATTCTTTAGATTGATTATGATGTTTTTTATTTTAAATTGTAATGGAGGTTAAACTATTAATTAATTCTAATATTTCTTATAAGCAATAGATAGGTGTTATCTATTAAAATGATGATAAACCAAGTTAACAACAGAATATGAATTTAGGGTTTTTAAGTGTATCAGCAACATAGGTACATTTTTATAGTGTTCAATTTTGGAATTAAGATGATTAAGGCGACACCTTTTTGATTGAAATTATTCCATTATGCTCATTTAATGATTTTTATTTCATATTATATATTTGTCTTTCTTATAAAATTGGTATACATTGAATAAGCAGATCAAATAACAACATAGATTTGTGAAAGAGGGCTCTTAGATTAAACAAATGTTTATATTTGTGTATCATACAAAAATATTAATTTTGATAGTTTAAAATTTAAGATTAGATTCATAAATGAAAAATTTGAATGTGTCCCCAAGAAAATTAATTTAGAATTTATATATTCTTGTATAGTAAATATTAAAATATTAAAAAATAATTTTATAATTACAAAAATTAAAATATTTCATAGTTCAAATAATTAGTAAAATTATTGTGAGAGTAAAGGGCGATTATTTAAAAGTTTTTTTTGAAAAAAAGTTTTGATCTACTAAAGTTAAATGTTTTATATTTAGGGGATTACTATATAATTAATAAAGAAATTTTCACTTTCATGTAATTTTTTTTTAAAAATAAGTGGATGTATTTAATGCTTCATAATTTTCTATCAGAACGTGATGGTAAAATTACTCAAAAAAATTATAACAAGTATTCTTTAGATTGATTATGATGTTTTTTATTTTAAATTGTAATGGAGGTTAAACTATTAATTAATTCTAATATTTCTTATAAGCAATAGATAGGTGTTATCTATTAAAATGATGATAAACCAAGTTAACAACAGAATATGAATTTAGGGTTTTTAAGTGTATCAGCAACATAGGTACATTTTTATAGTGTTCAATTTTGGAATTAAGATGATTAAGGCGACACCTTTTTGATTGAAATTATTCCATTATGCTCATTTAATGATTTTTATTTCATATTATATATTTGTCTTTCTTATAAAATTGGTATACATTGAATAAGCAGATCAAATAACAACATAGATTTGTGAAAGAGGGCTCTTAGATTAAACAAATGTTTATATTTGTGTATCATACAAAAATATTAATTTTGATAGTTTAAAATTTAAGATTAGATTCATAAATGAAAAATTTGAATGTGTCCCCAAGAAAATTAATTTAGAATTTATATATTCTTGTATAGTAAATATTAAAATATTAAAAAATAATTTTATAATTACAAAAATTAAAATATTTCATAGTTCAAATAATTAGTAAAATTATTGTGAGAGTAAAGGGCGATTATTTAAAAGTTTTTTTTGAAAAAAAGTTTTGATCTACTAAAGTTAAATGTTTTATATTTAGGGGATTACTATATAATTAATAAAGAAATTTTCACTTTCATGTAATTTTTTTTTAAAAATAAGTGGATGTATTTAATGCTTCATAATTTTCTATCAGAACGTGATGGTAAAATTACTCAAAAAAATTATAACAAGTATTCTTTAGATTGATTATGATGTTTTTTATTTTAAATTGTAATGGAGGTTAAACTATTAATTAATTCTAATATTTCTTATAAGCAATAGATAGGTGTTATCTATTAAAATGATGATAAACCAAGTTAACAACAGAATATGAATTTAGGGTTTTTAAGTGTATCAGCAACATAGGTACATTTTTATAGTGTTCAATTTGGGAATTAAGATGATTAAGGCGACACCTTTTTGATTGAAATTATTCCATTATGCTCATTTAATGATTTTTATTTCATATTATATATTTGTCTTTCTTATAAAATTGGTATACATTGAATAAGCAGATCAAATAACAACATAGATTTGTGAAAGAGGGCTCTTAGATTAAACAAATGTTTATATTTGTGTATCATACAAAAATATTAATTTTGATAGTTTAAAATTTAAGATTAGATTCATAAATGAAAAATTTGAATGTGTCCCCAAGAAAATTAATTTAGAATTTATATATTCTTGTATAGTAAATATTAAAATATTAAAAAATAATTTTATAATTACAAAAATTAAAATATTTCATAGTTCAAATAATTAGTAAAATTATTGTGAGAGTAAAGGGCGATTATTTAAAAGTTTTTTTTGAAAAAAAGTTTTGATCTACTAAAGTTAAATGTTTTATATTTAGGGGATTACTATATAATTAATAAAGAAATTTTCACTTTCATGTAATTTTTTTTTAAAAATAAGTGGATGTATTTAATGCTTCATAATTTTCTATCAGAACGTGATGGTAAAATTACTCAAAAAAATTATAACAAGTATTCTTTAGATTGATTATGATGTTTTTTATTTTAAATTGTAATGGAGGTTAAACTATTAATTAATTCTAATATTTCTTATAAGCAATAGATAGGTGTTATCTATTAAAATGATGATAAACCAAGTTAACAACAGAATATGAATTTAGGGTTTTTAAGTGTATCAGCAACATAGGTACATTTTTATAGTGTTCAATTTTGGAATTAAGATGATTAAGGCGACACCTTTTTGATTGAAATTATTCCATTATGCTCATTTAATGATTTTTATTTCATATTATATATTTGTCTTTCTTATAAAATTGGTATACATTGAATAAGCAGATCAAATAACAACATAGATTTGTGAAAGAGGGCTCTTAGATTAAACAAATGTTTATATTTGTGTATCATACAAAAATATTAATTTTGATAGTTTAAAATTTAAGATTAGATTCATAAATGAAAAATTTGAATGTGTCCCCAAGAAAATTAATTTAGAATTTATATATTCTTGTATAGTAAATATTAAAATATTAAAAAATAATTTTATAATTACAAAAATTAAAATATTTCATAGTTCAAATAATTAGTAAAATTATTGTGAGAGTAAAGGGCGATTATTTAAAAGTTTTTTTTGAAAAAAAGTTTTGATCTACTAAAGTTAAATGTTTTATATTTAGGGGATTACTATATAATTAATAAAGAAATTTTCACTTTCATGTAATTTTTTTTTAAAAATAAGTGGATGTATTTAATGCTTCATAATTTTCTATCAGAACGTGATGGTAAAATTACTCAAAAAAATTATAACAAGTATTCTTTAGATTGATTATGATGTTTTTTATTTTAAATTGTAATGGAGGTTAAACTATTAATTAATTCTAATATTTCTTATAAGCAATAGATAGGTGTTATCTATTAAAATGATGATAAACCAAGTTAACAACAGAATATGAATTTAGGGTTTTTAAGTGTATCAGCAACATAGGTACATTTTTATAGTGTTCAATTTGGGAATTAAGATGATTAAGGCGACACCTTTTTGATTGAAATTATTCCATTATGCTCATTTAATGATTTTTATTTCATATTATATATTTGTCTTTCTTATAAAATTGGTATACATTGAATAAGCAGATCAAATAACAACATAGATTTGTGAAAGAGGGCTCTTAGATTAAACAAATGTTTATATTTGTGTATCATACAAAAATATTAATTTTGATAGTTTAAAATTTAAGATTAGATTCATAAATGAAAAATTTGAATGTGTCCCCAAGAAAATTAATTTAGAATTTATATATTCTTGTATAGTAAATATTAAAATATTAAAAAATAATTTTATAATTACAAAAATTAAAATATTTCATAGTTCAAATAATTAGTAAAATTATTGTGAGAGTAAAGGGCGATTATTTAAAAGTTTTTTTTGAAAAAAAGTTTTGATCTACTAAAGTTAAATGTTTTATATTTAGGGGATTACTATATAATTAATAAAGAAATTTTCACTTTCATGTAATTTTTTTTTAAAAATAAGTGGATGTATTTAATGCTTCATAATTTTCTATCAGAACGTGATGGTAAAATTACTCAAAAAAATTATAACAAGTATTCTTTAGATTGATTATGATGTTTTTTATTTTAAATTGTAATGGAGGTTAAACTATTAATTAATTCTAATATTTCTTATAAGCAATAGATAGGTGTTATCTATTAAAATGATGATAAACCAAGTTAACAACAGAATATGAATTTAGGGTTTTTAAGTGTATCAGCAACATAGGTACATTTTTATAGTGTTCAATTTGGGAATTAAGATGATTAAGGCGACACCTTTTTGATTGAAATTATTCCATTATGCTCATTTAATGATTTTTATTTCATATTATATATTTGTCTTTCTTATAAAATTGGTATACATTGAATAAGCAGATCAAATAACAACATAGATTTGTGAAAGAGGGCTCTTAGATTAAACAAATGTTTATATTTGTGTATCATACAAAAATATTAATTTTGATAGTTTAAAATTTAAGATTAGATTCATAAATGAAAAATTTGAATGTGTCCCCAAGAAAATTAATTTAGAATTTATATATTCTTGTATAGTAAATATTAAAATATTAAAAAATAATTTTATAATTACAAAAATTAAAATATTTCATAGTTCAAATAATTAGTAAAATTATTGTGAGAGTAAAGGGCGATTATTTAAAAGTTTTTTTTGAAAAAAAGTTTTGATCTACTAAAGTTAAATGTTTTATATTTAGGGGATTACTATATAATTAATAAAGAAATTTTCACTTTCATGTAATTTTTTTTTAAAAATAAGTGGATGTATTTAATGCTTCATAATTTTCTATCAGAACGTGATGGTAAAATTACTCAAAAAAATTATAACAAGTATTCTTTAGATTGATTATGATGTTTTTTATTTTAAATTGTAATGGAGGTTAAACTATTAATTAATTCTAATATTTCTTATAAGCAATAGATAGGTGTTATCTATTAAAATGATGATAAACCAAGTTAACAACAGAATATGAATTTAGGGTTTTTAAGTGTATCAGCAACATAGGTACATTTTTATAGTGTTCAATTTGGGAATTAAGATGATTAAGGCGACACCTTTTTGATTGAAATTATTCCATTATGCTCATTTAATGATTTTTATTTCATATTATATATTTGTCTTTCTTATAAAATTGGTATACATTGAATAAGCAGATCAAATAACAACATAGATTTGTGAAAGAGGGCTCTTAGATTAAATAAATGTTTATATTTGTGTATCATACAAAAATATTAATTTTGATAGTTTAAAATTTAAGATTAGATTCATAAATGAAAAATTTGAATGTGTCCCCAAGAAAATTAATTTAGAATTTATATATTCTTGTATAGTAAATATTAAAATATTAAAAAATAATTTTATAATTACAAAAATTAAAATATTTCATAGTTCAAATAATTAGTAAAATTATTGTGAGAGTAAAGGGCGATTATTTAAAAGTTTTTTTTGAAAAAAAGTTTTGATCTACTAAAGTTAAATGTTTTATATTTAGGGGATTACTATATAATTAATAAAGAAATTTTCACTTTCATGTAATTTTTTTTTAAAAATAAGTGGATGTATTTAATGCTTCATAATTTTCTATCAGAACGTGATGGTAAAATTACTCAAAAAAATTATAACAAGTATTCTTTAGATTGATTATGATGTTTTTTATTTTAAATTGTAATGGAGGTTAAACTATTAATTAATTCTAATATTTCTTATAAGCAATAGATAGGTGTTATCTATTAAAATGATGATAAACCAAGTTAACAACAGAATATGAATTTAGGGTTTTTAAGTGTATCAGCAACATAGGTACATTTTTATAGTGTTCAATTTGGGAATTAAGATGATTAAGGCGACACCTTTTTGATTGAAATTATTCCATTATGCTCATTTAATGATTTTTATTTCATATTATATATTTGTCTCTCTTATAAAATTGGTATACATTGAATAAGCAGATCAAATAACAACATAGATTTGTGAAAGAGGGCTCTTAGATTAAACAAATGTTTATATTTGTGTATCATACAAAAATATTAATTTTGATAGTTTAAAATTTAAGATTAGATTCATAAATGAAAAATTTGAATGTGTCCCCAAGAAAATTAATTTAGAATTTATATATTCTTGTATAGTAAATATTAAAATATTAAAAAATAATTTTATAATTACAAAAATTAAAATATTTCATAGTTCAAATAATTAGTAAAATTATTGTGAGAGTAAAGGGCGATTATTTAAAAGTTTTTTTTGAAAAAAAGTTTTGATCTACTAAAGTTAAATGTTTTATATTTAGGGGATTACTATATAATTAATAAAGAAATTTTCACTTTCATGTAATTTTTTTTTAAAAATAAGTGGATGTATTTAATGCTTCATAATTTTCTATCAGAACGTGATGGTAAAATTACTCAAAAAAATTATAACAAGTATTCTTTAGATTGATTATGATGTTTTTTATTTTAAATTGTAATGGAGGTTAAACTATTAATTAATTCTAATATTTCTTATAAGCAATAGATAGGTGTTATCTATTAAAATGATGATAAACCAAGTTAACAACAGAATATGAATTTAGGGTTTTTAAGTGTATCAGCAACATAGGTACATTTTTATAGTGTTCAATTTTGGAATTAAGATGATTAAGGCGACACCTTTTTGATTGAAATTATTCCATTATGCTCATTTAATGATTTTTATTTCATATTATATATTTGTCTCTCTTATAAAATTGGTATACATTGAATAAGCAGATCAAATAACAACATAGATTTGTGAAAGAGGGCTCTTAGATTAAACAAATGTTTATATTTGTGTATCATACAAAAATATTAATTTTGATAGTTTAAAATTTAAGATTAGATTCATAAATGAAAAATTTGAATGTGTCCCCAAGAAAATTAATTTAGAATTTATATATTCTTGTATAGTAAATATTAAAATATTAAAATATTAAAAAATAATTTTATAATTACAAAAATTAAAATATTTCATAGTTCAAATAATTAGTAAAATTATTGTGAGAGTAAAGGGCGATTATTTAAAAGTTTTTTTTGAAAAAAAGTTTTGATCTACTAAAGTTAAATGTTTTATATTTAGGGGATTACTATATAATTAATAAAGAAATTTTCACTTTCATGTAATTTTTTTTTAAAAATAAGTGGATGTATTTAATGCTTCATAATTTTCTATCAGAACGTGATGGTAAAATTACTCAAAAAAATTATAACAAGTATTCTTTAGATTGATTATGATGTTTTTTATTTTAAATTGTAATGGAGGTTAAACTATTAATTAATTCTAATATTTCTTATAAGCAATAGATAGGTGTTATCTATTAAAATGATGATAAACCAAGTTAACAACAGAATATGAATTTAGGGTTTTTAAGTGTATCAGCAACATAGGTACATTTTTATAGTGTTCAATTTGGGAATTAAGATGATTAAGGCGACACCTTTTTGATTGAAATTATTCCATTATGCTCATTTAATGATTTTTATTTCATATTATATATTTGTCTTTCTTATAAAATTGGTATACATTGAATAAGCAGATCAAATAACAACATAGATTTGTGAAAGAGGGCTCTTAGATTAAACAAATGTTTATATTTGTGTATCATACAAAAATATTAATTTTGATAGTTTAAAATTAAAGATTAGATTCATAAATGAAAAATTTGAATGTGTCCCCAAGAAAATTAATTTAGAATTTATATATTCTTGTATAGTAAATATTAAAATATTAAAAAATAATTTTATAATTACAAAAATTATAATATTTCATAGTTTAAATAATTAGTAAAATTATTGTGAGAGTAAAGGGCGATTATTTAAAAGTTTTTTTTGAAAAAAAGTTTTGATCTACTAAAGTTAAATGTTTTATATTTAGGGGATTACTATATAATTAATAAAGAAATTTTCACTTTCATGTAATTTTTTTTTAAAAATAAGTGGATGTATTTAATGCTTCATAATTTTCTATCAGAACGTGATGGTAAAATTACTCAAAAAAATTATAACAAGTATTCTTTAGATTGATTATGATGTTTTTTATTTTAAATTGTAATGGAGGTTAAACTATTAATTAATTCTAATATTTCTTATAAGCAATAGATAGGTGTTATCTATTAAAATGATGATAAACCAAGTTAACAACAGAATATGAATTTAGGGTTTTTAAGTGTATCAGCAACATAGGTACATTTTTATAGTGTTCAATTTGGGAATTAAGATGATTAAGGCGACACCTTTTTGATTGAAATTATTCCATTATGCTCATTTAATGATTTTTATTTCATATTATATATTTGTCTTTCTTATAAAATTGGTATACATTGAATAAGCAGATCAAATAACAACATAGATTTGTGAAAGAGGGCTCTTAGATTAAACAAATGTTTATATTTGTGTATCATACAAAAATATTAATTTTGATAGTTTAAAATTTAAGATTAGATTCATAAATGAAAAATTTGAATGTGTCCCCAAGAAAATTAATTTAGAATTTATATATTCTTGTATAGTAAATATTAAAATATTAAAATATTAAAAAATAATTTTATAATTACAAAAATTAAAATATTTCATAGTTCAAATAATTAGTAAAATTATTGTGAGAGTAAAGGGCGATTATTTAAAAGTTTTTTTTGAAAAAAAGTTTTGATCTACTAAAGTTAAATGTTTTATATTTAGGGGATTACTATATAATTAATAAAGAAATTTTCACTTTCATGTAATTTTTTTTTAAAAATAAGTGGATGTATTTAATGCTTCATAATTTTCTATCAGAACGTGATGGTAAAATTACTCAAAAAAATTATAACAAGTATTCTTTAGATTGATTATGATGTTTTTTATTTTAAATTGTAATGGAGGTTAAACTATTAATTAATTCTAATATTTCTTATAAGCAATAGATAGGTGTTATCTATTAAAATGATGATAAACCAAGTTAACAACAGAATATGAATTTAGGGTTTTTAAGTGTATCAGCAACATAGGTACATTTTTATAGTGTTCAATTTGGGAATTAAGATGATTAAGGCGACACCTTTTTGATTGAAATTATTCCATTATGCTCATTTAATGATTTTTATTTCATATTATATATTTGTCTTTCTTATAAAATTGGTATACATTGAATAAGCAGATCAAATAACAACATAGATTTGTGAAAGAGGGCTCTTAGATTAAACAAATGTTTATATTTGTGTATCATACAAAAATATTAATTTTGATAGTTTAAAATTTAAGATTAGATTCATAAATGAAAAATTTGAATGTGTCCCCAAGAAAATTAATTTAGAATTTATATATTCTTGTATAGTAAATATTAAAATATTAAAAAATAATTTTATAATTACAAAAATTAAAATATTTCATAGTTCAAATAATTAGTAAAATTATTGTGAGAGTAAAGGGCGATTATTTAAAAGTTTTTTTTGAAAAAAAGTTTTGATCTACTAAAGTTAAATGTTTTATATTTAGGGGATTACTATATAATTAATAAAGAAATTTTCACTTTCATGTAATTTTTTTTTAAAAATAAGTGGATGTATTTAATGCTTCATAATTTTCTATCAGAACGTGATGGTAAAATTACTCAAAAAAATTATAACAAGTATTCTTTAGATTGATTATGATGTTTTTTATTTTAAATTGTAATGGAGGTTAAACTATTAATTAATTCTAATATTTCTTATAAGCAATAGATAGGTGTTATCTATTAAAATGATGATAAACCAAGTTAACAACAGAATATGAATTTAGGGTTTTTAAGTGTATCAGCAACATAGGTACATTTTTATAGTGTTCAATTTGGGAATTAAGATGATTAAGGCGACACCTTTTTGATTGAAATTATTCCATTATGCTCATTTAATGATTTTTATTTCATATTATATATTTGTCTTTCTTATAAAATTGGTATACATTGAATAAGCAGATCAAATAACAACATAGATTTGTGAAAGAGGGCTCTTAGATTAAACAAATGTTTATATTTGTGTATCATACAAAAATATTAATTTTGATAGTTTAAAATTTAAGATTAGATTCATAAATGAAAAATTTGAATGTGTCCCCAAGAAAATTAATTTAGAATTTATATATTCTTGTATAGTAAATATTAAAATATTAAAAAATAATTTTATAATTACAAAAATTAAAATATTTCATAGTTCAAATAATTAGTAAAATTATTGTGAGAGTAAAGGGCGATTATTTAAAAGTTTTTTTTGAAAAAAAGTTTTGATCTACTAAAGTTAAATGTTTTATATTTAGGGGATTACTATATAATTAATAAAGAAATTTTCACTTTCATGTAATTTTTTTTTAAAAATAAGTGGATGTATTTAGTGCTTCATAATTTTCTATCAGAACGTGATGGTAAAATTACTCAAAAAAATTATAACAAGTATTCTTTAGATTGATTATGATGTTTTTTATTTTAAATTGTAATGGAGGTTAAACTATTAATTAATTCTAATATTTCTTATAAGCAATAGATAGGTGTTATCTATTAAAATGATGATAAACCAAGTTAACAACAGAATATGAATTTAGGGTTTTTAAGTGTATCAGCAACATAGGTACATTTTTATAGTGTTCAATTTGGGAATTAAGATGATTAAGGCGACACCTTTTTGATTGAAATTATTCCATTATGTTCATTTAATGATTTTTATTTCATATTATATATTTGTCTTTCTTATAAAATTGGTATACATTGAATAAGCAGATCAAATAACAACATAGATTTGTGAAAGAGGGCTCTTAGATTAAACAAATGTTTATATTTGTGTATCATACAAAAATATTAATTTTGATAGTTTAAAATTTAAGATTAGATTCATAAATGAAAAATTTGAATGTGTCCCCAAGAAAATTAATTTAGAATTTATATATTCTTGTATAGTAAATATTAAAATATTAAAAAATAATTTTATAATTACAAAAATTAAAATATTTCATAGTTCAAATAATTAGTAAAATTATTGTGAGAGTAAAGGGCGATTATTTAAAAGTTTTTTTTGAAAAAAAGTTTTGATCTACTAAAGTTAAATGTTTTATATTTAGGGGATTACTATATAATTAATAAAGAAATTTTCACTTTCATGTAATTTTTTTTTAAAAATAAGTGGATGTATTTAATGCTTCATAATTTTCTATCAGAACGTGATGGTAAAATTACTCAAAAAAATTATAACAAGTATTCTTTAGATTGATTATGATGTTTTTTATTTTAAATTGTAATGGAGGTTAAACTATTAATTAATTCTAATATTTCTTATAAGCAATAGATAGGTGTTATCTATTAAAATGATGATAAACCAAGTTAACAACAGAATATGAATTTAGGGTTTTTAAGTGTATCAGCAACATAGGTACATTTTTATAGTGTTCAATTTGGGAATTAAGATGATTAAGGCGACACCTTTTTGATTGAAATTATTCCATTATGCTCATTTAATGATTTTTATTTCATATTATATATTTGTCTTTCTTATAAAATTGGTATACATTGAATAAGCAGATCAAATAACAACATAGATTTGTGAAAGAGGGCTCTTAGATTAAACAAATGTTTATATTTGTGTATCATACAAAAATATTAATTTTGATAGTTTAAAATTTAAGATTAGATTCATAAATGAAAAATTTGAATGTGTCCCCAAGAAAATTAATTTAGAATTTATATATTCTTGTATAGTAAATATTAAAATATTAAAATATTAAAAAATAATTTTATAATTACAAAAATTAAAATATTTCATAGTTCAAATAATTAGTAAAATTATTGTGAGAGTAAAGGGCGATTATTTAAAAGTTTTTTTTGAAAAAAAGTTTTGATCTACTAAAGTTAAATGTTTTATATTTAGGGGATTACTATATAATTAATAAAGAAATTTTCACTTTCATGTAATTTTTTTTTAAAAATAAGTGGATGTATTTAATGCTTCATAATTTTCTATCAGAACGTGATGGTAAAATTACTCAAAAAAATTATAACAAGTATTCTTTAGATTGATTATGATGTTTTTTATTTTAAATTGTAATGGAGGTTAAACTATTAATTAATTCTAATATTTCTTATAAGCAATAGATAGGTGTTATCTATTAAAATGATGATAAACCAAGTTAACAACAGAATATGAATTTAGGGTTTTTAAGTGTATCAGCAACATAGGTACATTTTTATAGTGTTCAATTTGGGAATTAAGATGATTAAGGCGACACCTTTTTGATTGAAATTATTCCATTATGCTCATTTAATGATTTTTATTTCATATTATATATTTGTCTTTCTTATAAAATTGGTATACATTGAATAAGCAGATCAAATAACAACATAGATTTGTGAAAGAGGGCTCTTAGATTAAACAAATGTTTATATTTGTGTATCATACAAAAATATTAATTTTGATAGTTTAAAATTTAAGATTAGATTCATAAATGAAAAATTTGAATGTGTCCCCAAGAAAATTAATTTAGAATTTATATATTCTTGTATAGTAAATATTAAAATATTAAAAAATAATTTTATAATTACAAAAATTAAAATATTTCATATTTCAAATAATTAGTAAAATTATTGTGAGAGTAAAGGGCGATTATTTAAAAGTTTTTTTTGAAAAAAAGTTTTGATCTACTAAAGTTAAATGTTTTATATTTAGGGGATTACTATATAATTAATAAAGAAATTTTCACTTTCATGTAATTTTTTTTTAAAAATAAGTGGATGTATTTAATGCTTCATAATTTTCTATCAGAACGTGATGGTAAAATTACTCAAAAAAATTATAACAAGTATTCTTTAGATTGATTATGATGTTTTTTATTTTAAATTGTAATGGAGGTTAAACTATTAATTAATTCTAATATTTCTTATAAGCAATAGATAGGTGTTATCTATTAAAATGATGATAAACCAAGTTAACAACAGAATATGAATTTAGGGTTTTTAAGTGTATCAGCAACATAGGTACATTTTTATAGTGTTCAATTTGGGAATTAAGATGATTAAGGCGACACCTTTTTGATTGAAATTATTCCATTATGCTCATTTAATGATTTTTATTTCATATTATATATTTGTCTTTCTTATAAAATTGGTATACATTGAATAAGCAGATCAAATAACAACATAGATTTGTGAAAGAGGGCTCTTAGATTAAACAAATGTTTATATTTGTGTATCATACAAAAATATTAATTTTGATAGTTTAAAATTTAAGATTAGATTCATAAATGAAAAATTTGAATGTGTCCCCAAGAAAATTAATTTAGAATTTATATATTCTTGTATAGTAAATATTAAAATATTAAAATATTAAAAAATAATTTTATAATTACAAAAATTAAAATATTTCATAGTTCAAATAATTAGTAAAATTATTGTGAGAGTAAAGGGCGATTATTTAAAAGTTTTTTTTGAAAAAAAGTTTTGATCTACTAAAGTTAAATGTTTTATATTTAGGGGATTACTATATAATTAATAAAGAAATTTTCACTTTCATGTAATTTTTTTTTAAAAATAAGTGGATGTATTTAATGCTTCATAATTTTCTATCAGAACGTGATGGTAAAATTACTCAAAAAAATTATAACAAGTATTCTTTAGATTGATTATGATGTTTTTTATTTTAAATTGTAATGGAGGTTAAACTATTAATTAATTCTAATATTTCTTATAAGCAATAGATAGGTGTTATCTATTAAAATGATGATAAACCAAGTTAACAACAGAATATGAATTTAGGGTTTTTAAGTGTATCAGCAACATAGGTACATTTTTATAGTGTTCAATTTGGGAATTAAGATGATTAAGGCGACACCTTTTTGATTGAAATTATTCCATTATGCTCATTTAATGATTTTTATTTCATATTATATATTTGTCTTTCTTATAAAATTGGTATACATTGAATAAGCAGATCAAATAACAACATAGATTTGTGAAAGAGGGCTCTTAGATTAAACAAATGTTTATATTTGTGTATCATACAAAAATATTAATTTTGATAGTTTAAAATTTAAGATTAGATTCATAAATGAAAAATTTGAATGTGTCCCCAAGAAAATTAATTTAGAATTTATATATTCTTGTATAGTAAATATTAAAATATTAAAAAATAATTTTATAATTACAAAAATTAAAATATTTCATAGTTCAAATAATTAGTAAAATTATTGTGAGAGTAAAGGGCGATTATTTAAAAGTTTTTTTTGAAAAAAAGTTTTGATCTACTAAAGTTAAATGTTTTATATTTAGGGGATTACTATATAATTAATAAAGAAATTTTCACTTTCATGTAATTTTTTTTTAAAAATAAGTGGATGTATTTAATGCTTCATAA
This sequence comes from Vicia faba, assembly GCA_948472305.1. NCBI lineage: Eukaryota > Viridiplantae > Streptophyta > Magnoliopsida > Fabales > Fabaceae > Vicia > Vicia faba. Next base: position 161,479 of record CATIWC010002404.1, read on the forward strand.
TTTTCTATCAGAACGTGATGGTAAAATTACTCAAAAAAATTATAACAAGTATTCTTTAGATTGATTATGATGTTTTTTATTTTAAATTGTAATGGAGGTTAAACTATTAATTAATTCTAATATTTCTTATAAGCAATAGATAGGTGTTATCTATTAAAATGATGATAAACCAAGTTAACAACAGAATATGAATTTAGGGTTTTTAAGTGTATCAGCAACATAGGTACATTTTTATAGTGTTCAATTTGGGAATTAAGATGATTAAGGCGACACCTTTTTGATTGAAATTATTCCATTATGCTCATTTAATGATTTTTATTTCATATTATATATTTGTCTTTCTTATAAAATTGGTATACATTGAATAAGCAGATCAAATAACAACATAGATTTGTGAAAGAGGGCTCTTAGATTAAACAAATGTTTATATTTGTGTATCATACAAAAATATTAATTTTGATAGTTTAAAATTTAAGATTAGATTCATAAATGAAAAATTTGAATGTGTCCCCAAGAAAATTAATTTAGAATTTATATATTCTTGTATAGTAAATATTAAAATATTAAAAAATAATTTTATAATTACAAAAATTAAAATATTTCATAGTTCAAATAATTAGTAAAATTATTGTGAGAGTAAAGGGCGATTATTTAAAAGTTTTTTTTGAAAAAAAGTTTTGATCTACTAAAGTTAAATGTTTTATATTTAGGGGATTACTATATAATTAATAAAGAAATTTTCACTTTCATGTAATTTTTTTTTAAAAATAAGTGGATGTATTTAATGCTTCATAATTTTCTATCAGAACGTGATGGTAAAATTACTCAAAAAAATTATAACAAGTATTCTTTAGATTGATTATGATGTTTTTTATTTTAAATTGTAATGGAGGTTAAACTATTAATTAATTCTAATATTTCTTATAAGCAATAGATAGGTGTTATCTATTAAAATGATGATAAACCAAGTTAACAACAGAATATGAATTTAGGGTTTTTAAGTGTATCAGCAACATAGGTACATTTTTATAGTGTTCAATTTTGGAATTAAGATGATTAAGGCGACACCTTTTTGATTGAAATTATTCCATTATGCTCATTTAATGATTTTTATTTCATATTATATATTTGTCTTTCTTATAAAATTGGTATACATTGAATAAGCAGATCAAATAACAACATAGATTTGTGAAAGAGGGCTCTTAGATTAAACAAATGTTTATATTTGTGTATCATACAAAAATATTAATTTTGATAGTTTAAAATTTAAGATTAGATTCATAAATGAAAAATTTGAATGTGTCCCCAAGAAAATTAATTTAGAATTTATATATTCTTGTATAGTAAATATTAAAATATTAAAAAATAATTTTATAATTACAAAAATTAAAATATTTCATAGTTCAAATAATTAGTAAAATTATTGTGAGAGTAAAGGGCGATTATTTAAAAGTTTTTTTTGAAAAAAAGTTTTGATCTACTAAAGTTAAATGTTTTATATTTAGGGGATTACTATATAATTAATAAAGAAATTTTCACTTTCATGTAATTTTTTTTTAAAAATAAGTGGATGTATTTAATGCTTCATAATTTTCTATCAGAACGTGATGGTAAAATTACTCAAAAAAATTATAACAAGTATTCTTTAGATTGATTATGATGTTTTTTATTTTAAATTGTAATGGAGGTTAAACTATTAATTAATTCTAATATTTCTTATAAGCAATAGATAGGTGTTATCTATTAAAATGATGATAAACCAAGTTAACAACAGAATATGAATTTAGGGTTTTTAAGTGTATCAGCAACATAGGTACATTTTTATAGTGTTCAATTTGGGAATTAAGATGATTAAGGCGACACCTTTTTGATTGAAATTATTCCATTATGCTCATTTAATGATTTTTATTTCATATTATATATTTGTCTTTCTTATAAAATTGGTATACATTGAATAAGCAGATCAAATAACAACATAGATTTGTGAAAGAGGGCTCTTAGATTAAACAAATGTTTATATTTGTGTATCATACAAAAATATTAATTTTGATAGTTTAAAATTTAAGATTAGATTCATAAATGAAAAATTTGAATGTGTCCCCAAGAAAATTAATTTAGAATTTATATATTCTTGTATAGTAAATATTAAAATATTAAAAAATAATTTTATAATTACAAAAATTAAAATATTTCATAGTTCAAATAATTAGTAAAATTATTGTGAGAGTAAAGGGCGATTATTTAAAAGTTTTTTTTGAAAAAAAGTTTTGATCTACTAAAGTTAAATGTTTTATATTTAGGGGATTACTATATAATTAATAAAGAAATTTTCACTTTCATGTAATTTTTTTTTAAAAATAAGTGGATGTATTTAATGCTTCATAATTTTCTATCAGAACGTGATGGTAAAATTACTCAAAAAAATTATAACAAGTATTCTTTAGATTGATTATGATGTTTTTTATTTTAAATTGTAATGGAGGTTAAACTATTAATTAATTCTAATATTTCTTATAAGCAATAGATAGGTGTTATCTATTAAAATGATGATAAACCAAGTTAACAACAGAATATGAATTTAGGGTTTTTAAGTGTATCAGCAACATAGGTACATTTTTATAGTGTTCAATTTGGGAATTAAGATGATTAAGGCGACACCTTTTTGATTGAAATTATTCCATTATGCTCATTTAATGATTTTTATTTCATATTATATATTTGTCTTTCTTATAAAATTGGTATACATTGAATAAGCAGATCAAATAACAACATAGATTTGTGAAAGAGGGCTCTTAGATTAAACAAATGTTTATATTTGTGTATCATACAAAAATATTAATTTTGATAGTTTAAAATTTAAGATTAGATTCATAAATGAAAAATTTGAATGTGTCCCCAAGAAAATTAATTTAGAATTTATATATTCTTGTATAGTAAATATTAAAATATTAAAAAATAATTTTATAATTACAAAAATTAAAATATTTCATAGTTCAAATAATTAGTAAAATTATTGTGAGAGTAAAGGGCGATTATTTAAAAGTTTTTTTTGAAAAAAAGTTTTGATCTACTAAAGTTAAATGTTTTATATTTAGGGGATTACTATATAATTAATAAAGAAATTTTCACTTTCATGTAATTTTTTTAAAAAAATAAGTGGATGTATTTAATGCTTCATAATTTTCTATCAGAACGTGATGGTAAAATTACTCAAAAAAATTATAACAAGTATTCTTTAGATTGATTATGATGTTTTTTATTTTAAATTGTAATGGAGGTTAAACTATTAATTAATTCTAATATTTCTTATAAGCAATAGATAAGTGTTATCTATTAAAATGATGATAAACCAAGTTAACAACAGAATATGAATTTAGGGTTTTTAAGTGTATCAGCAACATAGGTACATTTTTATAGTGTTCAATTTGGGAATTAAGATGATTAAGGCGACACCTTTTTGATTGAAATTATTCCATTATGCTCATTTAATGATTTTTATTTCATATTATATATTTGTCTTTCTTATAAAATTGGTATACATTGAATAAGCAGATCAAATAACAACATAGATTTGTGAAAGAGGGCTCTTATATTAAACAAATGTTTATATTTGTGTATCATACAAAAATATTAATTTTGATAGTTTAAAATTTAAGATTAGATTCATAAATGAAAAATTTGAATGTGTCCCCAAGAAAATTAATTTAGAATTTATATATTCTTGTATAGTAAATATTAAAATATTAAAAAATAATTTTATAATTACAAAAATTAAAATATTTCATAGTTCAAATAATTAGTAAAATTATTGTGAGAGTAAAGGGCGATTATTTAAAAGTTTTTTTTGAAAAAAAGTTTTGATCTACTAAAGTTAAATGTTTTATATTTAGGGGATTACTATATAATTAATAAAGAAATTTTCACTTTCATGTAATTTTTTTTAAAAAATAAGTGGATGTATTTAATGCTTCATAATTTTCTATCAGAACGTGATGGTAAAATTACTCAAAAAAATTATAACAAGTATTCTTTAGATTGATTATGATGTTTTTTATTTTAAATTGTAATGGAGGTTAAACTATTAATTAATTCTAATATTTCTTATAAGCAATAGATAGGTGTTATCTATTAAAATGATGATAAACCAAGTTAACAACAGAATATGAATTTAGGGTTTTTAAGTGTATCAGCAACATAGGTACATTTTTATAGTGTTCAATTTGGGAATTAAGATGATTAAGGCGACACCTTTTTGATTGAAATTATTCCATTATGCTCATTTAATGATTTTTATTTCATATTATATATTTGTCTTTCTTATAAAATTGGTATACATTGAATAAGCAGATCAAATAACAACATAGATTTGTGAAAGAGGGCTCTTAGATTAAACAAATGTTTATATTTGTGTATCATACAAAAATATTAATTTTGATAGTTTAAAATTTAAGATTAGATTCATAAATGAAAAATTTGAATGTGTCCCCAAGAAAATTAATTTAGAATTTATATATTCTTGTATAGTAAATATTAAAATATTAAAAAATAATTTTATAATTACAAAAATTAAAATATTTCATAGTTCAAATAATTAGTAAAATTATTGTGAGAGTAAAGGGCGATTATTTAAAAGTTTTTTTTGAAAAAAAGTTTTGATCTACTAAAGTTAAATGTTTTATATTTAGGGGATTACTATATAATTAATAAAGAAATTTTCACTTTCATGTAATTTTTTTTTAAAAATAAGTGGATGTATTTAATGCTTCATAATTTTCTATCAGAACGTGATGGTAAAATTACTCAAAAAAATTATAACAAGTATTCTTTAGATTGATTATGATGTTTTTTTATTTTAAATTGTAATGGAGGTTAAACTATTAATTAATTCTAATATTTCTTATAAGCAATAGATAGGTGTTATCTATTAAAATGATGATAAACCAAGTTAACAACAGAATATGAATTTAGGGTTTTTAAGTGTATCAGCAACATAGGTACATTTTTATAGTGTTCAATTTGGGAATTAAGATGATTAAGGCGACACCTTTTTGATTGAAATTATTCCATTATGCTCATTTAATGATTTTTATTTCATATTATATATTTGTCTTTCTTATAAAATTGGTATACATTGAATAAGCAGATCAAATAACAACATAGATTTGTGAAAGAGGGCTCTTAGATTAAACAAATGTTTATATTTGTGTATCATACAAAAATATTAATTTTGATAGTTTAAAATTTAAGATTAGATTCATAAATGAAAAATTTGAATGTGTCCCCAAGAAAATTAATTTAGAATTTATATATTCTTGTATAGTAAATATTAAAATATTAAAAAATAATTTTATAATTACAAAAATTAAAATATTTCATAGTTCAAATAATTAGTAAAATTATTGTGAGAGTAAAGGGCGATTATTTAAAAGTTTTTTTTGAAAAAAAGTTTTGATCTACTAAAGTTAAATGTTTTATATTTAGGGGATTACTATATAATTAATAAAGAAATTTTCACTTTCATGTAATTTTTTTTTAAAAATAAGTGGATGTATTTAATGCTTCATAATTTTCTATCAGAACGTGATGGTAAAATTACTCAAAAAAATTATAACAAGTATTCTTTAGATTGATTATGATGTTTTTTATTTTAAATTGTAATGGAGGTTAAAATATTAATTAATTCTAATATTTCTTATAAGCAATAGATAGGTGTTATCTATTAAAATGATGATAAACCAAGTTAACAACAGAATATGAATTTAGGGTTTTTAAGTGTATCAGCAACATAGGTACATTTTTATAGTGTTCAATTTGGGAATTAAGATGATTAAGGCGACACCTTTTTGATTGAAATTATTCCATTATGCTCATTTAATGATTTTTATTTCATATTATATATTTGTCTTTCTTATAAAATTGGTATACATTGAATAAGCAGATCAAATAACAACATAGATTTGTGAAAGAGGGCTCTTAGATTAAACAAATGTTTATATTTGTGTATCATACAAAAATATTAATTTTGATAGTTTAAAATTTAAGATTAGATTCATAAATGAAAAATTTGAATGTGTCCCCAAGAAAATTAATTTAGAATTTATATATTCTTGTATAGTAAATATTAAAATATTAAAATATTAAAAAATAATTTTATAATTACAAAAATTAAAATATTTCATAGTTCAAATAATTAGTAAAATTATTGTGAGAGTAAAGGGCGATTATTTAAAAGTTTTTTTTGAAAAAAAGTTTTGATCTACTAAAGTTAAATGTTTTATATTTAGGGGATTACTATATAATTAATAAAGAAATTTTCACTTTCATGTAATTTTTTTTTAAAAATAAGTGGATGTATTTAATGCTTCATAATTTTCTATCAGAACGTGATGGTAAAATTACTCAAAAAAATTATAACAAGTATTCTTTAGATTGATTATGATGTTTTTTATTTTAAATTGTAATGGAGGTTAAACTATTAATTAATTATAATATTTCTTATAAGCAATAGATAGGTGTTATCTATTAAAATGATGATAAACCAAGTTAACAACAGAATATGAATTTAGGGTTTTTAAGTGTATCAGCAACATAGGTACATTTTTATAGTGTTCAATTTGGGAATTAAGATGATTAAGGCGACACCTTTTTGATTGAAATTATTCCATTATGCTCATTTAATGATTTTTATTTCATATTATATATTTGTCTTTCTTATAAAATTGGTATACATTGAATAAGCAGATCAAATAACAACATAGATTTGTGAAAGAGGGCTCTTAGATTAAACAAATGTTTATATTTGTGTATCATACAAAAATATTAATTTTGATAGTTTAAAATTTAAGATTAGATTCATAAATGAAAAATTTGAATGTGTCCCCAAGAAAATTAATTTAGAATTTATATATTCTTGTATAGTAAATATTAAAATATTAAAAAATAATTTTATAATTACAAAAATTAAAATATTTCATAGTTCAAATAATTAGTAAAATTATTGTGAGAGTAAAGGGCGATTATTTAAAAGTTTTTTTTGAAAAAAAGTTTTGATCTACTAAAGTTAAATGTTTTATATTTAGGGGATTACTATATAATTAATAAAGAAATTTTCACTTTCATGTAATTTTTTTTTAAAAATAAGTGGATGTATTTAATGCTTCATAATTTTCTATCAGAACGTGATGGTAAAATTACTCAAAAAAATTATAACAAGTATTCTTTAGATTGATTATGATGTTTTTTATTTTAAATTGTAATGGAGGTTAAACTATTAATTAATTCTAATATTTCTTATAAGCAATAGATAGGTGTTATCTATTAAAATGATGATAAACCAAGTTAACAACAGAATATGAATTTAGGGTTTTTAAGTGTATCAGCAACATAGGTACATTTTTATAGTGTTCAATTTGGGAATTAAGATGATTAAGGCGACACCTTTTTGATTGAAATTATTCCATTATGCTCATTTAATGATTTTTATTTCATATTATATATTTGTCTTTCTTATAAAATTGGTATACATTGAATAAGCAGATCAAATAACAACATAGATTTGTGAAAGAGGGCTCTTAGATTAAACAAATGTTATATTTGTGTATCATACAAAAATATTAATTTTGATAGTTTAAAATTTAAGATTAGATTCATAAATGAAAAATTTGAATGTGTCCCCAAGAAAATTAATTTAGAATTTATATATTCTTGTATAGTAAATATTAAAATATTAAAAAATAATTTTATAATTACAAAAATTAAAATATTTCATAGTTCAAATAATTAGTAAAATTATTGTGAGAGTAAAGGGCGATTATTTAAAAGTTTTTTTTGAAAAAAAGTTTTGATCTACTAAAGTTAAATGTTTTATATTTAGGGGATTACTATATAATTAATAAAGAAATTTTCACTTTCATGTAATTTTTTTTTAAAAATAAGTGGATGTATTTAATGCTTCATAATTTTCTATCAGAACGTGATGGTAAAATTACTCAAAAAAAATTATAACAAGTATTCTTTAGATTGATTATGATGTTTTTTATTTTAAATTGTAATGGAGGTTAAACTATTAATTAATTCTAATATTTCTTATAAGCAATAGATAGGTGTTATCTATTAAAATGATGATAAACCAAGTTAACAACAGAATATGAATTTAGGGTTTTTAAGTGTATCAGCAACATAGGTACATTTTTATAGTGTTCAATTTGGGAATTAAGATGATTAAGGCGACACCTTTTTGATTGAAATTATTCCATTATGCTCATTTAATGATTTTTATTTCATATTATATATTTGTCTTTCTTATAAAATTGGTATACATTGAATAAGCAGATCAAATAACAACATAGATTTGTGAAAGAGGGCTCTTAGATTAAACAAATGTTTATATTTGTGTATCATACAAAAATATTAATTTTGATAGTTTAAAATTTAAGATTAGATTCATAAATGAAAAATTTGAATGTGTCCCCAAGAAAATTAATTTAGAATTTATATATTCTTGTATAGTAAATATTAAAATATTAAAAAATAATTTTATAATTACAAAAATTAAAATATTTCATATTTCAAATAATTAGTAAAATTATTGTGAGAGTAAAGGGCGATTATTTAAAAGTTTTTTTTGAAAAAAAGTTTTGATCTACTAAAGTTAAATGTTTTATATTTAGGGGATTACTATATAATTAATAAAGAAATTTTCACTTTCATGTAATTTTTTTTTAAAAATAAGTGGATGTATTTAATGCTTCATAATTTTCTATCAGAACGTGATGGTAAAATTACTCAAAAAAATTATAACAAGTATTCTTTAGATTGATTATGATGTTTTTTATTTTAAATTGTAATGGAGGTTAAACTATTAATTAATTCTAATATTTCTTATAAGCAATAGATAGGTGTTATCTATTAAAATGATGATAAACCAAGTTAACAACAGAATATGAATTTAGGGTTTTTAAGTGTATCAGCAACATAGGTACATTTTTATAGTGTTCAATTTGGGAATTAAGATGATTAAGGCGACACCTTTTTGATTGAAATTATTCCATTATGCTCATTTAATGATTTTTATTTCATATTATATATTTGTCTTTCTTATAAAATTGGTATACATTGAATAAGCAGATCAAATAACAACATAGATTTGTGAAAGAGGGCTCTTAGATTAAACAAATGTTTATATTTGTGTATCATACAAAAATATTAATTTTGATAGTTTAAAATTTAAGATTAGATTCATAAATGAAAAATTTGAATGTGTCCCCAAGAAAATTAATTTAGAATTTATATATTCTTGTATAGTAAATATTAAAATATTAAAAAATAATTTTATAATTACAAAAATTAAAATATTTCATAGTTCAAATAATTAGTAAAATTATTGTGAGAGTAAAGGGCGATTATTTAAAAGTTTTTTTTGAAAAAAAGTTTTGATCTACTAAAGTTAAATGTTTTATATTTAGGGGATTACTATATAATTAATAAAGAAATTTTCACTTTCATGTAATTTTTTTTTAAAAATAAGTGGATGTATTTAATGCTTCATAATTTTCTATCAGAACGTGATGGTAAAATTACTCAAAAAAATTATAACAAGTATTCTTTAGATTGATTATGATGTTTTTTATTTTAAATTGTAATGGAGGTTAAACTATTAATTAATTATAATATTTCTTATAAGCAATAGATAGGTGTTATCTATTAAAATGATGATAAACCAAGTTAACAACAGAATATGAATTTAGGGTTTTTAAGTGTATCAGCAACATAGGTACATTTTTATAGTGTTCAATTTGGGAATTAAGATGATTAAGGCGACACCTTTTTGATTGAAATTATTCCATTATGCTCATTTAATGATTTTTATTTCATATTATATATTTGTCTTTCTTATAAAATTGGTATACATTGAATAAGCAGATCAAATAACAACATAGATTTGTGAAAGAGGGCTCTTAGATTAAACAAATGTTTATATTTGTGTATCATACAAAAATATTAATTTTGATAGTTTAAAATTTAAGATTAGATTCATAAATGAAAAATTTGAATGTGTCCCCAAGAAAATTAATTTAGAATTTATATATTCTTGTATAGTAAATATTAAAATATTAAAAAATAATTTTATAATTACAAAAATTAAAATATTTCATAGTTCAAATAATTAGTAAAATTATTGTGAGAGTAAAGGGCGATTATTTAAAAGTTTTTTTTGAAAAAAAGTTTTGATCTACTAAAGTTAAATGTTTTATATTTAGGGGATTACTATATAATTAATAAAGAAATTTTCACTTTCATGTAATTTTTTTTTAAAAATAAGTGGATGTATTTAATGCTTCATAATTTTCTATCAGAACGTGATGGTAAAATTACTCAAAAAAATTATAACAAGTATTCTTTAGATTGATTATGATGTTTTTTATTTTAAATTGTAATGGAGGTTAAACTATTAATTAATTCTAATATTTCTTATAAGCAATAGATAGGTGTTATCTATTAAAATGATGATAAACCAAGTTAACAACAGAATATGAATTTAGGGTTTTTAAGTGTATCAGCAACATAGGTACATTTTTATAGTGTTCAATTTGGGAATTAAGATGATTAAGGCGACACCTTTTTGATTGAAATTATTCCATTATGCTCATTTAATGATTTTTATTTCATATTATATATTTGTCTTTCTTATAAAATTGGTATACATTGAATAAGCAGATCAAATAACAACATAGATTTGTGAAAGAGGGCTCTTAGATTAAACAAATGTTTATATTTGTGTATCATACAAAAATATTAATTTTGATAGTTTAAAATTTAAGATTAGATTCATAAATGAAAAATTTGAATGTGTCCCCAAGAAAATTAATTTAGAATTTATATATTCTTGTATAGTAAATATTAAAATATTAAAAAATAATTTTATAATTACAAAAATTAAAATATTTCATAGTTCAAATAATTAGTAAAATTATTGTGAGAGTAAAGGGCGATTATTTAAAAGTTTTTTTTGAAAAAAAGTTTTGATCTACTAAAGTTAAATGTTTTATATTTAGGGGATTACTATATAATTAATAAAGAAATTTTCACTTTCATGTAATTTTTTTTTAAAAATAAGTGGATGTATTTAATGCTTCATAATTTTCTATCAGAACGTGATGGTAAAATTACTCAAAAAAATTATAACAAGTATTCTTTAGATTGATTATGATGTTTTTTATTTTAAATTGTAATGGAGGTTAAACTATTAATTAATTCTAATATTTCTTATAAGCAATAGATAGGTGTTATCTATTAAAATGATGATAAACCAAGTTAACAACAGAATATGAATTTAGGGTTTTTAAGTGTATCAGCAACATAGGTACATTTTTATAGTGTTCAATTTGGGAATTAAGATGATTAAGGCGACACCTTTTTGATTGAAATTATTCCATTATGCTCATTTAATGATTTTTATTTCATATTATATATTTGTCTTTCTTATAAAATTGGTATACATTGAATAAGCAGATCAAATAACAACATAGATTTGTGAAAGAGGGCTCTTAGATTAAACAAATGTTTATATTTGTGTATCATACAAAAATATTAATTTTGATAGTTTAAAATTTAAGATTAGATTCATAAATGAAAAATTTGAATGTGTCCCCAAGAAAATTAATTTAGAATTTATATATTCTTGTATAGTAAATATTAAAATATTAAAAAATAATTTTATAATTACAAAAATTAAAATATTTCATAGTTCAAATAATTAGTAAAATTATTGTGAGAGTAAAGGGCGATTATTTAAAAGTTTTTTTTGAAAAAAAGTTTTGATCTACTAAAGTTAAATGTTTTATATTTAGGGGATTACTATATAATTAATAAAGAAATTTTCACTTTCATGTAATTTTTTTTTAAAAATAAGTGGATGTATTTAATGCTTCATAATTTTCTATCAGAACGTGATGGTAAAATTACTCAAAAAAATTATAACAAGTATTCTTTAGATTGATTATGATGTTTTTTATTTTAAATTGTAATGGAGGTTAAACTATTAATTAATTCTAATATTTCTTATAAGCAATAGATAGGTGTTATCTATTAAAATGATGATAAACCAAGTTAACAACAGAATATGAATTTAGGGTTTTTAAGTGTATCAGCAACATAGGTACATTTTTATAGTGTTCAATTTGGGAATTAAGATGATTAAGGCGACACCTTTTTGATTGAAATTATTCCATTATGCTCATTTAATGATTTTTATTTCATATTATATATTTGTCTTTCTTATAAAATTGGTATACATTGAATAAGCAGATCAAATAACAACATAGATTTGTGAAAGAGGGCTCTTAGATTAAACAAATGTTTATATTTGTGTATCATACAAAAATATTAATTTTGATAGTTTAAAATTTAAGATTAGATTCATAAATGAAAAATTTGAATGTGTCCCCAAGAAAATTAATTTAGAATTTATATATTCTTGTATAGTAAATATTAAAATATTAAAAAATAATTTTATAATTACAAAAATTAAAATATTTCATAGTTCAAATAATTAGTAAAATTATTGTGAGAGTAAAGGGCGATTATTTAAAAGTTTTTTTTCAAAAAAAGTTTTGATCTACTAAAGTTAAATGTTTTATATTTAGGGGATTACTATATAATTAATAAAGAAATTTTCACTTTCATGTAATTTTTTTTTAAAAATAAGTGGATGTATTTAATGCTTCATAATTTTCTATCAGAACGTGATGGTAAAATTACTCAAAAAAATTATAACAAGTATTCTTTAGATTGATTATGATGTTTTTTATTTTAAATTGTAATGGAGGTTAAACTATTAATTAATTCTAATATTTCTTATAAGCAATAGATAGGTGTTATCTATTAAAATGATGATAAACCAAGTTAACAACAGAATATGAATTTAGGGTTTTTAAGTGTATCAGCAACATAGGTACATTTTTATAGTGTTCAATTTGGGAATTAAGATGATTAAGGCGACACCTTTTTGATTGAAATTATTCCATTATGCTCATTTAATGATTTTTATTTCATATTATATATTTGTCTTTCTTATAAAATTGGTATACATTGAATAAGCAGATCAAATAACAACATAGATTTGTGAAAGAGGGCTCTTAGATTAAACAAATGTTTATATTTGTGTATCATACAAAAATATTAATTTTGATAGTTTAAAATTTAAGATTAGATTCATAAATGAAAAATTTGAATGTGTCCCCAAGAAAATTAATTTAGAATTTATATATTCTTGTATAGTAAATATTAAAATATTAAAAAATAATTTTATAATTACAAAAATTAAAATATTTCATAGTTCAAATAATTAGTAAAATTATTGTGAGAGTAAAGGGCGATTATTTAAAAGTTTTTTTTGAAAAAAAGTTTTGATCTACTAAAGTTAAATGTTTTATATTTAGGGGATTACTATATAATTAATAAAGAAATTTTCACTTTCATGTAATTTTTTTTTAAAAATAAGTGGATGTATTTAATGCTTCATAATTTTCTATCAGAACGTGATGGTAAAATTACTCAAAAAAATTATAACAAGTATTCTTTAGATTGATTATGATGTTTTTTATTTTAAATTGTAATGGAGGTTAAACTATTAATTAATTCTAATATTTCTTATAAGCAATAGATAGGTGTTATCTATTAAAATGATGATAAACCAAGTTAACAACAGAATATGAATTTAGGGTTTTTAAGTGTATCAGCAACATAGGTACATTTTTATAGTGTTCAATTTGGGAATTAAGATGATTAAGGCGACACCTTTTTGATTGAAATTATTCCATTATGCTCATTTAATGATTTTTATTTCATATTATATATTTGTCTTTCTTATAAAATTGGTATACATTGAATAAGCAGATCAAATAACAACATAGATTTGTGAAAGAGGGCTCTTAGATTAAACAAATGTTTATATTTGTGTATCATACAAAAATATTAATTTTGATAGTTTAAAATTTAAGATTAGATTCATAAATGAAAAATTTGAATGTGTCCCCAAGAAAATTAATTTAGAATTTATATATTCTTGTATAGTAAATATTAAAATATTAAAAAATAATTTTATAATTACAAAAATTAAAATATTTCATAGTTCAAATAATTAGTAAAATTATTGTGAGAGTAAAGGGCGATTATTTAAAAGTTTTTTTTTGAAAAAAAGTTTTGATCTACTAAAGTTAAATGTTTTATATTTAGGGGATTACTATATAATTAATAAAGAAATTTTCACTTTCATGTAATTTTTTTTTAAAAATAAGTGAATGTATTTAATGCTTCATAATTTTCTATCAGAACGTGATGGTAAAATTACTCAAAAAAATTATAACAAGTATTCTTTAGATTGATTATGATGTTTTTTATTTTAAATTGTAATGGAGGTTAAACTATTAATTAATTCTAATATTTCTTATAAGCAATAGATAGGTGTTATCTATTAAAATGATGATAAACCAAGTTAACAACAGAATATGAATTTAGGGTTTTTAAGTGTATCAGCAACATAGGTACATATTTATAGTGTTCAATTTGGGAATTAAGATGATTAAGGCGACACCTTTTTGATTGAAATTATTCCATTATGCTCATTTAATGATTTTTATTTCATATTATATATTTGTCTTTCTTATAAAATTGGTATACATTGAATAAGCAGATCAAATAACAACATAGATTTGTGAAAGAGGGCTCTTAGATTAAACAAATGTTTATATTTGTGTATCATACAAAAATATTAATTTTGATAGTTTAAAATTTAAGATTAGATTCATAAATGAAAAATTTGAATGTGTCCCCAAGAAAATTAATTTAGAATTTATATATTCTTGTATAGTAAATATTAAAATATTAAAAAATAATTTTATAATTACAAAAATTAAAATATTTCATAGTTCAAATAATTAGTAAAATTATTGTGAGAGTAAAGGGCGATTATTTAAAAGTTTTTTTTTGAAAAAAAGTTTTGATCTACTAAAGTTAAATGTTTTATATTTAGGGGATTACTATATAATTAATAAAGAAATTTTCACTTTCATGTAATTTTTTTTTAAAAATAAGTGGATGTATTTAATGCTTCATAATTTTCTATCAGAACGTGATGGTAAAATTACTCAAAAAAATTATAACAAGTATTCTTTAGATTGATTATGATGTTTTTTATTTTAAATTGTAATGGAGGTTAAACTATTAATTAATTCTAATATTTCTTATAAGCAATAGATAGGTGTTATCTATTAAAATGATGATAAACCAAGTTAACAACAGAATATGAATTTAGGGTTTTTAAGTGTATCAGCAACATAGGTACATTTTTATAGTGTTCAATTTGGGAATTAAGATGATTAAGGCGACACCTTTTTGATTGAAATTATTCCATTATGCTCATTTAATGATTTTTATTTCATATTATATATTTGTCTTTCTTATAAAATTGGTATACATTGAATAAGCAGATCAAATAACAACATAGATTTGTGAAAGAGGGCTCTTAGATTAAACAAATGTTTATATTTGTGTATCATACAAAAATATTAATTTTGATAGTTTAAAATTTAAGATTAGATTCATAAATGAAAAATTTGAATGTGTCCCCAAGAAAATTAATTTAGAATTTATATATTCTTGTATAGTAAATATTAAAATATTAAAAAATAATTTTATAATTACAAAAATTAAAATATTTCATAGTTCAAATAATTAGTAAAATTATTGTGAGAGTAAAGGGCGATTATTTAAAAGTTTTTTTTTGAAAAAAAGTTTTGATCTACTAAAGTTAAATGTTTTATATTTAGGGGATTACTATATAATTAATAAAGAAATTTTCACTTTCATGTAATTTTTTTTTAAAAATAAGTGGATGTATTTAATGCTTCATAATTTTCTATCAGAACGTGATGGTAAAATTACTCAAAAAAATTATAACAAGTATTCTTTAGATTGATTATGATGTTTTTTATTTTAAATTGTAATGGAGGTTAAACTATTAATTAATTCTAATATTTCTTATAAGCAATAGATAGGTGTTATCTATTAAAATGATGATAAACCAAGTTAACAACAGAATATGAATTTAGGGTTTTTGTGTATCAGCAACATAGGTACATTTTTATAGTGTTCAATTTGGGAATTAAGATGATTAAGGCGACACCTTTTTGATTGAAATTATTCCATTATGCTCATTTAATGATTTTTATTTCATATTATATATTTGTCTTTCTTATAAAATTGGTATACATTGAATAAGCAGATCAAATAACAACATAGATTTGTGAAAGAGGGCTCTTAGATTAAACAAATGTTTATATTTGTGTATCATACAAAAATATTAATTTTGATAGTTTAAAATTTAAGATTAGATTCATAAATGAAAAATTTGAATGTGTCCCCAAGAAAATTAATTTAGAATTTATATATTCTTGTATAGTAAATATTAAAATATTAAAAAATAATTTTATAATTACAAAAATTAAAATATTTCATAGTTCAAATAATTAGTAAAATTATTGTGAGAGTAAAGGGCGATTATTTAAAAGTTTTTTTTTGAAAAAAAGTTTTGATCTACTAAAGTTAAATGTTTTATATTTAGGGGATTACTATATAATTAATAAAGAAATTTTCACTTTCATGTAATTTTTTTTTAAAAATAAGTGAATGTATTTAATGCTTCATAATTTTCTATCAGAACGTGATGGTAAAATTACTCAAAAAAATTATAACAAGTATTCTTTAGATTGATTATGATGTTTTTTATTTTAAATTGTAATGGAGGTTAAACTATTAATTAATTCTAATATTTCTTATAAGCAATAGATAGGTGTTATCTATTAAAATGATGATAAACCAAGTTAACAACAGAATATGAATTTAGGGTTTTTAAGTGTATCAGCAACATAGGTACATATTTATAGTGTTCAATTTGGGAATTAAGATGATTAAGGCGACACCTTTTTGATTGAAATTATTCCATTATGCTCATTTAATGATTTTTATTTCATATTATATATTTGTCTTTCTTATAAAATTGGTATACATTGAATAAGCAGATCAAATAACAACATAGATTTGTGAAAGAGGGCTCTTAGATTAAACAAATGTTTATATTTGTGTATCATACAAAAATATTAATTTTGATAGTTTAAAATTTAAGATTAGATTCATAAATGAAAAATTTGAATGTGTCCCCAAGAAAATTAATTTAGAATTTATATATTCTTGTATAGTAAATATTAAAATATTAAAAAATAATTTTATAATTACAAAAATTAAAATATTTCATAGTTCAAATAATTAGTAAAATTATTGTGAGAGTAAAGGGCGATTATTTAAAAGTTTTTTTTTGAAAAAAAGTTTTGATCTACTAAAGTTAAATGTTTTATATTTAGTGGATTACTATATAATTAATAAAGAAATTTTCACTTTCATGTAATTTTTTTTTAAAAATAAGTGGATGTATTTAATGCTTCATAATTTTCTATCAGAACGTGATGGTAAAATTACTCAAAAAAATTATAACAAGTATTCTTTAGATTGATTATGATGTTTTTTATTTTAAATTGTAATGGAGGTTAAACTATTAATTAATTCTAATATTTCTTATAAGCAATAGATAGGTGTTATCTATTAAAATGATGATAAACCAAGTTAACAACAGAATATGAATTTAGGGTTTTTAAGTGTATCAGCAACATAGGTACATTTTTATAGTGTTCAATTTGGGAATTAAGATGATTAAGGCGACACCTTTTTGATTGAAATTATTCCATTATGCTCATTTAATGATTTTTATTTCATATTATATATTTGTCTTTCTTATAAAATTGGTATACATTGAATAAGCAGATCAAATAACAACATAGATTTGTGAAAGAGGGCTCTTAGATTAAACAAATGTTTATATTTGTGTATCATACAAAAATATTAATTTTGATAGTTTAAAATTTAAGATTAGATTCATAAATGAAAAATTTGAATGTGTCCCCAAGAAAATTAATTTAGAATTTATATATTCTTGTATAGTAAATATTAAAATATTAAAAAATAATTTTATAATTAAAAAAATTAAAATATTTCATAGTTCAAATAATTAGTAAAATTATTGTGAGAGTAAAGGGCGATTATTTAAAAGTTTTTTTTTGAAAAAAAGTTTTGATCTACTAAAGTTAAATGTTTTATATTTAGGGGATTACTATATAATTAATAAAGAAATTTTCACTTTCATGTAATTTTTTTTTAAAAATAAGTGGATGTATTTAATGCTTCATAATTTTCTATCAGAACGTGATGGTAAAATTACTCAAAAAAATTATAACAAGTATTCTTTAGATTGATTATGATGTTTTTTATTTTAAATTGTAATGGAGGTTAAACTATTAATTAATTCTAATATTTCTTATAAGCAATAGATAGGTGTTATCTATTAAAATGATGATAAACCAAGTTAACAACAGAATATGAATTTAGGGTTTTTAAGTGTATCAGCAACATAGGTACATTTTTATAGTGTTCAATTTGGGAATTAAGATGATTAAGGCGACACCTTTTTGATTGAAATTATTCCATTATGCTCATTTAATGATTTTTATTTCATATTATATATTTGTCTTTCTTATAAAATTGGTATACATTGAATAAGCAGATCAAATAACA
The DNA here is from genome assembly GCA_948472305.1 of Vicia faba. Classification (NCBI taxonomy): domain Eukaryota; kingdom Viridiplantae; phylum Streptophyta; class Magnoliopsida; order Fabales; family Fabaceae; genus Vicia; species Vicia faba. Next base: position 180,160 of record CATIWC010002404.1, read on the forward strand.
ACATAGATTTGTGAAAGAGGGCTCTTAGATTAAACAAATGTTTATATTTGTGTATCATACAAAAATATTAATTTTGATAGTTTAAAATTTAAGATTAGATTCATAAATGAAAAATTTGAATGTGTCCCCAAGAAAATTAATTTAGAATTTATATATTCTTGTATAGTAAATATTAAAATATTAAAAAATAATTTTATAATTACAAAAATTAAAATATTTCATAGTTCAAATAATTAGTAAAATTATTGTGAGAGTAAAGGGCGATTATTTAAAAGTTTTTTTTTGAAAAAAAGTTTTGATCTACTAAAGTTAAATGTTTTATATTTAGGGGATTACTATATAATTAATAAAGAAATTTTCACTTTCATGTAATTTTTTTTTAAAAATAAGTGGATGTATTTAATGCTTCATAATTTTCTATCAGAACGTGATGGTAAAATTACTCAAAAAAATTATAACAAGTATTCTTTAGATTGATTATGATGTTTTTTATTTTAAATTGTAATGGAGGTTAAACTATTAATTAATTCTAATATTTCTTATAAGCAATAGATAGGTGTTATCTATTAAAATGATGATAAACCAAGTTAACAACAGAATATGAATTTAGGGTTTTTAAGTGTATCAGCAACATAGGTACATTTTTATAGTGTTCAATTTGGGAATTAAGATGATTAAGGCGACACCTTTTTGATTGAAATTATTCCATTATGCTCATTTAATGATTTTTATTTCATATTATATATTTGTCTTTCTTATAAAATTGGTATACATTGAATAAGCAGATCAAATAACAACATAGATTTGTGAAAGAGGGCTCTTAGATTAAACAAATGTTTATATTTGTGTATCATACAAAAATATTAATTTTGATAGTTTAAAATTTAAGATTAGATTCATAAATGAAAAATTTGAATGTGTCCCCAAGAAAATTAATTTAGAATTTATATATTCTTGTATAGTAAATATTAAAATATTAAAAAATAATTTTATAATTACAAAAATTAAAATATTTCATAGTTCAAATAATTAGTAAAATTATTGTGAGAGTAAAGGGCGATTATTTAAAAGTTTTTTTTTGAAAAAAAGTTTTGATCTACTAAAGTTAAATGTTTTATATTTAGGGGATTACTATATAATTAATAAAGAAATTTTCACTTTCATGTAATTTTTTTTTAAAAATAAGTGGATGTATTTAATGCTTCATAATTTTCTATCAGAACGTGATGGTAAAATTACTCAAAAAAATTATAACAAGTATTCTTTAGATTGATTATGATGTTTTTTATTTTAAATTGTAATGGAGGTTAAACTATTAATTAATTCTAATATTTCTTATAAGCAATAGATAGGTGTTATCTATTAAAATGATGATAAACCAAGTTAACAACAGAATATGAATTTAGGGTTTTTAAGTGTATCAGCAACATAGGTACATTTTTATAGTGTTCAATTTGGGAATTAAGATGATTAAGGCGACACCTTTTTGATTGAAATTATTCCATTATGTTCATTTAATGATTTTTATTTCATATTATATATTTGTCTTTCTTATAAAATTGGTATACATTGAATAAGCAGATCAAATAACAACATAGATTTGTGAAACAGGGCTCTTAGATTAAACAAATGTTTATATTTGTGTATCATACAAAAATATTAATTTTGATAGTTTAAAATTTAAGATTAGATTCATAAATGAAAAATTTGAATGTGTCCCCAAGAAAATTAATTTAGAATTTATATATTCTTGTATAGTAAATATTAAAATATTAAAAAATAATTTTATAATTACAAAAATTAAAATATTTCATAGTTCAAATAATTAGTAAAATTATTGTGAGAGTAAAGGGCGATTATTTAAAAGTTTTTTTTGAAAAAAAGTTTTGATCTACTAAAGTTAAATGTTTTATATTTAGGGGATTACTATATAATTAATAAAGAAATTTTCACTTTCATGTAATTTTTTTTTAAAAATAAGTGGATGTATTTAATGCTTCATAATTTTCTATCAGAACGTGATGGTAAAATTACTCAAAAAAATTATAACAAGTATTCTTTAGATTGATTATGATGTTTTTTATTTTAAATTGTAATGGAGGTTAAACTATTAATTAATTCTAATATTTCTTATAAGCAATAGATAGGTGTTATCTATTAAAATGATGATAAACCAAGTTAACAACAGAATATGAATTTAGGGTTTTTAAGTGTATCAGCAACATAGGTACATTTTTATAGTGTTCAATTTGGGAATTAAGATGATTAAGGCGACACCTTTTTGATTGAAATTATTCCATTATGCTCATTTAATGATTTTTATTTCATATTATATATTTGTCTTTCTTATAAAATTGGTATACATTGAATAAGCAGATCAAATAACAACATAGATTTGTGAAAGAGGGCTCTTAGATTAAACAAATGGTTATATTTGTGTATCATACAAAAATATTAATTTTGATAGTTTAAAATTTAAGATTAGATTCATAAATGAAAAATTTGAATGTGTCCCCAAGAAAATTAATTTAGAATTTATATATTCTTGTATAGTAAATATTAAAATATTAAAAAATAATTTTATAATTACAAAAATTAAAATATTTCATAGTTCAAATAATTAGTAAAATTATTGTGAGAGTAAAGGGCGATTATTTAAAAGTTTTTTTTGAAAAAAAGTTTTGATCTACTAAAGTTAAATGTTTTATATTTAGGGGATTACTATATAATTAATAAAGAAATTTTCACTTTCATGTAATTTTTTTTAAAAAATAAGTGGATGTATTTAATGCTTCATAATTTTCTATCAGAACGTGATGGTAAAATTACTCAAAAAAATTATAACAAGTATTCTTTAGATTGATTATGATGTTTTTTATTTTAAATTGTAATGGAGGTTAAACTATTAATTAATTCTAATATTTCTTATAAGCAATAGATAGGTGTTATCTATTAAAATGATGATAAACCAAGTTAACAACAGAGTATGAATTTAGGGTTTTTAAGTGTATCAGCAACATAGGTACATTTTTATAGTGTTCAATTTGGGAATTAAGATGATTAAGGCGACACCTTTTTGATTGAAATTATTCCATTATGCTCATTTAATGATTTTTATTTCATATTATATATTTGTCTTTCTTATAAAATTGGTATACATTGAATAAGCAGATCAAATAACAACATAGATTTGTGAAAGAGGGCTCTTAGATTAAACAAATGGTTATATTTGTGTATCATACAAAAATATTAATTTTGATAGTTTAAAATTTAAGATTAGATTCATAAATGAAAAATTTGAATGTGTCCCCAAGAAAATTAATTTAGAATTTATATATTCTTGTATAGTAAATATTAAAATATTAAAAAATAATTTTATAATTACAAAAATTAAAATATTTCATAGTTCAAATAATTAGTAAAATTATTGTGAGAGTAAAGGGCGATTATTTAAAAGTTTTTTTTGAAAAAAAGTTTTGATCTACTAAAGTTAAATGTTTTATATTTAGGGGATTACTATATAATTAATAAAGAAATTTTCACTTTCATGTAATTTTTTTTAAAAAATAAGTGGATGTATTTAATGCTTCATAATTTTCTATCAGAACGTGATGGTAAAATTACTCAAAAAAATTATAACAAGTATTCTTTAGATTGATTATGATGTTTTTTATTTTAAATTGTAATGGAGGTTAAACTATTAATTAATTCTAATATTTCTTATAAGCAATAGATAGGTGTTATCTATTAAAATGATGATAAACCAAGTTAACAACAGAGTATGAATTTAGGGTTTTTAAGTGTATCAGCAACATAGGTACATTTTTATAGTGTTCAATTTGGGAATTAAGATGATTAAGGCGACACCTTTTTGATTGAAATTATTCCATTATGCTCATTTAATGATTTTTATTTCATATTATATATTTGTCTTTCTTATAAAATTGGTATACATTGAATAAGCAGATCAAATAACAACATAGATTTGTGAAAGAGGGCTCTTAGATTAAACAAATGGTTATATTTGTGTATCATACAAAAATATTAATTTTGATAGTTTAAAATTTAAGATTAGATTCATAAATGAAAAATTTGAATGTGTCCCCAAGAAAATTAATTTAGAATTTATATATTCTTGTATAGTAAATATTAAAATATTAAAAAATAATTTTATAATTACAAAAATTAAAATATTTCATAGTTCAAATAATTAGTAAAATTATTGTGAGAGTAAAGGGCGATTATTTAAAAGTTTTTTTTGAAAAAAAGTTTTGATCTACTAAAGTTAAATGTTTTATATTTAGGGGATTACTATATAATTAATAAAGAAATTTTCACTTTCATGTAATTTTTTTTTAAAAATAAGTGGATGTATTTAATGCTTCATAATTTTCTATCAGAACGTGATGGTAAAATTACTCAAAAAAATTATAACAAGTATTCTTTAGATTGATTATGATGTTTTTTATTTTAAATTGTAATGGAGGTTAAACTATTAATTAATTCTAATATTTCTTATAAGCAATAGATAGGTGTTATCTATTAAAATGATGATAAACCAAGTTAACAACAGAATATGAATTTAGGGTTTTTAAGTGTATCAGCAACATAGGTACATTTTTATAGTGTTCAATTTGGGAATTAAGATGATTAAGGCGACACCTTTTTGATTGAAATTATTCCATTATGCTCATTTAATGATTTTTATTTCATATTATATATTTGTCTTTCTTATAAAATTGGTATACATTGAATAAGCAGATCAAATAACAACATAGATTTGTGAAAGAGGGCTCTTAGATTAAACAAATGGTTATATTTGTGTATCATACAAAAATATTAATTTTGATAGTTTAAAATTTAAGATTAGATTCATAAATGAAAAATTTGAATGTGTCCCCAAGAAAATTAATTTAGAATTTATATATTCTTGTATAGTAAATATTAAAATATTAAAAAATAATTTTATAATTACAAAAATTAAAATATTTCATAGTTCAAATAATTAGTAAAATTATTGTGAGAGTAAAGGGCGATTATTTAAAAGTTTTTTTTTGAAAAAAAGTTTTGATCTACTAAAGTTAAATGTTTTATATTTAGGGGATTACTATATAATTAATAAAGAAATTTTCACTTTCATGTAATTTTTTTTTAAAAATAAGTGGATGTATTTAATGCTTCATAATTTTCTATCAGAACGTGATGGTAAAATTACTCAAAAAAATTATAACAAGTATTCTTTAGATTGATTATGATGTTTTTTATTTTAAATTGTAATGGAGGTTAAACTATTAATTAATTCTAATATTTCTTATAAGCAATAGATAGGTGTTATCTATTAAAATGATGATAAACCAAGTTAACAACAGAATATGAATTTAGGGTTTTTAAGTGTATCAGCAACATAGGTACATTTTTATAGTGTTCAATTTGGGAATTAAGATGATTAAGGCGACACCTTTTTGATTGAAATTATTCCATTATGCTCATTTAATGATTTTTATTTCATATTATATATTTGTCTTTCTTATAAAATTGGTATACATTGAATAAGCAGATCAAATAACAACATAGATTTGTGAAAGAGGGCTCTTAGATTAAACAAATGGTTATATTTGTGTATCATACAAAAATATTAATTTTGATAGTTTAAAATTTAAGATTAGATTCATAAATGAAAAATTTGAATGTGTCCCCAAGAAAATTAATTTAGAGTTTATATATTCTTGTATAGTAAATATTAAAATATTAAAAAATAATTTTATAATTACAAAAATTAAAATATTTCATAGTTCAAATAATTAGCAAAATTATTGTGAGAGTAAAGGGCGATTATTTAAAAGTTTTTTTTTGAAAAAAAGTTTTGATCTACTAAAGTTAAATGTTTTATATTTAGGGGATTACTATATAATTAATAAAGAAATTTTCACTTTCATGTAATTTTTTTTTAAAAATAAGTGGATGTATTTAATGCTTCATAATTTTCTATCAGAACGTGATGGTAAAATTACTCAAAAAAATTATAACAAGTATTCTTTAGATTGATTATGATGTTTTTTATTTTAAATTGTAATGGAGGTTAAACTATTAATTAATTCTAATATTTCTTATAAGCAATAGATATGTGTTATCTATTAAAATGATGATAAACCAAGTTAACAACAGAATATGAATTTAGGGTTTTTAAGTGTATCAGCAACATAGGTACATTTTTATAGTGTTCAATATGGGAATTAAGATGATTAAGGCGACACCTTTTTGATTGAAATTATTCCATTATGCTCATTTAATGATTTTTATTTCATATTATATATTTGTCTTTCTTATAAAATTGGTATACATTGAATAAGCAGATCAAATAACAACATAGATTTGTGAAAGAGGGCTCTTAGATTAAACAAATGTTTATATTTGTGTATCATACAAAAATATTAATTTTGATAGTTTAAAATTTAAGATTAGATTCATAAATGAAAAATTTGAATGTGTCCCCAAGAAAATTAATTTAGAATTTATATATTCTTGTATGGTAAATATTAAAATATTAAAAAATAATTTTATAATTACAAAAATTAAAATATTTCATAGTTCAAATAATTAGTAAAATTATTGTGAGAGTAAAGGGCGATTATTTAAAAGTTTTTTTTGAAAAAAAGTTTTGATCTACTAAAGTTAAATGTTTTATATTTAGGGGATTACTATATAATTAATAAAGAAATTTTCACTTTCATGTAATTTTTTTTTAAAAATAAGTGGATGTATTTAATGCTTCATAATTTTCTATCAGAACGTGATGGTAAAATTACTCAAAAAAATTATAACAAGTATTCTTTAGATTGATTATGATGTTTTTTATTTTAAATTGTAATGGAGGTTAAACTATTAATTAATTCTAATATTTCTTATAAGCAATAGATAGGTGTTATCTATTAAAATGATGATAAACCAAGTTAACAACAGAATATGAATTTAGGGTTTTTAAGTGTATCAGCAACATAGGTACATTTTTATAGTGTTCAATTTGGGAATTAAGATGATTAAAGCGACACCTTTTTGATTGAAATTATTCCATTATGCTCATTTAATGATTTTTATTTCATATTATATATTTGTCTTTCTTATAAAATTGGTATACATTGAATAAGCAGATCAAATAACAACATACATTTGTGAAAGAGGGCTCTTAGATTAAACAAATGTTTATATTTGTGTATCATACAAAAATATTAATTTTGATAGTTTAAAATTTAAGATTAGATTCATAAATGAAAAATTTGAATGTGTCCCCAAGAAAATTAATTTAGAATTTATATATTCTTGTATAGTAAATATTAAAATATTAAAAAATAATTTTATAATTACAAAAATTAAAATATTTCATAGTTCAAATAATTAGTAAAATTATTGTGAGAGTAAAGGGCGATTATTTAAAAGTTTTTTTTGAAAAAAAGTTTTGATCTACTAAAGTTAAATGTTTTATATTTAGGGGATTACTATATAATTAATAAAGAAATTTTCACTTTCATGTAATTTTTTTTTAAAAATAAGTGGATGTATTTAATGCTTCATAATTTTCTATCAGAACGTGATGGTAAAATTACTCAAAAAAATTATAACAAGTATTCTTTAGATTGATTATGATGTTTTTTATTTTAAATTGTAATGGAGGTTAAACTATTAATTAATTCTAATATTTCTTATAAGCAATAGATAGGTGTTATCTATTAAAATGATGATAAACCAAGTTAACAACAGAATATGAATTTAGGGTTTTTAAGTGTATCAGCAACATAGGTACATTTTTATAGTGTTCAATTTGGGAATTAAGATGATTAAAGCGACACCTTTTTGATTGAAATTATTCCATTATGCTCATTTAATGATTTTTATTTCATATTATATATTTGTCTTTCTTATAAAATTGGTATACATTGAATAAGCAGATCAAATAACAACATAGATTTGTGAAAGAGGGCTCTTAGATTAAACAAATGGTTATATTTGTGTATCATACAAAAATATTAATTTTGATAGTTTAAAATTTAAGATTAGATTCATAAATGAAAAATTTGAATGTGTCCCCAAGAAAATGAATTTAGAATTTATATATTCTTGTATAGTAAATATTAAAATATTAAAAAATAATTTTATAATTACAAAAATTAAAATATTTCATAGTTCAAATAATTAGTAAAATTATTGTGAGAGTAAAGGGCGATTATTTAAAAGTTTTTTTTGAAAAAAAGTTTTGATCTACTAAAGTTAAATGTTTTATATTTAGGGGATTACTATATAATTAATAAAGAAATTTTCACTTTCATGTAATTTTTTTTTAAAAATAAGTGGATGTATTTAATGCTTCATAATTTTCTATCAGAACGTGATGGTAAAATTACTCAAAAAAATTATAACAAGTATTCTTTAGATTGATTATGATGTTTTTTATTTTAAATTGTAATGGAGGTTAAACTATTAATTAATTCTAATATTTCTTATAAGCAATAGATAGGTGTTATCTATTAAAATGATGATAAACCAAGTTAACAACAGAATATGAATTTAGGGTTTTTAAGTGTATCAGCAACATAGGTACATTTTTATAGTGTTCAATTTGGGAATTAAGATGATTAAGGCGACACCTTTTTGATTGAAATTATTCCATTATGCTCATTTAATGATTTTTATTTCATATTATATATTTGTCTTTCTTATAAAATTGGTATACATTGAATAAGCAGATCAAATAACAACATAGATTTGTGAAAGAGGGCTCTTAGATTAAACAAATGGTTATATTTGTGTATCATACAAAAATATTAATTTTGATAGTTTAAAATTTAAGATTAGATTCATAAATGAAAAATTTGAATGTGTCCCCAAGAAAATTAATTTAGAATTTATATATTCTTGTATAGTAAATATTAAAATATTAAAAAATAATTTTATAATTACAAAAATTAAAATATTTCATAGTTCAAATAATTAGTAAAATTATTGTGAGAGTAAAGGGCGATTATTTAAAAGTTTTTTTTGAAAAAAAGTTTTGATCTACTAAAGTTAAATGTTTTATATTTAGGGGATTACTATATAATTAATAAAGAAATTTTCACTTTCATGTAATTTTTTTTTAAAAATAAGTGGATGTATTTAATGCTTCATAATTTTCTATCAGAACGTGATGGTAAAATTACTCAAAAAAATTATAACAAGTATTCTTTAGATTGATTATGATGTTTTTTATTTTAAATTGTAATGGAGGTTAAACTATTAATTAATTCTAATATTTCTTATAAGCAATAGATAGGTGTTATCTATTAAAATGATGATAAACCAAGTTAACAACAGAATATGAATTTAGGGTTTTTAAGTGTATCAGCAACATAGGTACATTTTTATAGTGTTCAATTTGGGAATTAAGATGATTAAGGCGACACCTTTTTGATTGAAATTATTCCATTATGCTCATTTAATGATTTTTATTTCATATTATATATTTGTCTTTCTTATAAAATTGGTATACATTGAATAAGCAGATCAAATAACAACATACATTTGTGAAAGAGGGCTCTTAGATTAAACAAATGTTTATATTTGTGTATCATACAAAAATATTAATTTTGATAGTTTAAAATTTAAGATTAGATTCATAAATGAAAAATTTGAATGTGTCCCCAAGAAAATTAATTTAGAATTTATATATTCTTGTATAGTAAATATTAAAATATTAAAAAATAATTTTATAATTACAAAAATTAAAATATTTCATAGTTCAAATAATTAGTAAAATTATTGTGAGAGTAAAGGGCGATTATTTAAAAGTTTTTTTTGAAAAAAAGTTTTGATCTACTAAAGTTAAATGTTTTATATTTAGGGGATTACTATATAATTAATAAAGAAATTTTCACTTTCATGTAATTTTTTTTTAAAAATAAGTGGATGTATTTAATGCTTCATAATTTTCTATCAGAACGTGATGGTAAAATTACTCAAAAAAATTATAACAAGTATTCTTTAGATTGATTATGATGTTTTTTATTTTAAATTGTAATGGAGGTTAAACTATTAATTAATTCTAATATTTCTTATAAGCAATAGATAGGTGTTATCTATTAAAATGATGATAAACCAAGTTAACAACAGAATATGAATTTAGGGTTTTTAAGTGTATCAGCAACATAGGTACATTTTTATAGTGTTCAATTTGGGAATTAAGATGATTAAAGCGACACCTTTTTGATTGAAATTATTCCATTATGCTCATTTAATGATTTTTATTTCATATTATATATTTGTCTTTCTTATAAAATTGGTATACATTGAATAAGCAGATCAAATAACAACATAGATTTGTGAAAGAGGGCTCTTAGATTAAACAAATGGTTATATTTGTGTATCATACAAAAATATTAATTTTGATAGTTTAAAATTTAAGATTAGATTCATAAATGAAAAATTTGAATGTGTCCCCAAGAAAATGAATTTAGAATTTATATATTCTTGTATAGTAAATATTAAAATATTAAAAAATAATTTTATAATTACAAAAATTAAAATATTTCATAGTTCAAATAATTAGTAAAATTATTGTGAGAGTAAAGGGCGATTATTTAAAAGTTTTTTTTGAAAAAAAGTTTTGATCTACTAAAGTTAAATGTTTTATATTTAGGGGATTACTATATAATTAATAAAGAAATTTTCACTTTCATGTAATTTTTTTTTAAAAATAAGTGGATGTATTTAATGCTTCATAATTTTCTATCAGAACGTGATGGTAAAATTACTCAAAAAAATTATAACAAGTATTCTTTAGATTGATTATGATGTTTTTTATTTTAAATTGTAATGGAGGTTAAACTATTAATTAATTCTAATATTTCTTATAAGCAATAGATAGGTGTTATCTATTAAAATGATGATAAACCAAGTTAACAACAGAATATGAATTTAGGGTTTTTAAGTGTATCAGCAACATAGGTACATTTTTATAGTGTTCAATTTGGGAATTAAGATGATTAAGGCGACACCTTTTTGATTGAAATTATTCCATTATGCTCATTTAATGATTTTTATTTCATATTATATATTTGTCTTTCTTATAAAATTGGTATACATTGAATAAGCAGATCAAATAACAACATAGATTTGTGAAAGAGGGCTCTTAGATTAAACAAATGGTTATATTTGTGTATCATACAAAAATATTAATTTTGATAGTTTAAAATTTAAGATTAGATTCATAAATGAAAAATTTGAATGTGTCCCCAAGAAAATTAATTTAGAATTTATATATTCTTGTATAGTAAATATTAAAATATTAAAAAATAATTTTATAATTACAAAAATTAAAATATTTCATAGTTCAAATAATTAGTAAAATTATTGTGAGAGTAAAGGGCGATTATTTAAAAGTTTTTTTTGAAAAAAAGTTTTGATCTACTAAAGTTAAATGTTTTATATTTAGGGGATTACTATATAATTAATAAAGAAATTTTCACTTTCATGTAATTTTTTTTTAAAAATAAGTGGATGTATTTAATGCTTCATAATTTTCTATCAGAACGTGATGGTAAAATTACTCAAAAAAATTATAACAAGTATTCTTTAGATTGATTATGATGTTTTTTATTTTAAATTGTAATGGAGGTTAAACTATTAATTAATTCTAATATTTCTTATAAGCAATAGATAGGTGTTATCTATTAAAATGATGATAAACCAAGTTAACAACAGAATATGAATTTAGGGTTTTTAAGTGTATCAGCAACATAGGTACATTTTTATAGTGTTCAATTTGGGAATTAAGATGATTAAGGCGACACCTTTTTGATTGAAATTATTCCATTATGCTCATTTAATGATTTTTATTTCATATTATATATTTGTCTTTCTTATAAAATTGGTATACATTGAATAAGCAGATCAAATAACAACATAGATTTGTGAAAGAGGGCTCTTAGATTAAACAAATGGTTATATTTGTGTATCATACAAAAATATTAATTTTGATAGTTTAAAATTTAAGATTAGATTCATAAATGAAAAATTTGAATGTGTCCCCAAGAAAATTAATTTAGAATTTATATATTCTTGTATAGTAAATATTAAAATATTAAAAAATAATTTTATAATTACAAAAATTAAAATATTTCATAGTTCAAATAATTAGTAAAATTATTGTGAGAGTAAAGGGCGATTATTTAAAAGTTTTTTTTGAAAAAAAGTTTTGATTTACTAATGTTAAATGTTTTATATTTAGGGGATTACTATATAATTAATAAAGAAATTTTCACTTTCATGTAATTTTTTTTTAAAAATAAGTGGATGTATTTAATGCTTCATAATTTTCTATCAGAACATGATGGTAAAATTACTCAAAAAAATTATAACAAGTATTCTTTAGATTGATTATGATGTTTTTTATTTTAAATTGTAATGGAGGTTAAACTATTAATTAATTCTAATATTTCTTATAAGCAATAGATAGGTGTTATCTATTAAAATGATGATAAACCAAGTTAACAACAGAATATGAATTTAGGGTTTTTAAGTGTATCAGCAACATAGGTACATTTTTATAGTGTTCAATTTGGGAATTAAGATGATTAAGGCGACACCTTTTTGATTGAAATTATTCCATTATGCTCATTTAATGATTTTTATTTCATATTATATATTTGTCTTTCTTATAAAATTGGTATACATTGAATAAGCAGATCAAATAACAACATAGATTTGTGAAAGAGGGCTCTTAGATTAAACAAATGTTTATATTTGTGTATCATTCAAAAATATTAATTTTGATAGTTTAAAATTTAAGATTAGATTCATAAATGAAAAATTTGAATGTGTCCCCAAGAAAATTAATTTAGAATTTATATATTCTTGTATAGTAAATATTAAAATATTAAAAAATAATTTTATAATTACAAAAATTAAAATATTTCATAGTTCAAATAATTAGTAAAATTATTGTGAGAGTAAAGGGCGATTATTTAAAAGTTTTTTTTTGAAAAAAAGTTTTGATCTACTAAAGTTAAATGTTTTATATTTAGGGGATTACTATATAATTAATAAAGAAATTTTCACTTTCATGTAATTTTTTTTTAAAAATAAGTGGATGTATTTAATGCTTCATAATTTTCTATCAGAACGTGATGGTAAAATTACTCAAAAAAATTATAACAAGTATTCTTTAGATTGATTATGATGTTTTTTATTTTAAATTGTAATGGAGGTTAAACTATTAATTAATTCTAATATTTCTTATAAGCAATAAATAGGTGTTATCTATTAAAATGATGATAAACCAAGTTAACAACAGAATATGAATTTAGGGTTTTTAAGTGTATCAGCAACATAGGTACATTTTTATAGTGTTCAATTTGGGAATTAAGATGATTAAGGCGACACCTTTTTGATTGAAATTATTCCATTATGCTCATTTAATGATTTTTATTTCATATTATATATTTGTCTTTCTTATAAAATTGGTATACATTGAATAAGCAGATCAAATAACAACATAGATTTGTGAAAGAGGGCTCTTAGATTAAACAAATGTTTATATTTGTGTATCATACAAAAATATTAATTTTGATAGTTTAAAATTTAAGATTAGATTCATAAATGAAAAATTTGAATGTGTCCCCAAGAAAATTAATTTAGAATTTATATATTCTTGTATAGTAAATATTAAAATATTAAAAAATAATTTTATAATTACAAAAATTAAAATATTTCATAGTTCAAATAATTAGTAAAATTATTGTGAGAGTAAAGGGCGATTATTTAAAAGTTTTTTTTGAAAAAAAGTTTAGATCTACTAATGTTAAATGTTTTATATTTAGGGGATTACTATATAATTAATAAAGAAATTTTCACTTTCATGTAATTTTTTTTAAAATATAAGTGGATGTATTTAATGCTTCATAATTTTCTATCAGAACGTGATGGTAAAATTACTCAAAAAAATTATAACAAGTATTCTTTAGATTGATTATGATGTTTTTTATTTTAAATTGTAATGGAGGTTAAACTATTAATTAATTCTAATATTTCTTATAAGCAATAGATAGGTGTTATCTATTAAAATGATGATAAACCAAGTTAACAACAGAATATGAATTTAGGGTTTTTAAGTGTATCAGCAACATAGGTACATTTTTATAGTGTTCAATTTGGGAATTAAGATGATTAAGGCGACACCTTTTTGATTGAAATTATTCCATTATGCTCATTTAATGATTTTTATTTCATATTATATATTTGTCTTTCTTATAAAATTGGTATACATTGAATAAGCAGATCAAATAACAACATAGATTTGTGAAAGAGGGCTCTTAGATTAAACAAATGTTTATATTTGTGTATCATTCAAAAATATTAATTTTGATAGTTTAAAATTTAAGATTAGATTCATAAATGAAAAATTTGAATGTGTCCCCAAGAAAATTAATTTAGAATTTATATATTCTTGTATAGTAAATATTAAAATATTAAAAAATAATTTTATAATTACAAAAATTAAAATATTTCATAGTTCAAATAATTAGTAAAATTATTGTGAGAGTAAAGGGCGATTATTTAAAAGTTTTTTTTTGAAAAAAAGTTTTGATCTACTAAAGTTAAATGTTTTATATTTAGGGGATTACTATATAATTAATAAAGAAATTTTCACTTTCATGTAATTTTTTTTTAAAAATAAGTGGATGTATTTAATGCTTCATAATTTTCTATCAGAACGTGATGGTAAAATTACTCAAAAAAATTATAACAAGTATTCTTTAGATTGATTATGATGTTTTTTATTTTAAATTGTAATGGAGGTTAAACTATTAATTAATTCTAATATTTCTTATAAGCAATAGATAGGTGTTATCTATTAAAATGATGATAAACCAAGTTAACAACAGAATATGAATTTAGGGTTTTTAAGTGTATCAGCAACATAGGTACATTTTTATAGTGTTCAATTTGGGAATTAAGATGATTAAGGCGACACCTTTTTGATTGAAATTATTCCATTATGCTCATTTAATGATTTTTATTTCATATTATATATTTGTCTTTCTTATAAAATTGGTATACATTGAATAAGCAGATCAAATAACAACATAGATTTGTGAAAGAGGGCTCTTAGATTAAACAAATGTTTATATTTGTGTATCATACAAAAATATTAATTTTGATAGTTTAAAATTTAAGATTAGATTCATAAATGAAAAATTTGAATGTGTCCCCAAGAAAATTAATTTAGAATTTATATATTCTTGTATAGTAAATATTAAAATATTAAAAAATAATTTTATAATTACAAAAATTAAAATATTTCATAGTTCAAATAATTAGTAAAATTATTGTGAGAGTAAAGGGCGATTATTTAAAAGTTTTTTTTGAAAAAAAAGTTTTGATCTACTAAAGTTAAATGTTTTATTTTTAGGGGATTACTATATAATTAATAAAGAAATTTTCACTTTCATGTAATTTTTTTTTAAAAATAAGTGGATGTATTTAATGCTTCATAATTTTCTATCAGAACGTGATGGTAAAATTACTCAAAAAAATTATAACAAGTATTCTTTAGATTGATTATGATGTTTTTTATTTTAAATTGTAATGGAGGTTAAACTATTAATTAATTCTAATATTTCTTATAAGCAATAGATAGGTGTTATCTATTAAAATGATGATAAACCAAGTTAACAACAGAATATGAATTTAGGGTTTTTAAGTGTATCAGCAACATAGGTACATTTTTATAGTGTTCAATTTGGGAATTAAGATGATTAAGGCGACACCTTTTTGATTGAAATTATTCCATTATGGTCATTTAATGATTTTTATTTCATATTATATATTTGTCTTTCTTATAAAATTGGTATACATTGAATAAGCAGATCAAATAACAACATAGATTTGTGAAAGAGGGCTCTTAGATTAAACAAATGTTTATATTTGTGTATCATACAAAAATATTAATTTTGATAGTTTAAAATTTAAGATTAGATTCATAAATGAAAAATTTGAATGTGTCCCCAAGAAAATTAATTTAGAATTTATATATTCTTGTATAGTAAATATTAAAATATTAAAAAATAATTTTATAATTACAAAAATTAAAATATTTCATAGTTCAAATAATTAGTAAAATTATTGTGAGAGTAAAGGGCGATTATTTAAAAGTTTTTTTTTGAAAAAAAGTTTTGATCTACTAAAGTTAAATGTTTTATATTTAGGGGATTACTATATAATTAATAAAGAAATTTTCACTTTCATGTAATTTTTTTTTAAAAATAAGTGGATGTATTTAATGCTTCATAATTTTCTATCAGAACGTGATGGTAAAATTACTCAAAAAAATTATAACAAGTATTCTTTAGATTGATTATGATGTTTTTTATTTTAAATTGTAATGGAGGTTAAACTATTAATTAATTCTAATATTTCTTATAAGCAATAAATAGGTGTTATCTATTAAAATGATGATAAACCAAGTTAACAACAGAATATGAATTTAGGGTTTTTAAGTGTATCAGCAACATAGGTACATTTTTATAGTGTTCAATTTGGGAATTAAGATGATTAAGGCGACACCTTTTTGATTGAAATTATTCCATTATGCTCATTTAATGATTTTTATTTCATATTATATATTTGTCTTTCTTATAAAATTGGTATACATTGAATAAGCAGATCAAATAACAACATAGATTTGTGAAAGAGGGCTCTTAGATTAAACAAATGTTTATATTTGTGTATCATACAAAAATATTAATTTTGATAGTTTAAAATTTAAGATTAGATTCATAAATGAAAAATTTGAATGTGTCCCCAAGAAAATTAATTTAGAATTTATATATTCTTGTATAGTAAATATTAAAATATTAAAAAATAATTTTATAATTACAAAAATTAAAATATTTCATAGTTCAAATAATTAGTAAAATTATTGTGAGAGTAAAGGGCGATTATTTAAAAGTTTTTTTTGAAAAAAAGTTTAGATCTACTAATGTTAAATGTTTTATATTTAGGGGATTACTATATAATTAATAAAGAAATTTTCACTTTCATGTAATTTTTTTTAAAATATAAGTGGATGTATTTAATGCTTCATAATTTTCTATCAGAACGTGATGGTAAAATTACTCAAAAAAATTATAACAAGTATTCTTTAGATTGATTATGATGTTTTTTATTTTAAATTGTAATGGAGGTTAAACTATTAATTAATTCTAATATTTCTTATAAGCAATAGATAGGTGTTATCTATTAAAATGATGATAAACCAAGTTAACAACAGAATATGAATTTAGGGTTTTTAAGTGTATCAGCAACATAGGTACATTTTTATAGTGTTCAATTTGGGAATTAAGATGATTAAGGCGACACCTTTTTGATTGAAATTATTCCATTATGCTCATTTAATGATTTTTATTTCATATTATATATTTGTCTTTCTTATAAAATTGGTATACATTGAATAAGCAGATCAAATAACAACATAGATTTGTGAAAGAGGGCTCTTAGATTAAACAAATGTTTATATTTGTGTATCATTCAAAAATATTAATTTTGATAGTTTAAAATTTAAGATTAGATTCATAAATGAAAAATTTGAATGTGTCCCCAAGAAAATTAATTTAGAATTTATATATTCTTGTATAGTAAATATTAAAATATTAAAAAATAATTTTATAATTACAAAAATTAAAATATTTCATAGTTCAAATAATTAGTAAAATTATTGTGAGAGTAAAGGGCGATTATTTAAAAGTTTTTTTTTGAAAAAAAGTTTTGATCTACTAAAGTTAAATGTTTTATATTTAGGGGATTACTATATAATTAATAAAGAAATTTTCACTTTCATGTAATTTTTTTTTAAAAATAAGTGGATGTATTTAATGCTTCATAATTTTCTATCAGAACGTGATGGTAAAATTACTCAAAAAAATTATAACAAGTATTCTTTAGATTGATTATGATGTTTTTTATTTTAAATTGTAATGGAGGTTAAACTATTAATTAATTCTAATATTTCTTATAAGCAATAGATAGGTGTTATCTATTAAAATGATGATAAACCAAGTTAACAACAGAATATGAATTTAGGGTTTTTAAGTGTATCAGCAACATAGGTACATTTTTATAGTGTTCAATTTGGGAATTAAGATGATTAAGGCGACACCTTTTTGATTGAAATTATTCCATTATGCTCATTTAATGATTTTTATTTCATATTATATATTTGTCTTTCTTATAAAATTGGTATACATTGAATAAGCAGATCAAATAACAACATAGATTTGTGAAAGAGGGCTCTTAGATTAAACAAATGTTTATATTTGTGTATCATACAAAAATATTAATTTTGATAGTTTAAAATTTAAGATTAGATTCATAAATGAAAAATTTGAATGTGTCCCCAAGAAAATTAATTTAGAATTTATATATTCTTGTATAGTAAATATTAAAATATTAAAAAATAATTTTATAATTACAAAAATTAAAATATTTCATAGTTCAAATAATTAGTAAAATTATTGTGAGAGTAAAGGGCGATTATTTAAAAGTTTTTTTTGAAAAAAAAGTTTTGATCTACTAAAGTTAAATGTTTTATTTTTAGGGGATTACTATATAATTAATAAAGAAATTTTCACTTTCATGTAATTTTTTTTTAAAAATAAGTGGATGTATTTAATGCTTCATAATTTTCTATCAGAACGTGATGGTAAAATTACTCAAAAAAATTATAACAAGTATTCTTTAGATTGATTATGATGTTTTTTATTTTAAATTGTAATGGAGGTTAAACTATTAATTAATTCTAATATTTCTTATAAGCAATAGATAGGTGTTATCTATTAAAATGATGATAAACCAAGTTAACAACAGAATATGAATTTAGGGTTTTTAAGTGTATCAGCAACATAGGTACATTTTTATAGTGTTCAATTTGGGAATTAAGATGATTAAGGCGACACCTTTTTGATTGAAATTATTCCATTATGGTCATTTAATGATTTTTATTTCATATTATATATTTGTCTTTCTTATAAAATTGGTATACATTGAATAAGCAGATCAAATAACAACATAGATTTGTGAAAGAGGGCTCTTAGATTAAACAAATGTTTATATTTGTGTATCATACAAAAATATTAATTTTGATAGTTTAAAATTTAAGATTAGATTCATAAATGAAAAATTTGAATGTGTCCCCAAGAAAATTAATTTAGAATTTATATATTCTTGTATAGTAAATATTAAAATATTAAAAAATAATTTTATAATTACAAAAATTAAAATATTTCATAGTTCAAATAATTAGTAAAATTATTGTGAGAGTAAAGGGCGATTATTTAAAAGTTTTTTTTTGAAAAAAAGTTTTGATCTACTAAAGTTAAATGTTTTATATTTAGGGGATTACTATATAATTAATAAAGAAATTTTCACTTTCATGTAATTTTTTTTTAAAAATAAGTGGATGTATTTAATGCTTCATAATTTTCTATCAGAACGTGATGGTAAAATTACTCAAAAAAATTATAACAAGTATTCTTTAGATTGATTATGATGTTTTTTATTTTAAATTGTAATGGAGGTTAAACTATTAATTAATTCTAATATTTCTTATAAGCAATAGATAGGTGTTATCTATTAAAATGATGATAAACCAAGTTAACAACAGAATATGAATTTAGGGTTTTTAAGTGTATCAGCAACATAGGTACATTTTTATAGTGTTCAATTTGGGAATTAAGATGATTAAGGCGACACCTTTTTGATTGAAATTATTCCATTATGCTCATTTAATGATTTTTATTTCATATTATATATTTGTCTTTCTTATAAAATTGGTATACATTGAATAAGCAGATCAAATAACAACATAGATTTGTGAAAGAGGGCTCTTAGATTAAACAAATGTTTATATTTGTGTATCATACAAAAATATTAATTTTGATAGTTTAAAATTTAAGATTAGATTCATAAATGAAAAATTTGAATGTGTCCCCAAGAAAATTAATTTAGAATTTATATATTCTTGTATAGTAAATATTAAAATATTAAAAAATAATTTTATAATTACAAAAATTAAAATATTTCATAGTTCAAATAATTAGTAAAATTATTGTGAGAGTAAAGGGCGATTATTTAAAAGTTTTTTTTGAAAAAAAAGTTTTGATCTACTAAAGTTAAATGTTTTATTTTTAGGGGATTACTATATAATTAATAAAGAAATTTTCACTTTCATGTAATTTTTTTTTAAAAATAAGTGGATGTATTTAATGCTTCATAATTTTCTATCAGAACGTGATGGTAAAATTACTCAAAAAAATTATAACAAGTATTCTTTAGATTGATTATGATGTTTTTTATTTTAAATTGTAATGGAGGTTAAACTATTAATTAATTCTAATATTTCTTATAAGCAATAGATAGGTGTTATCTATTAAAATGATGATAAACCAAGTTAACAACAGAATATGAATTTAGGGTTTTTAAGTGTATCAGCAACATAGGTACATTTTTATAGTGTTCAATTTGGGAATTAAGATGATTAAGGCGACACCTTTTTGATTGAAATTATTCCATTATGGTCATTTAATGATTTTTATTTCATATTATATATTTGTCTTTCTTATAAAATTGGTATACATTGAATAAGCAGATCAAATAACAACATAGATTTGTGAAAGAGGGCTCTTAGATTAAACAAATGTTTATATTTGTGTATCATACAAAAATATTAATTTTGATAGTTTAAAATTTAAGATTAGATTCATAAATGAAAAATTTGAATGTGTCCCCAAGAAAATTAATTTAGAATTTATATATTCTTGTATAGTAAATATTAAAATATTAAAAAATAATTTTATAATTACAAAAATTAAAATATTTCATAGTTCAAATAATTAGTAAAATTATTGTGAGAGTAAAGGGCGATTA
Organism: Vicia faba; assembly: GCA_948472305.1. NCBI lineage: Eukaryota > Viridiplantae > Streptophyta > Magnoliopsida > Fabales > Fabaceae > Vicia > Vicia faba. Next base: position 201,109 of record CATIWC010002404.1, read on the forward strand.
TTTAAAAGTTTTTTTTGAAAAAAAGTTTTGATCTACTAAAGTTAAATGTTTTATATTTAGGGGATTACTATATAATTAATAAAGAAATTTTCACTTTCATGTAATTTTTTTTTAAAAATAAGTGGATGTATTTAATGCTTCATAATTTTCTATCAGAACGTGATGGTAAAATTACTCAAAAAAATTATAACAAGTATTCTTTAGATTGATTATGATGTTTTTTATTTTAAATTGTAATGGAGGTTAAACTATTAATTAATTCTAATATTTCTTATAAGCAATAGATAGGTGTTATCTATTAAAATGATGATAAACCAAGTTAACAACAGAATATGAATTTAGGGTTTTTAAGTGTATCAACAACATAGGTAAATTTTTATAGTGTTCAATTTGGGAATTAAGATGATTAAGGCGACACCTTTTTGATTGAAATTATTCCATTATGCTCATTTAATGATTTTTATTTCATATTATATATTTGTCTTTCTTATAAAATTGGTATACATTGAATAAGCATATCAAATAACAACATAGATTTGTGAAAGAGGGCTCTTAGATTAAACAAATGTTTATATTTGTGTATCATACAAAAATATTAATTTTGATAGTTTAAAATTTAAGATTAGATTCATAAATGAAAAATTTGAATGTGTCCCCAAGAAAATTAATTTAGAATTTATATATTCTTGTATAGTAAATATTAAAATATTAAAAAATAATTTTATAATTACAAAAATTAAAATATTTCATAGTTCAAATAATTAGTAAAATTATTGTGAGAGTAAAGGGCGATTATTTAAAAGTTTTTTTTTGAAAAAAAGTTTTGATCTACTAAAGTTAAATGTTTTATATTTAGGGGATTACTATATAATTAATAAAGAAATTTTCACTTTCATGTAATTTTTTTTTAAAAATAAGTGGATGTATTTAATGCTTCATAATTTTCTATCAGAACGTGATGGTAAAATTACTCAAAAAAATTATAACAAGTATTCTTTAGATTAATTATGATGTTTTTTATTTTAAATTGTAATGGAGGTTAAACTATTAATTAATTCTAATATTTCTTATAAGCAATAGATAGGTGTTATCTATTAAAATGATGATAAACCAAGTTAACAACAGAATATGAATTTAGGGTTTTTAAGTGTATCAACAACATAGGTACATTTTTATAGTGTTCAATTTGGGAATTAAGATGATTAAGGCGACACCTTTTTGATTGAAATTATTCCATTATGGTCATTTAATGATTTTTATTTCATATTATATATTTGTCTTTCTTATAAAATTGGTATACATTGAATAAGCAGATCAAATAACAACATAGATTTGTGAAAGAGGGCTCTTAGATTAAACAAATGTTTATATTTGTGTATCATACAAAAATATTAATTTTGATAGTTTAAAATTTAAGATTAGATTCATAAATGAAAAATTTGAATGTGTCCCCAAGAAAATTAATTTAGAATTTATATATTCTTGTATAGTAAATATTAAAATATTAAAAAATAATTTTATAATTACAAAAATTAAAATATTTCATAGTTCAAATAATTAGTAAAATTATTGTGAGAGTAAAGGGCGATTATTTAAAAGTTTTTTTTGAAAAAAAGTTTTGATCTACTAAAGTTAAATGTTTTATATTTAGGGGATTACTATATAATTAATAAAGAAATTTTCACTTTCATGTAATTTTTTTTTAAAAATAAGTGGATGTATTTAATGCTTCATAATTTTCTATCAGAACGTGATGGTAAAATTACTCAAAAAAATTATAACAAGTATTCTTTAGATTGATTATGATGTTTTTTATTTTAAATTGTAATGGAGGTTAAACTATTAATTAATTCTAATATTTCTTATAAGCAATAGATAGGTGTTATCTATTAAAATGATGATAAACCAAGTTAACAACAGAATATGAATTTAGGGTTTTTAAGTGTATCAACAACATAGGTAAATTTTTATAGTGTTCAATTTGGGAATTAAGATGATTAAGGCGACACCTTTTTGATTGAAATTATTCCATTATGCTCATTTAATGATTTTTATTTCATATTATATATTTGTCTTTCTTATAAAATTGGTATACATTGAATAAGCATATCAAATAACAACATAGATTTGTGAAAGAGGGCTCTTAGATTAAACAAATGTTTATATTTGTGTATCATACAAAAATATTAATTTTGATAGTTTAAAATTTAAGATTAGATTCATAAATGAAAAATTTGAATGTGTCCCCAAGAAAATTAATTTAGAATTTATATATTCTTGTATAGTAAATATTAAAATATTAAAAAATAATTTTATAATTACAAAAATTAAAATATTTCATAGTTCAAATAATTAGTAAAATTATTGTGAGAGTAAAGGGCGATTATTTAAAAGTTTTTTTTGAAAAAAAAGTTTTGATCTACTAAAGTTAAATGTTTTATATTTAGGGGATTACTATATAATTAATAAAGAAATTTTCACTTTCATGTAATTTTTTTTTAAAAATAAGTGGATGTATTTAATGCTTCATAATTTTCTATCAGAACGTGATGGTAAAATTACTCAAAAAAATTATAACAAGTATTCTTTAGATTGATTATGATGTTTTTTATTTTAAATTGTAATGGAGGTTAAACTATTAATTAATTCTAATATTTCTTATAAGCAATAGATAGGTGTTATCTATTAAAATGATGATAAACCAAGTTAACAACAGAATATGAATTTAGGGTTTTTAAGTGTATCAGCAACATAGGTACATTTTTATAGTGTTCAATTTGGGAATTAAGATGATTAAGGCGACACCTTTTTGATTGAAATTATTCCATTATGCTCATTTAATGATTTTTATTTCATATTATATATTTGTCTTTCTTATAAAATTGGTATACATTGAATAAGCAGATCAAATAACAACATAGATTTGTGAAAGAGGGCTCTTAGATTAAACAAATGTTTATATTTGTGTATCATACAAAAATATTAATTTTGATAGTTTAAAATTTAAGATTAGATTCATAAATGAAAAATTTGAATGTGTCCCCAAGAAAATTAATTTAGAATTTATATATTCTTGTATAGTAAATATTAAAATATTAAAAAATAATTTTATAATTACAAAAATTAAAATATTTCATAGTTCAAATAATTAGTAAAATTATTGTGAGAGTAAAGGGCGATTATTTAAAAGTTTTTTTTGAAAAAAAGTTTTGATCTACTAAAGTTAAATGTTTTATATTTAGGGGATTACTATATAATTAATAAAGAAATTTTCACTTTCATGTAATTTTTTTTAAAAAATAAGTGGATGTATTTAATGCTTCATAATTTTCTATCAGAACGTGATGGTAAAATTACTCAAAAAAATTATAACAAGTATTCTTTAGATTGATTATGATGTTTTTTATTTTAAATTGTAATGGAGGTTAAACTATTAATTAATTCTAATATTTCTTATAAGCAATAGATAGGTGTTATCTATTAAAATGATGATAAACCAAGTTAACAACAGAATATGAATTTAGGGTTTTTAAGTGTATCAACAACATAGGTAAATTTTTATAGTGTTCAATTTGGGAATTAAGATGATTAAGGCGACACCTTTTTGATTGAAATTATTCCATTATGCTCATTTAATGATTTTTATTTCATATTATATATTTGTCTTTCTTATAAAATTGGTATACATTGAATAAGCATATCAAATAACAACATAGATTTGTGAAAGAGGGCTCTTAGATTAAACAAATGTTTATATTTGTGTATCATACAAAAATATTAATTTTGATAGTTTAAAATTTAAGATTAGATTCATAAATGAAAAATTTGAATGTGTCCCCAAGAAAATTAATTTAGAATTTATATATTCTTGTATAGTAAATATTAAAATATTAAAAAATAATTTTATAATTACAAAAATTAAAATATTTCATAGTTCAAATAATTAGTAAAATTATTGTGAGAGTAAAGGGCGATTATTTAAAAGTTTTTTTTGAAAAAAAGTTTTGATCTACTAAAGTTAAATGTTTTATATTTAGGGGATTACTATATAATTAATAAAGAAATTTTCACTTTCATGTAATTTTTTTTTAAAAATAAGTGGATGTATTTAATGCTTCATAATTTTCTATCAGAACGTGATGGTAAAATTACTCAAAAAAATTATAACAAGTATTCTTTAGATTGATTATGATGTTTTTTATTTTAAATTGTAATGGAGGTTAAACTATTAATTAATTCTAATATTTCTTATAAGCAATAGATATGTGTTATCTATTAAAATGATGATAAACCAAGTTAACAACAGAATATGAATTTAGGGTTTTTAAGTGTATCAGCAACATATGTACATTTTTATAGTGTTCAATTTGGGAATTAAGATGATTAAGGCGACACCTTTTTGATTGAAATTATTCCATTATGCTCATTTAATGATTTTTATTTCAAATTATATATTTTTCTTTCTTATAAAATTGGTATACATTGAATAAGCAGATCAAATAACAACATAGATTTGTGAAAGAGGGCTCTTAGATTAAACAAATGTTTATATTTGTGTATCATACAAAAATATTAATTTTGATAGTTTAAAATTTAAGATTAGATTCATAAATGAAAAATTTGAATGTGTCCCCAAGAAAATTAATTTAGAATTTATATATTCTTGTATAGTAAATATTAAAATATTAAAAAATAATTTTATAATTACAAAAATTAAAATATTTCATAGTTCAAATAATTAGTAAAATTATTGTGAGAGTAAAGGGCGATTATTTAAAAGTTTTTTTTGAAAAAAAGTTTTGATCTACTAAAGTTAAATGTTTTATATTTAGGGGATTACTATATAATTAATAAAGAAATTTTCACTTTCATGTAATTTTTTTTAAAAAATAAGTGGATGTATTTAATGCTTCATAATTTTCTATCAGAACGTGATGGTAAAATTACTCAAAAAAATTATAACAAGTATTCTTTAGATTGATTATGATGTTTTTTATTTTAAATTGTAATGGAGGTTAAACTATTAATTAATTCTAATATTTCTTATAAGCAATAGATAGGTGTTATCTATTAAAATGATGATAAACCAAGTTAACAACAGAATATGAATTTAGGGTTTTTAAGTGTATCAGCAACATAGGTACATTTTTATAGTGTTCAATTTGGGAATTAAGATGATTAAGGCGACAGCTTTTTGATTGAAATTATTCCATTATGCTCATTTAATGATTTTTATTTCATATTATATATTTGTCTTTCTTATAAAATTGGTATACATTGAATAAGCAGATCAAATAACAACATAGATTTGTGAAAGAGGGCTCTTAGATTAAACAAATGTTTATATTTGTGTATCATACAAAAATATTAATTTTGATAGTTTAAAATTTAAGATTAGATTCATAAATGAAAAATTTGAATGTGTCCCCAAGAAAATTAATTTAGAATTTATATATTCTTGTATAGTAAATATTAAAATATTAAAAAATAATTTTATAATTACAAAAATTAAAATATTTCATAGTTCAAATAATTAGTAAAATTATTGTGAGAGTAAAGGGCGATTATTTAAAAGTTTTTTTTGAAAAAAAGTTTTGATCTACTAAAGTTAAATGTTTTATATTTAGGGGATTACTATATAATTAATAAAGAAATTTTCACTTTCATGTAATTTTTTTTTAAAAATAAGTGGATGTATTTAATGCTTCATAATTTTCTATCAGAACGTGATGGTAAAATTACTCAAAAAAATTATAACAAGTATTCTTTAGATTGATTATGATGTTTTTTATTTTAAATTGTAATGGAGGTTAAACTATTAATTAATTCTAATATTTCTTATAAGCAATAGATAGGTGTTATCTATTAAAATGATGATAAACCAAGTTAACAACAGAATATGAATTTAGGGTTTTTAAGTGTATCAGCAACATAGGTACATTTTTATAGTGTTCAATTTGGGAATTAAGATGATTAAGGCGACAGCTTTTTGATTGAAATTATTCCATTATGCTCATTTAATGATTTTTATTTCATATTATATATTTGTCTTTCTTATAAAATTGGTATACATTGAATAAGCAGATCAAATAACAACATAGATTTGTGAAAGAGGGCTCTTAGATTAAACAAATGTTTATATTTGTGTATCATACAAAAATATAAATTTTGATAGTTTAAAATTTAAGATTAGATTCATAAATGAAAAATTTGAATGTGTCCCCAAGAAAATTAATTTAGAATTTATATATTCTTGTATAGTAAATATTAAAATATTAAAAAATAATTTTATAATTACAAAAATTAAAATATTTCATAGTTCAAATAATTAGTAAAATTATTGTGAGAGTAAAGGGCGATTATTTAAAAGTTTTTTTTGAAAAAAAAGTTTTGATCTACTAAAGTTAAATGTTTTATTTTTAGGGGATTACTATATAATTAATAAAGAAATTTTCACTTTCATGTAATTTTTTTTTAAAAATAAGTGGATGTATTTAATGCTTCATAATTTTCTATCAGAACGTGATGGTAAAATTACTCAAAAAAATTATAACAAGTATTCTTTAGATTGATTATGATGTTTTTTATTTTAAATTGTAATGGAGGTTAAACTATTAATTAATTCTAATATTTCTTATAAGCAATAGATAGGTGTTATCTATTAAAATGATGATAAACCAAGTTAACAACAGAATATGAATTTAGGGTTTTTAAGTGTATCAGCAACATAGGTACATTTTTATAGTGTTCAATTTGGGAATTAAGATGATTAAGGCGACACCTTTTTGATTGAAATTATTCCATTATGCTCATTTAATGATTTTTATTTCATATTATATATTTGTCTTTCTTATAAAATTGGTATACATTGAATAAGCAGATCAAATAACAACATAGATTTGTGAAAGAGGGCTCTTAGATTAAACAAATGTTTATATTTGTGTATCATACAAAAATATTAATTTTGATAGTTTAAAATTTAAGATTAGATTCATAAATGAAAAATTTGAATGTGTCCCCAAGAAAATTAATTTAGAATTTATATATTCTTGTATAGTAAATATTAAAATATTAAAAAATAATTTTATAATTACAAAAATTAAAATATTTCATAGTTCAAATAATTAGTAAAATTATTGTGAGAGTAAAGGGCGATTATTTAAAAGTTTTTTTTGAAAAAAAGTTTTGATCTACTAAAGTTAAATGTTTTATATTTAGGGGATTACTATATAATTAATAAAGAAATTTTCACTTTCATGTAATTTTTTTTTAAAAATAAGTGGATGTATTTAATGCTTCATAATTTTCTATCAGAACGTGATGGTAAAATTACTCAAAAAAATTATAACAAGTATTCTTTAGATTGATTATGATGTTTTTTATTTTAAATTGTAATGGAGGTTAAACTATTAATTAATTCTAATATTTCTTATAAGCAATAGATAGGTGTTATCTATTAAAATGATGATAAACCAAGTTAACAACAGAATATGAATTTAGGGTTTTTAAGTGTATCAACAACATAGGTAAATTTTTATAGTGTTCAATTTGGGAATTAAGATGATTAAGGCGACACCTTTTTGATTGAAATTATTCCATTATGCTCATTTAATGATTTTTATTTCATATTATATATTTGTCTTTCTTATAAAATTGGTATACATTGAATAAGCATATCAAATAACAACATAGATTTGTGAAAGAGGGCTCTTAGATTAAACAAATGTTTATATTTGTGTATCATACAAAAATATTAATTTTGATAGTTTAAAATTTAAGATTAGATTCATAAATGAAAAATTTGAATGTGTCCCCAAGAAAATTAATTTAGAATTTATATATTCTTGTATAGTAAATATTAAAATATTAAAAAATAATTTTATAATTACAAAAATTAAAATATTTCATAGTTCAAATAATTAGTAAAATTATTGTGAGAGTAAAGGGCGATTATTTAAAAGTTTTTTTTGAAAAAAAGTTTTGATCTACTAAAGTTAAATGTTTTATATTTAGGGGATTACTATATAATTAATAAAGAAATTTTCACTTTCATGTAATTTTTTTTTTAAAATAAGTGGATGTATTTAATGCTTCATAATTTTCTATCAGAACGTGATGGTAAAATTACTCAAAAAAATTATAACAAGTATTCTTTAGATTGATTATGATGTTTTTTATTTTAAATTGTAATGGAGGTTAAACTATTAATTAATTCTAATATTTCTTATAAGCAATAGATATGTGTTATCTATTAAAATGATGATAAACCAAGTTAACAACAGAATATGAATTTAGGGTTTTTAAGTGTATCAGCAACATAGGTACATTTTTATAGTGTTCAATTTGGGAATTAAGATGATTAAGGCGACACCTTTTTGATTGAAATTATTCCATTATGCTCATTTAATGATTTTTATTTCAAATTATATATTTTTCTTTCTTATAAAATTGGTATACATTGAATAAGCAGATCAAATAACAACATAGATTTGTGAAAGAGGGCTCTTAGATTAAACAAATGTTTATATTTGTGTATCATACAAAAATATTAATTTTGATAGTTTAAAATTTAAGATTAGATTCATAATTGAAAAATTTGAATGTGTCCCCAAGAAAATTAATTTAGAATTTATATATTCTTGTATAGTAAATATTAAAATATTAAAAAATAATTTTATAATTACAAAAATTAAAATATTTCATAGTTCAAATAATTAGTAAAATTATTGTGAGAGTAAAGGGCGATTATTTAAAATTTTTTTTTGAAAAAAAGTTTTGATCTACTAAAGTTAAATGTTTTATATTTAGGGGATTACTATATAATTAATAAAGAAATTTTCACTTTCATGTAATTTTTTTTTAAAAATAAGTGGATGTATTTAATGCTTCATAATTTTCTATCAGAACGTGATGGTAAAATTACTCAAAAAAATTATAACAAGTATTCTTTAGATTGATTATGATGTTTTTTATTTTAAATTGTAATGGAGGTTAAACTATTAATTAATTCTAATATTTCTTATAAGCAATAGATAGGTGTTATCTATTAAAATGATGATAAACCAAGTTAACAACAGAATATGAATTTAGGGTTTTTAAGTGTATCAGCAACATAGGTACATTTTTATAGTGTTCAATTTGGGAATTAAGATGATTAAGGCGACACCTTTTTGATTGAAATTATTCCATTATGCTCATTTAATGATTTTTATTTCATATTATATATTTGTCTTTCTTATAAAATTGGTATACATTGAATAAGCAGATCAAATAACAACATAGATTTGTGAAAGAGGGCTCTTGGATTAAACAAATGTTTATATTTGTGTATCATACAAAAATATTAATTTTGATAGTTTAAAATTTAAGATTAGATTCATAAATGAAAAATTTGAATGTGTCCCCAAGAAAATTAATTTAGAATTTATATATTCTTGTATAGTAAATATTAAAATATTAAAAAATAATTTTATAATTACAAAAATTAAAATATTTCATAGTTCAAATAATTAGTAAAATTATTGTCAGAGTAAAGGGCGATTATTTAAAAGTTTTTTTTGAAAAAAAGTTTTGATCTACTAAAGTTAAATGTTTTATATTTAGGGGATTACTATATAATTAATAAAGAAATTTTCACTTTCATGTAATTTTTTTTTAAAAATAAGTGGATGTATTTAATGCTTCATAATTTTCTATCAGAACGTGATGGTAAAATTACTCAAAAAAATTATAACAAGTATTCTTTAGATTGATTATGATGTTTTTTATTTTAAATTGTAATGGAGGTTAAACTATTAATTAATTCTAATATTTCTTATAAGCAATAGATAGGTGTTATCTATTAAAATGATGATAAACCAAGTTAACAGCAGAATATGAATTTAGGGTTTTTAAGTGTATCAGCAACATAGGTACATTTTTATAGTGTTCAATTTGGGAATTAAGATGATTAAGGCGACACCTTTTTGATTGAAATTATTCCATTATGCTCATTTAATGATTTTTATTTCATATTATATATTTGTCTTTCTTATAAAATTGGTATACATTGAATAAGCAGATCAAATAACAACATAGATTTGTGAAAGAGGGCTCTTAGATTAAACAAATGTTTATATTTGTGTATCATACAAAAATATTAATTTTGATAGTTTAAAATTTAAGATTAGATTCATAAATGAAAAATTTGAATGTGTCCCCAAGAAAATTAATTTAGAATTTATATATTCTTGTATAGTAAATATTAAAATATTAAAAAATAATTTTATAATTACAAAAATTAAAATATTTCATAGTTCAAATAATTAGTAAAATTATTGTGAGAGTAAAGGGCGATTATTTAAAAGTTTTTTTTGAAAAAAAGTTTTGATCTACTAAAGTTAAATGTTTTATATTTAGGGGATTACTATATAATTAATAAAGAAATTTTCACTTTCATGTAATTTTTTTTTAAAAATAAGTGGATGTATTTAATGCTTCATAATTTTCTATCAGAACGTGATGGTAAAATTACTCAAAAAAATTATAACAAGTATTCTTTAGATTGATTATGATGTTTTTTATTTTAAATTGTAATGGAGGTTAAACTATTAATTAATTCTAATATTTCTTATAAGCAATAGATAGGTGTTATCTATTAAAATGATGATAAACCAAGTTAACAACAGAATATGAATTTAGGGTTTTTAAGTGTATCAACAACATAGGTAAATTTTTATAGTGTTCAATTTGGGAATTAAGATGATTAAGGCGACACCTTTTTGATTGAAATTATTCCATTATGCTCATTTAATGATTTTTATTTCATATTATATATTTGTCTTTCTTATAAAATTGGTATACATTGAATAAGCATATCAAATAACAACATAGATTTGTGAAAGAGGGCTCTTAGATTAAACAAATGTTTATATTTGTGTATCATACAAAAATATTAATTTTGATAGTTTAAAATTTAAGATTAGATTCATAAATGAAAAATTTGAATGTGTCCCCAAGAAAATTAATTTAGAATTTATATATTCTTGTATAGTAAATATTAAAATATTAAAAAATAATTTTATAATTACAAAAATTAAAATATTTCATAGTTCAAATAATTAGTAAAATTATTGTGAGAGTAAAGGGCGATTATTTAAAAGTTTTTTTTGAAAAAAAGTTTTGATCTACTAAAGTTAAATGTTTTATATTTAGGGGATTACTATATAATTAATAAAGAAATTTTCACTTTCATGTAATTTTTTTTTTAAAATAAGTGGATGTATTTAATGCTTCATAATTTTCTATCAGAACGTGATGGTAAAATTACTCAAAAAAATTATAACAAGTATTCTTTAGATTGATTATGATGTTTTTTATTTTAAATTGTAATGGAGGTTAAACTATTAATTAATTCTAATATTTCTTATAAGCAATAGATATGTGTTATCTATTAAAATGATGATAAACCAAGTTAACAACAGAATATGAATTTAGGGTTTTTAAGTGTATCAGCAACATAGGTACATTTTTATAGTGTTCAATTTGGGAATTAAGATGATTAAGGCGACACCTTTTTGATTGAAATTATTCCATTATGCTCATTTAATGATTTTTATTTCAAATTATATATTTTTCTTTCTTATAAAATTGGTATACATTGAATAAGCAGATCAAATAACAACATAGATTTGTGAAAGAGGGCTCTTAGATTAAACAAATGTTTATATTTGTGTATCATACAAAAATATTAATTTTGATAGTTTAAAATTTAAGATTAGATTCATAATTGAAAAATTTGAATGTGTCCCCAAGAAAATTAATTTAGAATTTATATATTCTTGTATAGTAAATATTAAAATATTAAAAAATAATTTTATAATTACAAAAATTAAAATATTTCATAGTTCAAATAATTAGTAAAATTATTGTGAGAGTAAAGGGCGATTATTTAAAATTTTTTTTTGAAAAAAAGTTTTGATCTACTAAAGTTAAATGTTTTATATTTAGGGGATTACTATATAATTAATAAAGAAATTTTCACTTTCATGTAATTTTTTTTTAAAAATAAATGGATGTATTTAATGCTTCATAATTTTCTATCAGAACGTGATGGTAAAATTACTCAAAAAAATTATAACAAGTATTCTTTAGATTGATTATGATGTTTTTTATTTTAAATTGTAATGGAGGTTAAACTATTAATTAATTCTAATATTTCTTATAAGCAATAGATAGGTGTTATCTATTAAAATGATGATAAACCAAGTTAACAACAGAATATGAATTTAGGGTTTTTAAGTGTATCAGCAACATAGGTACATTTTTATAGTGTTCAATTTGGGAATTAAGATGATTAAGGCGACACCTTTTTGATTGAAATTATTCCATTATGCTCATTTAATGATTTTTATTTCATATTATATATTTGTCTTTCTTATAAAATTGGTATACATTGAATAAGCAGATCAAATAACAACATAGATTTGTGAAAGAGGGCTCTTGGATTAAACAAATGTTTATATTTGTGTATCATACAAAAATATTAATTTTGATAGTTTAAAATTTAAGATTAGATTCATAAATGAAAAATTTGAATGTGTCCCCAAGAAAATTAATTTAGAATTTATATATTCTTGTATAGTAAATATTAAAATATTAAAAAATAATTTTATAATTACAAAAATTAAAATATTTCATAGTTCAAATAATTAGTAAAATTATTGTCAGAGTAAAGGGCGATTATTTAAAAGTTTTTTTTGAAAAAAAGTTTTGATCTACTAAAGTTAAATGTTTTATATTTAGGGGATTACTATATAATTAATAAAGAAATCTTCACTTTCATGTAATTTTTTTTTAAAAATAAGTGGATGTATTTAATGCTTCATAATTTTATATCAGAACGTGATGGTAAAATTACTCAAAAAAATTATAACAACTATTCTTTAGATTGATTATGATGTTTTTTATTTTAAATTGTAATGGAGGTTAAACTATTATTTAATTCTAATATTTCTTATAAGCAATAGATAGGTGTTATCTATTAAAATGATGATAAACCAAGTTAACAACAGAATATGAATTTAGGGTTTTTAAGTGTATCAGCAACATAGGTACATTTTTATAGTGTTCAATTTGGGAATTAAGATGATTAAGGCGACACCTTTTTGATTGAAATTATTCCATTATGCTCATTTAATGATTTTTATTTCATATTATATATTTGTCTTTCTTATAAAATTGGTATACATTGAATAAGCAGATCAAATAACAACATAGATTTGTGAAAGAGGGCTCTTAGATTAAACAAATGTTTATATTTGTGTATCATACAAAAATATTAATTTTGATAGTTTAAAATTTAAGATTAGATTCATAAATGAAAAATTTGAATGTGTCCCCAAGAAAATTAATTTAGAATTTATATATTCTTGTATAGTAAATATTAAAATATTAAAAAATAATTTTATAATTACAAAAATTAAAATATTTCATAGTTCAAATAATTAGTAAAATTATTGTGAGAGTAAAGGGCGATTATTTAAAAGTTTTTTTTGAAAAAAAGTTTTGATCTACTAAAGTTAAATGTTTTATATTTAGGGGATTACTATATAATTAATAAAGAAATTTTCACTTTCATGTAATTTTTTTTTAAAAATAAGTGGATGTATTTAATGCTTCATAATTTTCTATCAGAACGTGATGGTAAAATTACTCAAAAAAATTATAACAAGTATTCTTTAGATTGATTATGATGTTTTTTATTTTAAATTGTAATGGAGGTTAAACTATTAATTAATTCTAATATTTCTTATAAGCAATAGATAGGTGTTATCTATTAAAATGATGATAAACCAAGTTAACAACAGAATATGAATTTAGGGTTTTTAAGTGTATCAGCAACATAGGTACATTTTTATAGTGTTCAATTTGGGAATTAAGATGATTAAGGCGACACCTTTTTAATTGAAATTATTCCATTATGCTCATTTAATGATTTTTATTTCATATTATATATTTGTCTTTCTTATAAAATTGGTATACATTGAATAAGCAGATCAAATAACAACATAGATTTGTGAAAGAGGGCTCTTGGAATAAACAAATGTTTATATTTGTGTATCATACAAAAATATTAATTTTGATAGTTTAAAATTTAAGATTAGATTCATAAATGAAAAATTTGAATGTGTCCCCAAGAAAATTAATTTAGAATTTATATATTCTTGTATAGTAAATATTAAAATATTAAAAAATAATTTTATAATTACAAAAATTAAAATATTTCATAGTTCAAATAATTAGTAAAATTATTGTGAGAGTAAAGGGCGATTATTTAAAAGTTTTTTTTGAAAAAAAGTTTTGATCTACTAAAGTTAAATGTTTTATATATTTAGGGGATTACTATATAATTAATAAAGAAATTTTCACTTTCATGTAATTTTTTTTTAAAAATAAGTGGATGTATTTAATGCTTCATAATTTTCTATCAGAACGTGATGGTAAAATTACTCAAAAAAATTATAACAAGTATTCTTTAGATTGATTATGATGTTTTTTATTTTAAATTGTAATGGAGGTTAAACTATTAATTAATTCTAATATTTCTTATAAGCAATAGATAGGTGTTATCTATTAAAATGATGATAAACCAAGTTAACAACAGAATATGAATTTAGGGTTTTTAAGTGTATCAGCAACATAGGTACATTTTTATAGTGTTCAATTTGGGAATTAAGATGATTAAGGCGACACCTTTTTGATTGAAATTATTCCATTATGCTCATTTAATGATTTTTATTTCATATTATATATTTGTCTTTCTTATAAAATTGGTATACATTGAATAAGCAGATCAAATAACAACATAGATTTGTGAAAGAGGGCTCTTAGATTAAACAAATGTTTATATTTGTGTATCATACAAAAATATTAATTTTGATAGTTTAAAATTTAAGATTAGATTCATAAATGAAAAATTTGAATGTGTCCCCAAGAAAATTAATTTAGAATTTATATATTCTTGTATAGTAAATATTAAAATATTAAAAAATAATTTTATAATTACAAAAATTAAAATATTTCATAGTTCAAATAATTAGTAAAATTATTGTGAGAGTAAAGGGCGATTATTTAAAAGTTTTTTTTGAAAAAAAGTTTTGATCTACTAAAGTTAAATGTTTTATATTTAGGGGATTACTATATAATTAATAAAGAAATTTTCACTTTCATGTAATTTTTTTTTTAAAATAAGTGGATGTATTTAATGCTTCATAATTTTCTATCAGAACGTGATGGTAAAATTACTCAAAAAAATTATAACAAGTATTCTTTAGATTGATTATGATGTTTTTTATTTTAAATTGTAATGGAGGTTAAACTATTAATTAATTCTAATATTTCTTATAAGCAATAGATAGGTGTTATCTATTAAAATGATGATAAACCAAGTTAACAACAGAATATGAATTTAGGGTTTTTAAGTGTATCAGCAACATAGGTACATTTTTATAGTGTTCAATTTGGGAATTAAGATGATTAAGGCGACACCTTTTTGATTGAAATTATTCCATTATGCTCATTTAATGATTTTTATTTCATATTATATATTTGTCTTTCTTATAAAATTGGTATACATTGAATAAGCAGATCAAATAACAACATAGATTTGTGAAAGAGGGCTCTTAGATTAAACAAATGTTTATATTTGTGTATCATACAAAAATATTAATTTTGATAGTTTAAAATTTAAGATTAGATTCATAAATGAAAAATTTGAATGTGTCCCCAAGAAAATTAATTTAGAATTTATATATTCTTGTATAGTAAATATTAAAAAATAATTTTATAATTACAAAAATTAAAATATTTCATAGTTCAAATAATTAGTAAAATTATTGTGAGAGTAAAGGGCGATTATTTAAAAGTTTTTTTTGAAAAAAAGTTTTGATCTACTAAAGTTAAATGTTTTATATTTAGGGGATTACTATATAATTAATAAAGAAATTTTCACTTTCATGTAATTTTTTTTTAAAAATAAGTGGATGTATTTAATGCTTCATAATTTTCTATCAGAACGTGATGGTAAAATTACTCAAAAAAATTATAACAAGTATTCTTTAGATTGATTATGATGTTTTTTATTTTAAATTGTAATGGAGGTTAAACTATTAATTAATTCTAATATTTCTTATAAGCAATAGATAGGTGTTATCTATTAAAATGATGATAAACCAAGTTAACAACAGAATATGAATTTAGGGTTTTTAAGTGTATCAGCAACATAGGTACATTTTTATAGTGTTCAATTTGGGAATTAAGATGATTAAGGCGACACCTTTTTGATTGAAATTATTCCATTATGCTCATTTAATGATTTTTATTTCATATTATATATTTGTCTTTCTTATAAAATTGGTATACATTGAATAAGCAGATCAAATAACAACATAGATTTGTGAAAGAGGGCTCTTAGATTAAACAAATGTTTATATTTGTGTATCATACAAAAATATTAATTTTGATAGTTTAAAATTTAAGATTAGATTCATAAATGAAAAATTTGAATGTGTCCCCAAGAAAATTAATTTAGAATTTATATATTCTTGTATAGTAAATATTAAAATATTAAAAAATAATTTTATAATTACAAAAATTAAAATATTTCATAGTTCAAATAATTAGTAAAATTATTGTGAGAGTAAAGGGCGATTATTTAAAAGTTTTTTTTGAAAAAAAGTTTTGATCTACTAAAGTTAAATGTTTTATATTTAGGGGATTACTATATAATTAATAAAGAAATTTTCACTTTCATGTAATTTTTTTTTAAAAATAAGTGGATGTATTTAATGCTTCATAATTTTCTATCAGAACGTGATGGTAAAATTACTCAAAAAAATTATAACAAGTATTCTTTAGATTGATTATGATGTTTTTTATTTTAAATTGTAATGGAGGTTAAACTATTAATTAATTCTAATATTTCTTATAAGCAATAGATAGGTGTTATCTATTAAAATGATGATAAACCAAGTTAACAACAGAATATGAATTTAGGGTTTTTAAGTGTATCAGCAACATAGGTACATTTTTATAGTGTTCAATTTGGGAATTAAGATGATTAAGGCGACACCTTTTTGATTGAAATTATTCCATTATGCTGATTTAATGATTTTTATTTCATATTATATATTTGTCTTTCTTATAAAATTGGTATACATTGAATAAGCAGATCAAATAACAACATAGATTTGTGAAAGAGGGCTCTTAGATTAAACAAATGTTTATATTTGTGTATCATACAAAAATATTAATTTTGATAGTTTAAAATTTAAGATTAGATTCATAAATGAAAAATTTGAATGTGTCCCCAAGAAAATTAATTTAGAATTTATATATTCTTGTATAGTAAATATTAAAATATTAAAAAATAATTTTATAATTACAAAAATTAAAATATTTCATAGTTCAAATAATTAGTAAAATTATTGTGAGAGTAAAGGGCGATTATTTAAAAGTTTTTTTTGAAAAAAAGTTTTGATCTACTAAAGTTAAATGTTTTATATTTAGGGGATTACTATATAATTAATAAAGAAATTTTCACTTTCATGTAATTTTTTTTTAAAAATAAGTGGATGTATTTAATGCTTCATAATTTTCTATCAGAACGTGATGGTAAAATTACTCAAATAAATTATAACAAGTATTCTTTAGATTGATTATGATGTTTTTTATTTTAAATTGTAATGGAGGTTAAACTATTAATTAATTCTAATATTTCTTATAAGCAATAGATAGGTGTTATCTATTAAAATGATGATAAACCAAGTTAACAGCAGAATATGAATTTAGGGTTTTTAAGTGTATCAGCAACATAGGTACATTTTTATAGTGTTCAATTTGGGAATTAAGATGATTAAGGCGACACCTTTTTGATTGAAATTATTCCATTATGCTCATTTAATGATTTTTATTTCATATTATATATTTGTCTTTCTTATAAAATTGGTATACATTGAATAAGCATATCAAATAACAACATAGATTTGTGAAAGAGGGCTCTTAGATTAAACAAATGTTTATATTTGTGTATCATACAAAAATATTAATTTTGATAGTTTAAAATTTAAGATTAGATTCATAAATGAAAAATTTGAATGTGTCCCCAAGAAAATTAATTTAGAATTTATATATTCTTGTATAGTAAATATTAAAATATTAAAAAATAATTTTATAATTACAAAAATTAAAATATTTCATAGTTCAAATAATTAGTAAAATTATTGTGAGAGTAAAGGGCGATTATTTAAAAGTTTTTTTTGAAAAAAAGTTTTGATCTACTAAAGTTAAATGTTTTATATTTAGGGGATTACTATATAATTAATAAAGAAATTTTCACTTTCATGTAATTTTTTTTTTAAAATAAGTGGATGTATTTAATGCTTCATAATTTTCTATCAGAACGTGATGGTAAAATTACTCAAAAAAATTATAACAAGTATTCTTTAGATTGATTATGATGTTTTTTATTTTAAATTGTAATGGAGGTTAAACTATTAATTAATTCTAATATTTCTTATAAGCAATAGATAGGTGTTATCTATTAAAATGATGATAAACCAAGTTAACAACAGAATATGAATTTAGGGTTTTTAAGTGTATCAGCAACATAGGTACATTTTTATAGTGTTCAATTTGGGAATTAAGATGATTAAGGCGACACCTTTTTGATTGAAATTATTCCATTATGCTCATTTAATGATTTTTATTTCATATTATATATTTGTCTTTCTTATAAAATTGGTATACATTGAATAAGCAGATCAAATAACAACATAGATTTGTGAAAGAGGGCTCTTAGATTAAACAAATGTTTATATTTGTGTATCATACAAAAATATTAATTTTGATAGTTTAAAATTTAAGATTAGATTCATAAATGAAAAATTTGAATGTGTCCCCAAGAAAATTAATTTAGAATTTATATATTCTTGTATAGTAAATATTAAAAAATAATTTTATAATTACAAAAATTAAAATATTTCATAGTTCAAATAATTAGTAAAATTATTGTGAGAGTAAAGGGCGATTATTTAAAAGTTTTTTTTGAAAAAAAGTTTTGATCTACTAAAGTTAAATGTTTTATATTTAGGGGATTACTATATAATTAATAAAGAAATTTTCACTTTCATGTAATTTTTTTTTAAAAATAAGTGGATGTATTTAATGCTTCATAATTTTCTATCAGAACGTGATGGTAAAATTACTCAAAAAAATTATAACAAGTATTCTTTAGATTGATTATGATGTTTTTTATTTTAAATTGTAATGGAGGTTAAACTATTAATTAATTCTAATATTTCTTATAAGCAATAGATAGGTGTTATCTATTAAAATGATGATAAACCAAGTTAACAACAGAATATGAATTTAGGGTTTTTAAGTGTATCAGCAACATAGGTACATTTTTATAGTGTTCAATTTGGGAATTAAGATGATTAAGGCGACACCTTTTTGATTGAAATTATTCCATTATGCTCATTTAATGATTTTTATTTCATATTATATATTTGTCTTTCTTATAAAATTGGTATACATTGAATAAGCAGATCAAATAACAACATAGATTTGTGAAAGAGGGCTCTTAGATTAAACAAATGTTTATATTTGTGTATCATACAAAAATATTAATTTTGATAGTTTAAAATTTAAGATTAGATTCATAAATGAAAAATTTGAATGTGTCCCCAAGAAAATTAATTTAGAATTTATATATTCTTGTATAGTAAATATTAAAATATTAAAAAATAATTTTATAATTACAAAAATTAAAATATTTCATAGTTCAAATAATTAGTAAAATTATTGTGAGAGTAAAGGGCGATTATTTAAAAGTTTTTTTTGAAAAAAAGTTTTGATCTACTAAAGTTAAATGTTTTATATTTAGGGGATTACTATATAATTAATAAAGAAATTTTCACTTTCATGTAATTTTTTTTTAAAAATAAGTGGATGTATTTAATGCTTCATAATTTTCTATCAGAACGTGATGGTAAAATTACTCAAAAAAATTATAACAAGTATTCTTTAGATTGATTATGATGTTTTTTATTTTAAATTGTAATGGAGGTTAAACTATTAATTAATTCTAATATTTCTTATAAGCAATAGATAGGTGTTATCTATTAAAATGATGATAAACCAAGTTAACAACAGAATATGAATTTAGGGTTTTTAAGTGTATCAGCAACATAGGTACATTTTTATAGTGTTCAATTTGGGAATTAAGATGATTAAGGCGACACCTTTTTGATTGAAATTATTCCATTATGCTCATTTAATGATTTTTATTTCATATTATATATTTGTCTTTCTTATAAAATTGGTATACATTGAATAAGCAGATCAAATAACAACATAGATTTGTGAAAGAGGGCTCTTAGATTAAACAAATGTTTATATTTGTGTATCATACAAAAATATTAATTTTGATAGTTTAAAATTTAAGATTAGATTCATAAATGAAAAATTTGAATGTGTCCCCAAGAAAATTAATTTAGAATTTATATATTCTTGTATAGTAAATATTAAAATATTAAAAAATAATTTTATAATTACAAAAATTAAAATATTTCATAGTTCAAATAATTAGTAAAATTATTGTGAGAGTAAAGGGCGATTATTTAAAAGTTTTTTTTGAAAAAAAGTTTTGATCTACTAAAGTTAAATGTTTTATATTTAGGGGATTACTATATAATTAATAAAGAAATTTTCACTTTCATGTAATTTTTTTTTAAAAATAAGTGGATGTATTTAATGCTTCATAATTTTCTATCAGAACGTGATGGTAAAATTACTCAAAAAAATTATAACAAGTATTCTTTAGATTGATTATGATGTTTTTTATTTTAAATTGTAATGGAGGTTAAACTATTAATTAATTCTAATATTTCTTATAAGCAATAGATAGGTGTTATCTATTAAAATGATGATAAACCAAGTTAACAACAGAATATGAATTTAGGGTTTTTAAGTGTATCAGCAACATAGGTACATTTTTATAGTGTTCAATTTGGGAATTAAGATGATTAAGGCGACACCTTTTTGATTGAAATTATTCCATTATGCTCATTTAATGATTTTTATTTCATATTATATATTTGTCTTTCTTATAAAATTGGTATACATTGAATAAGCAGATCAAATAACAACATAGATTTGTGAAAGAGGGCTCTTAGATTAAACAAATGTTTATATTTGTGTATCATACAAAAATATTAATTTTGATAGTTTAAAATTTAAGATTAGATTCATAAATGAAAAATTTGAATGTGTCCCCAAGAAAATTAATTTAGAATTTATATATTCTTGTATAGTAAATATTAAAAAATAATTTTATAATTACAAAAATTAAAATATTTCATAGTTCAAATAATTAGTAAAATTATTGTGAGAGTAAAGGGCGATTATTTAAAAGTTTTTTTTGAAAAAAAGTTTTGATCTACTAAAGTTAAATGTTTTATATTTAGGGGATTACTATATAATTAATAAAGAAATTTTCACTTTCATGTAATTTTTTTTTAAAAATAAGTGGATGTATTTAATGCTTCATAATTTTCTATCAGAAC
This sequence comes from Vicia faba, assembly GCA_948472305.1. Lineage (NCBI taxonomy): Eukaryota > Viridiplantae > Streptophyta > Magnoliopsida > Fabales > Fabaceae > Vicia > Vicia faba. The sequence goes on from CATIWC010002404.1 coordinate 222,714, forward strand.
GTGATGGTAAAATTACTCAAAAAAATTATAACAAGTATTCTTTAGATTGATTATGATGTTTTTTATTTTAAATTGTAATGGAGGTTAAACTATTAATTAATTCTAATATTTCTTATAAGCAATAGATAGGTGTTATCTATTAAAATGATGATAAACCAAGTTAACAACAGAATATGAATTTAGGGTTTTTAAGTGTATCAGCAACATAGGTACATTTTTATAGTGTTCAATTTGGGAATTAAGATGATTAAGGCGACACCTTTTTAATTGAAATTATTCCATTATGCTCATTTAATGATTTTTATTTCATATTATATATTTGTCTTTCTTATAAAATTGGTATACATTGAATAAGCAGATCAAATAACAACATAGATTTGTGAAAGAGGGCTCTTGGAATAAACAAATGTTTATATTTGTGTATCATACAAAAATATTAATTTTGATAGTTTAAAATTTAAGATTAGATTCATAAATGAAAAATTTGAATGTGTCCCCAAGAAAATTAATTTAGAATTTATATATTCTTGTATAGTAAATATTAAAATATTAAAAAATAATTTTATAATTACAAAAATTAAAATATTTCATAGTTCAAATAATTAGTAAAATTATTGTGAGAGTAAAGGGCGATTATTTAAAAGTTTTTTTTGAAAAAAAGTTTTGATCTACTAAAGTTAAATGTTTTATATTTAGGGGATTACTATATAATTAATAAAGAAATTTTCACTTTCATGTAATTTTTTTTTAAAAATAAGTGGATGTATTTAATGCTTCATAATTTTCTATCAGAACGTGATGGTAAAATTACTCAAAAAAATTATAACAAGTATTCTTTAGATTGATTATGATGTTTTTTATTTTAAATTGTAATGGAGGTTAAACTATTAATTAATTCTAATATTTCTTATAAGCAATAGATAGGTGTTATCTATTAAAATGATGATAAACCAAGTTAACAACAGAATATGAATTTAGGGTTTTTAAGTGTATCAGCAACATAGGTACATTTTTATAGTGTTCAATTTGGGAATTAAGATGATTAAGGCGACACCTTTTTGATTGAAATTATTCCATTATGCTCATTTAATGATTTTTATTTCATATTATATATTTGTCTTTCTTATAAAATTGGTATACATTGAATAAGCAGATCAAATAACAACATAGATTTGTGAAAGAGGGCTCTTAGATTAAACAAATGTTTATATTTGTGTATCATACAAAAATATTAATTTTGATAGTTTAAAATTTAAGATTAGATTCATAAATGAAAAATTTGAATGTGTCCCCAAGAAAATTAATTTAGAATTTATATATTCTTGTATAGTAAATATTAAAATATTAAAAAATAATTTTATAATTACAAAAATTAAAATATTTCATAGTTCAAATAATTAGTAAAATTATTGTGAGAGTAAAGGGCGATTATTTAAAAGTTTTTTTTGAAAAAAAGTTTTGATCTACTAAAGTTAAATGTTTTATATTTAGGGGATTACTATATAATTAATAAAGAAATTTTCACTTTCATGTAATTTTTTTTTAAAAATAAGTGGATGTATTTAATGCTTCATAATTTTCTATCAGAACGTGATGGTAAAATTACTCAAAAAAATTATAACAAGTATTCTTTAGATTGATTATGATGTTTTTTATTTTAAATTGTAATGGAGGTTAAACTATTAATTAATTCTAATATTTCTTATAAGCAATAGATAGGTGTTATCTATTAAAATGATGATAAACCAAGTTAACAACAGAATATGAATTTAGGGTTTTTAAGTGTATCAGCAACATAGGTACATTTTTATAGTGTTCAATTTGGGAATTAAGATGATTAAGGCGACACCTTTTTGATTGAAATTATTCCATTATGCTCATTTAATGATTTTTATTTCATATTATATATTTGTCTTTCTTATAAAATTGGTATACATTGAATAAGCAGATCAAATAACAACATAGATTTGTGAAAGAGGGCTCTTAGATTAAACAAATGTTTATATTTGTGTATCATACAAAAATATTAATTTTGATAGTTTAAAATTTAAGATTAGATTCATAAATGAAAAATTTGAATGTGTCCCCAAGAAAATTAATTTAGAATTTATATATTCTTGTATAGTAAATATTAAAATATTAAAAAATAATTTTATAATTACAAAAATTAAAATATTTCATAGTTCAAATAATTAGTAAAATTATTGTGAGAGTAAAGGGCGATTATTTAAAAGTTTTTTTTGAAAAAAAGTTTTGATCTACTAAAGTTAAATGTTTTATATTTAGGGGATTACTATATAATTAATAAAGAAATTTTCACTTTCATGTAATTTTTTTTTAAAAATAAGTGGATGTATTTAATGCTTCATAATTTTCTATCAGAACGTGATGGTAAAATTACTCAAAAAAATTATAACAAGTATTCTTTAGATTGATTATGATGTTTTTTATTTTAAATTGTAATGGAGGTTAAACTATTAATTAATTCTAATATTTCTTATAAGCAATAGATAGGTGTTATCTATTAAAATGATGATAAACCAAGTTAACAACAGAATATGAATTTAGGGTTTTTAAGTGTATCAGCAACATAGGTACATTTTTATAGTGTTCAATTTGGGAATTAAGATGATTAAGGCGACACCTTTTTGATTGAAATTATTCCATTATGCTCATTTAATGATTTTTATTTCATATTATATATTTGTCTTTCTTATAAAATTGGTATACATTGAATAAGCAGATCAAATAACAACATAGATTTGTGAAAGAGGGCTCTTAGATTAAACAAATGTTTATATTTGTGTATCATACAAAAATATTAATTTTGATAGTTTAAAATTTAAGATTAGATTCATAAATGAAAAATTTGAATGTGTCCCCAAGAAAATTAATTTAGAATTTATATATTCTTGTATAGTAAATATTAAAAAATAATTTTATAATTACAAAAATTAAAATATTTCATAGTTCAAATAATTAGTAAAATTATTGTGAGAGTAAAGGGCGATTATTTAAAAGTTTTTTTTGAAAAAAAGTTTTGATCTACTAAAGTTAAATGTTTTATATTTAGGGGATTACTATATAATTAATAAAGAAATTTTCACTTTCATGTAATTTTTTTTTAAAAATAAGTGGATGTATTTAATGCTTCATAATTTTCTATCAGAACGTGATGGTAAAATTACTCAAAAAAATTATAACAAGTATTCTTTAGATTGATTATGATGTTTTTTATTTTAAATTGTAATGGAGGTTAAACTATTAATTAATTCTAATATTTCTTATAAGCAATAGATAGGTGTTATCTATTAAAATGATGATAAACCAAGTTAACAACAGAATATGAATTTAGGGTTTTTAAGTGTATCAGCAACATAGGTACATTTTTATAGTGTTCAATTTGGGAATTAAGATGATTAAGGCGACACCTTTTTAATTGAAATTATTCCATTATGCTCATTTAATGATTTTTATTTCATATTATATATTTGTCTTTCTTATAAAATTGGTATACATTGAATAAGCAGATCAAATAACAACATAGATTTGTGAAAGAGGGCTCTTGGAATAAACAAATGTTTATATTTGTGTATCATACAAAAATATTAATTTTGATAGTTTAAAATTTAAGATTAGATTCATAAATGAAAAATTTGAATGTGTCCCCAAGAAAATTAATTTAGAATTTATATATTCTTGTATAGTAAATATTAAAATATTAAAAAATAATTTTATAATTACAAAAATTAAAATATTTCATAGTTCAAATAATTAGTAAAATTATTGTGAGAGTAAAGGGCGATTATTTAAAAGTTTTTTTTGAAAAAAAGTTTTGATCTACTAAAGTTAAATGTTTTATATTTAGGGGATTACTATATAATTAATAAAGAAATTTTCACTTTCATGTAATTTTTTTTTAAAAATAAGTGGATGTATTTAATGCTTCATAATTTTCTATCAGAACGTGATGGTAAAATTACTCAAAAAAATTATAACAAGTATTCTTTAGATTGATTATGATGTTTTTTATTTTAAATTGTAATGGAGGTTAAACTATTAATTAATTCTAATATTTCTTATAAGCAATAGATAGGTGTTATCTATTAAAATGATGATAAACCAAGTTAACAACAGAATATGAATTTAGGGTTTTTAAGTGTATCAGCAACATAGGTACATTTTTATAGTGTTCAATTTGGGAATTAAGATGATTAAGGCGACACCTTTTTGATTGAAATTATTCCATTATGCTGATTTAATGATTTTTATTTCATATTATATATTTGTCTTTCTTATAAAATTGGTATACATTGAATAAGCAGATCAAATAACAACATAGATTTGTGAAAGAGGGCTCTTAGATTAAACAAATGTTTATATTTGTGTATCATACAAAAATATTAATTTTGATAGTTTAAAATTTAAGATTAGATTCATAAATGAAAAATTTGAATGTGTCCCCAAGAAAATTAATTTAGAATTTATATATTCTTGTATAGTAAATATTAAAATATTAAAAAATAATTTTATAATTACAAAAATTAAAATATTTCATAGTTCAAATAATTAGTAAAATTATTGTGAGAGTAAAGGGCGATTATTTAAAAGTTTTTTTTGAAAAAAAGTTTTGATCTACTAAAGTTAAATGTTTTATATTTAGGGGATTACTATATAATTAATAAAGAAATTTTCACTTTCATGTAATTTTTTTTTAAAAATAAGTGGATGTATTTAATGCTTCATAATTTTCTATCAGAACGTGATGGTAAAATTACTCAAAAAAATTATAACAAGTATTCTTTAGATTGATTATGATGTTTTTTATTTTAAATTGTAATGGAGGTTAAACTATTAATTAATTCTAATATTTCTTATAAGCAATAGATAGGTGTTATCTATTAAAATGATGATAAACCAAGTTAACAGCAGAATATGAATTTAGGGTTTTTAAGTGTATCAGCAACATAGGTACATTTTTATAGTGTTCAATTTGGGAATTAAGATGATTAAGGCGACACCTTTTTGATTGAAATTATTCCATTATGCTCATTTAATGATTTTTATTTCATATTATATATTTGTCTTTCTTATAAAATTGGTATACATTGAATAAGCAGATCAAATAACAACATAGATTTGTGAAAGAGGGCTCTTAGATTAAACAAATGTTTATATTTGTGTATCATACAAAAATATTAATTTTGATAGTTTAAAATTTAAGATTAGATTCATAAATGAAAAATTTGAATGTGTCCCCAAGAAAATTAATTTAGAATTTATATATTCTTGTATAGTAAATATTAAAATATTAAAAAATAATTTTATAATTACAAAAATTAAAATATTTCATAGTTCAAATAATTAGTAAAATTATTGTGAGAGTAAAGGGCGATTATTTAAAAGTTTTTTTTGAAAAAAAGTTTTGATCTACTAAAGTTAAATGTTTTATATTTAGGGGATTACTATATAATTAATAAAGAAATTTTCACTTTCATGTAATTTTTTTTTAAAAATAAGTGGATGTATTTAATGCTTCATAATTTTCTATCAGAACGTGATGGTAAAATTACTCAAAAAAATTATAACAAGTATTCTTTAGATTGATTATGATGTTTTTTATTTTAAATTGTAATGGAGGTTAAACTATTAATTAATTATAATATTTCTTATAAGCAATAGATAGGTGTTATCTATTAAAATGATGATAAACCAAGTTAACAACAGAATATGAATTTAGGGTTTTTAAGTGTATCAGCAACATAGGTACATTTTTATAGTGTTCAATTTGGGAATTAAGATGATTAAGGCGACACCTTTTTGATTGAAATTATTCCATTATGCTCATTTAATGATTTTTATTTCATATTATATATTTGTCTTTCTTATAAAATTGGTATACATTGAATAAGCAGATCAAATAACAACATAGATTTGTGAAAGAGGGCTCTTAGATTAAACAAATGTTTATATTTGTGTATCATACAAAAATATTAATTTTGATAGTTTAAAATTTAAGATTAGATTCATAAATGAAAAATTTGAATGTGTCCCCAAGAAAATTAATTTAGAATTTATATATTCTTGTATAGTAAATATTAAAATATTAAAAAATAATTTTATAATTACAAAAATTAAAATATTTCATAGTTCAAATAATTAGTAAAATTATTGTGAGAGTAAAGGGCGATTATTTAAAAGTTTTTTTTGAAAAAAAGTTTTGATCTACTAAAGTTAAATGTTTTATATTTAGGGGATTACTATATAATTAATAAAGAAATTTTCACTTTCATGTAATTTTTTTTAAAAAATAAGTGGATGTATTTAATGCTTCATAATTTTCTATCAGAACGTGATGGTAAAATTACTCAAAAAAATTATAACAAGTATTCTTTAGATTGATTATGATGTTTTTTATTTTAAATTGTAATGGAGGTTAAACTATTAATTAATTCTAATATTTCTTATAAGCAATAGATAGGTGTTATCTATTAAAATGATGATAAACCAAGTTAACAACAGAATATGAATTTAGGGTTTTTAAGTGTATCAGCAACATAGGTACATTTTTATAGTGTTCAATTTGGGAATTAAGATGATTAAGGCGACACCTTTTTGATTGAAATTATTCCATTATGCTCATTTAATGATTTTTATTTCATATTATATATTTGTCTTTCTTATAAAATTGGTATACATTGAATAAGCAGATCAAATAACAACATAGATTTGTGAAAGAGGGCTCTTAGATTAAACAAATGTTTATATTTGTGTATCATACAAAAATATTAATTTTGATAGTTTAAAATTTAAGATTAGATTCATAAATGAAAAATTTGAATGTGTCCCCAAGAACATTAATTTAGAATTTATATATTCTTGTATAGTAAATATTAAAATATTAAAAAATAATTTTATAATTACAAAAATTAAAATATTTCATAGTTCAAATAATTAGTAAAATTATTGTGAGAGTAAAGGGCGATTATTTAAAAGTTTTTTTTGAAAAAAAGTTTTGATCTACTAAAGTTAAATGTTTTATATTTAGGGGATTACTATATAATTAATAAAGAAATTTTCACTTTCATGTAATTTTTTTTAAAAAATAAGTGGATGTATTTAATGCTTCATAATTTTCTATCAGAACGTGATGGTAAAATTACTCAAAAAAATTATAACAAGTATTCTTTAGATTGATTATGATGTTTTTTATTTTAAATTGTAATGGAGGTTAAACTATTAATTAATTCTAATATTTCTTATAAGCAATAGATAGGTGTTATCTATTAAAATGATGATAAACCAAGTTAACAACAGAATATTAATTTAGGGTTTTTAAGTGTATCAGCAACATAGGTACATTTTTATAGTGTTCAATTTGGGAATTAAGATGATTAAGGCGACACCTTTTTGATTGAAATTATTCCATTATGCTCATTTAATGATTTTTATTTCATATTATATATTTGTCTTTCTTATAAAATTGGTATACATTGAATAAGCAGATCAAATAACAACATAGATTTGTGAAAGAGGGCTCTTAGATTAAACAAATGTTTATATTTGTGTATCATACAAAAATATTAATTTTGATAGTTTAAAATTTAAGATTAGATTCATAAATGAAAAATTTGAATGTGTCCCCAAGAAAATTAATTTAGAATTTATATATTCTTGTATAGTAAATATTAAAATATTAAAAAATAATTTTATAATTACAAAAATTAAAATATTTCATAGTTCAAATAATTAGTAAAATTATTGTGAGAGTAAAGGGCGATTATTTAAAAGTTTTTTTTGAAAAAAAGTTTTGATCTACTAAAGTTAAATGTTTTATATTTAGGGGATTACTATATAATTAATAAAGAAATTTTCACTTTCATGTAATTTTTTTTTAAAAATAAGTGGATGTATTTAATGCTTCATAATTTTCTATCAGAACGTGATGGTAAAATTACTCAAAAAAATTATAACAAGTATTCTTTAGATTGATTATGATGTTTTTTATTTTAAATTGTAATGGAGGTTAAACTATTAATTAATTATAATATTTCTTATAAGCAATAGATATGTGTTATCTATTAAAATGATGATAAACCAAGTTAACAACAGAATATGAATTTAGGGTTTTTAAGTGTATCAGCAACATAGGTACATTTTTATAGTGTTCAATTTGGGAATTAAGATGATTAAGGCGACACCTTTTTGATTGAAATTATTCCATTATGCTCATTTAATGATTTTTATTTCATATTATATATTTGTCTTTCTTATAAAATTGGTATACATTGAATAAGCAGATCAAATAACAACATAGATTTGTGAAAGAGGGCTCTTAGATTAAACAAATGTTTATATTTGTGTATCATACAAAAATATTAATTTTGATAGTTTAAAATTTAAGATTAGATTCATAAATGAAAAATTTGAATGTGTCCCCAAGAAAATTAATTTAGAATTTATATATTCTTGTATAGTAAATATTAAAATATTAAAAAATAATTTTATAATTACAAAAATTAAAATATTTCATAGTTCAAATAATTAGTAAAATTATTGTGAGAGTAAAGGGCGATTATTTAAAAGTTTTTTTTGAAAAAAAGTTTTGATCTACTAAAGTTAAATGTTTTATATTTAGGGGATTACTATATAATTAATAAAGAAATTTTCACTTTCATGTAATTTTTTTTTTAAAATAAGTGGATGTATTTAATGCTTCATAATTTTCTATCAGAACGTGATGGTAAAATTACTCAAAAAAATTATAACAAGTATTCTTTAGATTGATTATGATGTTTTTTATTTTAAATTGTAATGGAGGTTAAACTATTAATTAATTCTAATATTTCTTATAAGCAATAGATAGGTGTTATCTATTAAAATGATGATAAACCAAGTTAACAACAGAATATGAATTTAGGGTTTTTAAGTGTATCAGCAACATAGGTACATTTTTATAGTGTTCAATTTGGGAATTAAGATGATTAAGGCGACACCTTTTTGATTGAAATTATTCCATTATGCTCATTTAATGATTTTTATTTCATATTATATATTTGTCTTTCTTATAAAATTGGTATACATTGAATAAGCAGATCAAATAACAACATAGATTTGTGAAAGAGGGCTCTTAGATTAAACAAATGTTTATATTTGTGTATCATACAAAAATATTAATTTTGATAGTTTAAAATTTAAGATTAGATTCATAAATGAAAAATTTGAATGTGTCCCCAAGAAAATTAATTTAGAATTTATATATTCTTGTATAGTAAATATTAAAATATTAAAAAATAATTTTATAATTACAAAAATTAAAATATTTCATAGTTCAAATAATTAGTAAAATTATTGTGAGAGTAAAGGGCGATTATTTAAAAGTTTTTTTTGAAAAAAAGTTTTGATCTACTAAAGTTAAATGTTTTATATTTAGGGGATTACTATATAATTAATAAAGAAATTTTCACTTTCATGTAATTTTTTTTTAAAAATAAGTGGATGTATTTAATGCTTCATAATTTTCTATCAGAACGTGATGGTAAAATTACTCAAAAAAATTATAACAAGTATTCTTTAGATTGATTATGATGTTTTTTATTTTAAATTGTAATGGAGGTTAAACTATTAATTAATTATAATATTTCTTATAAGCAATAGATAGGTGTTATCTATTAAAATGATGATAAACCAAGTTAACAACAGAATATGAATTTAGGGTTTTTAAGTGTATCAGCAACATAGGTACATTTTTATAGTGTTCAATTTGGGAATTAAGATGATTAAGGCGACACCTTTTTGATTGAAATTATTCCATTATGCTCATTTAATGATTTTTATTTCATATTATATATTTGTCTTTCTTATAAAATTGGTATACATTGAATAAGCAGATCAAATAACAACATAGATTTGTGAAAGAGGGCTCTTAGATTAAACAAATGTTTATATTTGTGTATCATACAAAAATATTAATTTTGATAGTTTAAAATTTAAGATTAGATTCATAAATGAAAAATTTGAATGTGTCCCCAAGAAAATTAATTTAGAATTTATATATTCTTGTATAGTAAATATTAAAATATTAAAAAATAATTTTATAATTACAAAAATTAAAATATTTCATAGTTCAAATAATTAGTAAAATTATTGTGAGAGTAAAGGGCGATTATTTAAAAGTTTTTTTTGAAAAAAAGTTTTGATCTACTAAAGTTAAATGTTTTATATTTAGGGGATTACTATATAATTAATAAAGAAATTTTCACTTTCATGTAATTTTTTTTAAAAAATAAGTGGATGTATTTAATGCTTCATAATTTTCTATCAGAACGTGATGGTAAAATTACTCAAAAAAATTATAACAAGTATTCTTTAGATTGATTATGATGTTTTTTATTTTAAATTGTAATGGAGGTTAAACTATTAATTAATTCTAATATTTCTTATAAGCAATAGATAGGTGTTATCTATTAAAATGATGATAAACCAAGTTAACAACAGAATATGAATTTAGGGTTTTTAAGTGTATCAGCAACATAGGTACATTTTTATAGTGTTCAATTTGGGAATTAAGATGATTAAGGCGACACCTTTTTGATTGAAATTATTCCATTATGCTCATTTAATGATTTTTATTTCATATTATATATTTGTCTTTCTTATAAAATTGGTATACATTGAATAAGCAGATCAAATAACAACATAGATTTGTGAAAGAGGGCTCTTAGATTAAACAAATGTTTATATTTGTGTATCATACAAAAATATTAATTTTGATAGTTTAAAATTTAAGATTAGATTCATAAATGAAAAATTTGAATGTGTCCCCAAGAAAATTAATTTAGAATTTATATATTCTTGTATAGTAAATATTAAAATATTAAAAAATAATTTTATAATTACAAAAATTAAAATATTTCATAGTTCAAATAATTAGTAAAATTATTGTGAGAGTAAAGGGCGATTATTTAAAAGTTTTTTTTGAAAAAAAGTTTTGATCTAATAAAGTTAAATGTTTTATATTTAGGGGATTACTATATAATTAATAAAGAAATTTTCACTTTCATGTAATTTTTTTTAAAAAATAAGTGGATGTATTTAATGCTTCATAATTTTCTATCAGAACGTGATGGTAAAATTACTCAAAAAAATTATAACAAGTATTCTTTAGATTGATTATGATGTTTTTTATTTTAAATTGTAATGGAGGTTAAACTATTAATTAATTCTAATATTTCTTATAAGCAATAGATAGGTGTTATCTATTAAAATGATGATAAACCAAGTTAACAACAGAATATGAATTTAGGGTTTTTAAGTGTATCAGCAACATAGGTACATTTTTATAGTGTTCAATTTGGGAATTAAGATGATTAAGGCGACACCTTTTTGATTGAAATTATTCCATTATGCTCATTTAATGATTTTTATTTCATATTATATATTTGTCTTTCTTATAAAATTGGTATACATTGAATAAGCAGATCAAATAACAACATAGATTTGTGAAAGAGGGCTCTTAGATTAAACAAATGTTTATATCTGTGTATCATACAAAAATATTAATTTTGATAGTTTAAAATTTAAGATTAGATTCATAAATGAAAAATTTGAATGTGTCCCCAAGAAAATTAATTTAGAATTTATATATTCTTGTATAGTAAATATTAAAATATTAAAAAATAATTTTATAATTACAAAAATTAAAATATTTCATAGTTCAAATAATTAGTAAAATTATTGTGAGAGTAAAGGGCGATTATTTAAAAGTTTTTTTTGAAAAAAAGTTTTGATCTACTAAAGTTAAATGTTTTATATTTAGGGGATTACTATATAATTAATAAAGAAATTTTCACTTTCATGTAATTTTTTTTTAAAAATAAGTGGATGTATTTAATGCTTCATAATTTTCTATCAGAACGTGATGGTAAAATTACTCAAAAAAATTATAACAAGTATTCTTTAGATTGATTATGATGTTTTTTATTTTAAATTGTAATGGAGGTTAAACTATTAATTAATTATAATATTTCTTATAAGCAATAGATATGTGTTATCTATTAAAATGATGATAAACCAAGTTAACAACAGAATATGAATTTAGGGTTTTTAAGTGTATCAGCAACATAGGTACATTTTTATAGTGTTCAATTTGGGAATTAAGATGATTAAGGCGACACCTTTTTGATTGAAATTATTCCATTATGCTCATTTAATGATTTTTATTTCATATTATATATTTGTCTTTCTTATAAAATTGGTATACATTGAATAAGCAGATCAAATAACAACATAGATTTGTGAAAGAGGGCTCTTAGATTAAACAAATGTTTATATTTGTGTATCATACAAAAATATTAATTTTGATAGTTTAAAATTTAAGATTAGATTCATAAATGAAAAATTTGAATGTGTCCCCAAGAAAATTAATTTAGAATTTATATATTCTTGTATAGTAAATATTAAAATATTAAAAAATAATTTTATAATTACAAAAATTAAAATATTTCATAGTTCAAATAATTAGTAAAATTATTGTGAGAGTAAAGGGCGATTATTTAAAAGTTTTTTTTGAAAAAAAGTTTTGATCTACTAAAGTTAAATGTTTTATATTTAGGGGATTACTATATAATTAATAAAGAAATTTTCACTTTCATGTAATTTTTTTAAAAAAATAAGTGGATGTATTTAATGCTTCATAATTTTCTATCAGAACGTGATGGTAAAATTACTCAAAAAAATTATAACAAGTATTCTTTAGATTGATTATGATGTTTTTTATTTTAAATTGTAATGGAGGTTAAACTATTAATTAATTCTAATATTTCTTATAAGCAATAGATAGGTGTTATCTATTAAAATGATGATAAACCAAGTTAACAACAGAATATGAATTTAGGGTTTTTAAGTGTATCAGCAACATAGGTACATTTTTATAGTGTTCAATTTGGGAATTAAGATGATTAAGGCGACACCTTTTTGATTGAAATTATTCCATTATGCTCATTTAATGATTTTTATTTCATATTATATATTTGTCTTTCTTATAAAATTGGTATACATTGAATAAGCAGATCAAATAACAACATAGATTTGTGAAAGAGGGCTCTTAGATTAAACAAATGTTTATATTTGTGTATCATACAAAAATATTAATTTTGATAGTTTAAAATTTAAGATTAGATTCATAAATGAAAAATTTGAATGTGTCCCCAAGAAAATTAATTTAGAATTTATATATTCTTGTATAGTAAATATTAAAATATTAAAAAATAATTTTATAATTACAAAAATTAAAATATTTCATAGTTCAAATAATTAGTAAAATTATTGTGAGAGTAAAGGGCGATTATTTAAAAGTTTTTTTTGAAAAAAAGTTTTGATCTACTAAAGTTAAATGTTTTATATTTAGGGGATTACTATATAATTAATAAAGAAATTTTCACTTTCATGTAATTTTTTTTTAAAAATAAGTGGATGTATTTAATGCTTCATAATTTTCTATCAGAAAGTGATGGTAAAATTACTCAAAAAAATTATAACAAGTATTCTTTAGATTGATTATGATGTTTTTTATTTTAAATTGTAATGGAGGTTAAACTATTAATTAATTCTAATATTTCTTATAAGCAATAGATAGGTGTTATCTATTAAAATGATGATAAACCAAGTTAACAACAGAATATGAATTTAGGGTTTTTAAGTGTATCAGCAACATAGGTACATTTTTATAGTGTTCAATTTGGGAATTAAGATGATTAAGGCGACACCTTTTTGATTGAAATTATTCCATTATGCTCATTTAATGATTTTTATTTCATATTATATATTTGTCTTTCTTATAAAATTGGTATACATTGAATAAGCAGATCAAATAACAACATAGATTTGTGAAAGAGGGCTCTTAGATTAAACAAATGTTTATATTTGTGTATCATACAAAAATATTAATTTTGATAGTTTAAAATTTAAGATTAGATTCATAAATGAAAAATTTGAATGTGTCCCCAAGAAAATTAATTTAGAATTTATATATTCTTGTATAGTAAATATTAAAATATTAAAAAATAATTTTATAATTACAAAAATTAAAATATTTCATAGTTCAAATAATTAGTAAAATTATTGTGAGAGTAAAGGGCGATTATTTAAAAGTTTTTTTTGAAAAAAAGTTTTGATCTACTAAAGTTAAATGTTTTATATTTAGGGGATTACTATATAATTAATAAAGAAATTTTCACTTTCATGTAATTTTTTTTTAAAAATAAGTGGATGTATTTAATGCTTCATAATTTTCTATCAGAACGTGATGGTAAAATTACTCAAAAAAATTATAACAAGTATTCTTTAGATTGATTATGATGTTTTTTATTTTAAATTGTAATGGAGGTTAAACTATTAATTAATTCTAATATTTCTTATAAGCAATAGATAGGTGTTATCTATTAAAATGATGATAAACCAAGTTAACAACAGAATATGAATTTAGGGTTTTTAAGTGTATCAGCAACATAGGTACATTTTTATAGTGTTCAATTTGGGAATTAAGATGATTAAGGCGACACCTTTTTGATTGAAATTATTCCATTATGCTCATTTAATGATTTTTATTTCATATTATATATTTGTCTTTCTTATAAAATTGGTATACATTGAATAAGCAGATCAAATAACAACATAGATTTGTGAAAGAGGGCTCTTAGATTAAACAAATGTTTATATTTGTGTATCATACAAAAATATTAATTTTGATAGTTTAAAATTTAAGATTAGATTCATAAATGAAAAATTTGAATGTGTCCCCAAGAAAATTAATTTAGAATTTATATATTCTTGTATAGTAAATATTAAAATATTAAAAAATAATTTTATAATTACAAAAATTAAAATATTTCATAGTTCAAATAATTAGTAAAATTATTGTGAGAGTAAAGGGCGATTATTTAAAAGTTTTTTTTGAAAAAAAGTTTTGATCTACTAAAGTTAAATGTTTTATATTTAGGGGATTACTATATAATTAATAAAGAAATTTTCACTTTCATGTAATTTTTTTTTAAAAATAAGTGGATGTATTTAATGCTTCATAATTTTCTATCAGAAAGTGATGGTAAAATTACTCAAAAAAATTATAACAAGTATTCTTTAGATTGATTATGATGTTTTTTATTTTAAATTGTAATGGAGGTTAAACTATTAATTAATTCTAATATTTCTTATAAGCAATAGATAGGTGTTATCTATTAAAATGATGATAAACCAAGTTAACAACAGAATATGAATTTAGGGTTTTTAAGTGTATCAGCAACATAGGTACATTTTTATAGTGTTCAATTTGGGAATTAAGATGATTAAGGCGACACCTTTTTGATTGAAATTATTCCATTATGCTCATTTAATGATTTTTATTTCATATTATATATTTGTCTTTCTTATAAAATTGGTATACATTGAATAAGCAGATCAAATAACAGCATAGATTTGTGAAAGAGGGCTCTTAGATTAAACAAATGTTTATATTTGTGTATCATACAAAAATATTAATTTTGATAGTTTAAAATTTAAGATTAGATTCATAAATGAAAAATTTGAATGTGTCCCCAAGAAAATTAATTTAGAATTTATATATTCTTGTATAGTAAATATTAAAATATTAAAAAATAATTTTATAATTACAAAAATTAAAATATTTCATAGTTCAAATAATTAGTAAAATTATTGTGAGAGTAAAGGGCGATTATTTAAAAGTTTTTTTTGAAAAAAAGTTTTGATCTACTAAAGTTAAATGTTTTATATTTAGGGGATTACTATATAATTAATAAAGAAATTTTCACTTTCATGTAATTTTTTTTTAAAAATAAGTGGATGTATTTAATGCTTCATAATTTTCTATCAGAACGTGATGGTAAAATTACTCAAAAAAATTATAACAAGTATTCTTTAGATTGATTATGATGTTTTTTATTTTAAATTGTAATGGAGGTTAAACTATTAATTAATTATAATATTTCTTATAAGCAATAGATATGTGTTATCTATTAAAATGATGATAAACCAAGTTAACAACAGAATATGAATTTAGGGTTTTTAAGTGTATCAGCAACATAGGTACATTTTTATAGTGTTCAATTTGGGAATTAAGATGATTAAGGCGACACCTTTTTGATTGAAATTATTCCATTATGCTCATTTAATGATTTTTATTTCATATTATATATTTGTCTTTCTTATAAAATTGGTATACATTGAATAAGCAGATCAAATAACAACATAGATTTGTGAAAGAGGGCTCTTAGATTAAACAAATGTTTATATTTGTGTATCATACAAAAATATTAATTTTGATAGTTTAAAATTTAAGATTAGATTCATAAATGAAAAATTTGAATGTGTCCCCAAGAAAATTAATTTAGAATTTATATATTCTTGTATAGTAAATATTAAAATATTAAAAAATAATTTTATAATTACAAAAATTAAAATATTTCATAGTTCAAATAATTAGTAAAATTATTGTGAGAGTAAAGGGCGATTATTTAAAAGTTTTTTTTGAAAAAAAGTTTTGATCTACTAAAGTTAAATGTTTTATATTTAGGGGATTACTATATAATTAATAAAGAAATTTTCACTTTCATGTAATTTTTTTTAAAAAATAAGTGGATGTATTTAATGCTTCATAATTTTCTATCAGAACGTGATGGTAAAATTACTCAAAAAAATTATAACAAGTATTCTTTAGATTGATTATGATGTTTTTTATTTTAAATTGTAATGGAGGTTAAACTATTAATTAATTCTAATATTTCTTATAAGCAATAGATAGGTGTTATCTATTAAAATGATGATAAACCAAGTTAACAACAGAATATGAATTTAGGGTTTTTAAGTGTATCAGCAACATAGGTACATTTTTATAGTGTTCAATTTGGGAATTAAGATGATTAAGGCGACACCTTTTTGATTGAAATTATTCCATTATGCTCATTTAATGATTTTTATTTCATATTATATATTTGTCTTTCTTATAAAATTGGTATACATTGAATAAGCAGATCAAATAACAACATAGATTTGTGAAAGAGGGCTCTTAGATTAAACAAATGTTTATATTTGTGTATCATACAAAAATATTAATTTTGATAGTTTAAAATTTAAGATTAGATTCATAAATGAAAAATTTGAATGTGTCCCCAAGAAAATTAATTTAGAATTTATATATTCTTGTATAGTAAATATTAAAATATTAAAAAATAATTTTATAATTACAAAAATTAAAATATTTCATAGTTCAAATAATTAGTAAAATTATTGTGAGAGTAAAGGGCGATTATTTAAAAGTTTTTTTTGAAAAAAAGTTTTGATCTACTAAAGTTAAATGTTTTATATTTAGGGGATTACTATATAATTAATAAAGAAATTTTCACTTTCATGTAATTTTTTTTTAAAAATAAGTGGATGTATTTAATGCTTCATAATTTTCTATCAGAAAGTGATGGTAAAATTACTCAAAAAAATTATAACAAGTATTCTTTAGATTGATTATGATGTTTTTTATTTTAAATTGTAATGGAGGTTAAACTATTAATTAATTCTAATATTTCTTATAAGCAATAGATAGGTGTTATCTATTAAAATGATGATAAACCAAGTTAACAACAGAATATGAATTTAGGGTTTTTAAGTGTATCAGCAACATAGGTACATTTTTATAGTGTTCAATTTGGGAATTAAGATGATTAAGGCGACACCTTTTTGATTGAAATTATTCCATTATGCTCATTTAATGATTTTTATTTCATATTATATATTTGTCTTTCTTATAAAATTGGTATACATTGAATAAGCAGATCAAATAACAACATAGATTTGTGAAAGAGGGCTCTTAGATTAAACAAATGTTTATATTTGTGTATCATACAAAAATATTAATTTTGATAGTTTAAAATTTAAGATTAGATTCATAAATGAAAAATTTGAATGTGTCCCCAAGAAAATTAATTTAGAATTTATATATTCTTGTATAGTAAATATTAAAATATTAAAAAATAATTTTATAATTACAAAAATTAAAATATTTCATAGTTCAAATAATTAGTAAAATTATTGTGAGAGTAAAGGGCGATTATTTAAAAGTTTTTTTTGAAAAAAAGTTTTGATCTACTAAAGTTAAATGTTTTATATTTAGGGGATTACTATATAATTAATAAAGAAATTTTCACTTTCATGTAATTTTTTTTTAAAAATAAGTGGATGTATTTAATGCTTCATAATTTTCTATCAGAACGTGATGGTAAAATTACTCAAAAAAATTATAACAAGTATTCTTTAGATTGATTATGATGTTTTTTATTTTAAATTGTAATGGAGGTTAAACTATTAATTAATTCTAATATTTCTTATAAGCAATAGATAGGTGTTATCTATTAAAATGATGATAAACCAAGTTAACAACAGAATATGAATTTAGGGTTTTTAAGTGTATCAGCAACATAGGTACATTTTTATAGTGTTCAATTTGGGAATTAAGATGATTAAGGCGACACCTTTTTGATTGAAATTATTCCATTATGCTCATTTAATGATTTTTATTTCATATTATATATTTGTCTTTCTTATAAAATTGGTATACATTGAATAAGCAGATCAAATAACAACATAGATTTGTGAAAGAGGGCTCTTAGATTAAACAAATGTTTATATTTGTGTATCATACAAAAATATTAATTTTGATAGTTTAAAATTTAAGATTAGATTCATAAATGAAAAATTTGAATGTGTCCCCAAGAAAATTAATTTAGAATTTATATATTCTTGTATAGTAAATATTAAAATATTAAAAAATAATTTTATAATTACAAAAATTAAAATATTTCATAGTTCAAATAATTAGTAAAATTATTGTGAGAGTAAAGGGCGATTATTTAAAAGTTTTTTTTGAAAAAAAGTTTTGATCTACTAAAGTTAAATGTTTTATATTTAGGGGATTACTATATAATTAATAAAGAAATTTTCACTTTCATGTAATTTTTTTTTAAAAATAAGTGGATGTATTTAATGCTTCATAATTTTCTATCAGAAAGTGATGGTAAAATTACTCAAAAAAATTATAACAAGTATTCTTTAGATTGATTATGATGTTTTTTATTTTAAATTGTAATGGAGGTTAAACTATTAATTAATTCTAATATTTCTTATAAGCAATAGATAGGTGTTATCTATTAAAATGATGATAAACCAAGTTAACAACAGAATATGAATTTAGGGTTTTTAAGTGTATCAGCAACATAGGTACATTTTTATAGTGTTCAATTTGGGAATTAAGATGATTAAGGCGACACCTTTTTGATTGAAATTATTCCATTATGCTCATTTAATGATTTTTATTTCATATTATATATTTGTCTTTCTTATAAAATTGGTATACATTGAATAAGCAGATCAAATAACAGCATAGATTTGTGAAAGAGGGCTCTTAGATTAAACAAATGTTTATATTTGTGTATCATACAAAAATATTAATTTTGATAGTTTAAAATTTAAGATTAGATTCATAAATGAAAAATTTGAATGTGTCCCCAAGAAAATTAATTTAGAATTTATATATTCTTGTATAGTAAATATTAAAATATTAAAAAATAATTTTATAATTACAAAAATTAAAATATTTCATAGTTCAAATAATTAGTAAAATTATTGTGAGAGTAAAGGGCGATTATTTAAAAGTTTTTTTTGAAAAAAAGTTTTGATCTACTAAAGTTAAATGTTTTATATTTAGGGGATTACTATATAATTAATAAAGAAATTTTCACTTTCATGTAATTTTTTTTTAAAAATAAGTGGATGTATTTAATGCTTCATAATTTTCTATCAGAACGTGATGGTAAAATTACTCAAAAAAATTATAACAAGTATTCTTTAGATTGATTATGATGTTTTTTATTTTAAATTGTAATGGAGGTTAAACTATTAATTAATTCTAATATTTCTTATAAGCAATAGATAGGTGTTATCTATTAAAATGATGATAAACCAAGTTAACAACAGAATATGAATTTAGGGTTTTTAAGTGTATCAGCAACATAGGTACATTTTTATAGTGTTCAATTTGGGAATTAAGATGATTAAGGCGACACCTTTTTGATTGAAATTATTCCATTATGCTCATTTAATGATTTTTATTTCATATTATATATTTGTCTTTCTTATAAAATTGGTATACATTGAATAAGCAGATCAAATAACAACATAGATTTGTGAAAGAGGGCTCTTAGATTAAACAAATGTTTATATTTGTGTATCATACAAAAATATTAATTTTGATAGTTTAAAATTTAAGATTAGATTCATAAATGAAAAATTTGAATGTGTCCCCAAGAAAATTAATTTAGAATTTATATATTCTTGTATAGTAAATATTAAAATATTAAAAAATAATTTTATAATTACAAAAATTAAAATATTTCATAGTTCAAATAATTAGTAAAATTATTGTGAGAGTAAAGGGCGATTATTTAAAAGTTTTTTTTGAAAAAAAGTTTTGATCTACTAAAGTTAAATGTTTTATATTTAGGGGATTACTATATAATTAATAAAGAAATTTTCACTTTCATGTAATTTTTTTAAAAAAATAAGTGGATGTATTTAATGCTTCATAATTTTCTATCAGAACGTGATGGTAAAATTACTCAAAAAAATTATAACAAGTATTCTTTAGATTGATTATGATGTTTTTTATTTTAAATTGTAATGGAGGTTAAACTATTAATTAATTCTAATATTTCTTATAAGCAATAGATAGGTGTTATCTATTAAAATGATGATAAACCAAGTTAACAACAGAATATGAATTTAGGTTTTTAAGTGTATCAGCAACATAGGTACATTTTTATAGTGTTCAATTTGGGAATTAAGATGATTAAGGCGACACCTTTTTGATTGAAATTATTCCATTATGCTCATTTAATGATTTTTATTTCATATTATATATTTGTCTTTCTTATAAAATTGGTATACATTGAATAAGCAGATCAAATAACAGCATAGATTTGTGAAAGAGGGCTCTTAGATTAAACAAATGTTTATATTTGTGTATCATACAAAAATATTAATTTTGATAGTTTAAAATTTAAGATTAGATTCATAAATGAAAAATTTGAATGTGTCCCCAAGAAAATTAATTTAGAATTTATATATTCTTGTATAGTAAATATTAAAATATTAAAAAATAATTTTATAATTACAAAAATTAAAATATTTCATAGTTCAAATAATTAGTAAAATTATTGTGAGAGTAAAGGGCGATTATTTAAAAGTTTTTTTTGAAAAAAAGTTTTGATCTACTAAAGTTAAATGTTTTATATTTAGGGGATTACTATATAATTAATAAAGAAATTTTAACTTTCATGTAATTTTTTTTTAAAAATAAGTGGATGTATTTAATGCTTCGTAATTTTCTATCAGAAAGTGATGGTAAAATTACTCAAAAAAATTATAACAAGTATTCTTTAGATTGATTATGATGTTTTTTATTTTAAATTGTAATGGAGGTTAAACTATTAATTAATTCTAATATTTCTTATAAGCAATAGATAGGTGTTATCTATTAAAATGATGATAAACCAAGTTAACAACAGAATATGAATTTAGGGTTTTTAAGTGTATCAGCAACATAGGTACATTTTTATAGTGTTCAATTTGGGAATTAAGATGATTAAGGCGACACCTTTTTGATTGAAATTATTCCATTATGCTCATTTAATGATTTTTATTTCATATTATATATTTGTCTTTCTTATAAAATTGGTATACATTGAATAAGCAGATCAAATAACAGCATAGATTTGTGAAAGAGGGCTCTTAGATTAAACAAATGTTTATATTTGTGTATCATACAAAAATATTAATTTTGATAGTTTAAAATTTAAGATTAGATTCATAAATGAATAATTTGAATGTGTCCCCAAGAAAATTAATTTAGAATTTATATATTCTTGTATAGTAAATATTAAAATATTAAAAAATAATTTTATAATTACAAAAATTAAAATATTTCATAGTTCAAATAATTAGTAAAATTATTGTGAGAGTAAAGGGCGATTATTTAAAAGTTTTTTTTGAAAAAAAGTTTTGATCTACTAAAGTTAAATGTTTTATATTTAGGGGATTACTATATAATTAATAAAGAAATTTTCACTTTCATGTAATTTTTTTTTAAAAATAAGTGGATGTATTTAATGCTTCATAATTTTCTATCAGAACGTGATGGTAAAATTACTCAAAAAAATTATAACAAGTATTCTTTAGATTGATTATGATGTTTTTTATTTTAAATTGTAATGGAGGTTAAACTATTAATTAATTCTAATATTTCTTATAAGCAATAGATAGGTGTTATCTATTAAAATGATGATAAACCAAGTTAACAACAGAATATGAATTTAGGGTTTTTAAGTGTATCAGCAACATAGGTACATTTTTATAGTGTTCAATTTGGGAATTAAGATGATTAAGGCGGCACCTTTTTGATTGAAATTATTCCATTATGCTCATTTAATGATTTTTATTTCATATTATATATTTGTCTTTCTTATAAAATTGGTATACATTGAATAAGCAGATCAAATAACAACATAGATTTGTGAAAGAGGGCTCTTAGATTAAACAAATGTTTATATTTGTGTATCATACAAAAATATTAATTTTGATAGTTTAAAATTTAAGATTAGATTCATAAATGAAAAATTTGAATGTGTCCCCAAGAAAATTAATTTAGAATTTATATATTCTTGTATAGTAAATATTAAAATATTAAAAAATAATTTTATAATTACAAAAATTAAAATATTTCATAGTTCAAATAATTAGTAAAATTATTGTGAGAGTAAAGGGCGATTATTTAAAAGTTTTTTTTGAAAAAAAGTTTTGATCTACTAAAGTTAAATGTTTTATATTTAGGGGATTACTATATAATTAATAAAGAAATTTTCACTTTCATGTAATTTTTTTAAAAAAATAAGTGGATGTATTTAATGCTTCATAATTTTCTATCAGAACGTGATGGTAAAATTACTCAAAAAAATTATAACAAGTATTCTTTAGATTGATTATGATGTTTTTTATTTTAAATTGTAATGGAGGTTAAACTATTAATTAATTCTAATATTTCTTATAAGCAATAGATAGGTGTTATCTATTAAAATGATGATAAACCAAGTTAACAACAGAATATGAATTTAGGTTTTTAAGTGTATCAGCAACATAGGTACATTTTTATAGTGTTCAATTTGGGAATTAAGATGATTAAGGCGACACCTTTTTGATTGAAATTATTCCATTATGCTCATTTAATGATTTTTATTTCATATTATATATTTGTCTTTCTTATAAAATTGGTATACATTGAATAAGCAGATCAAATAACAGCATAGATTTGTGAAAGAGGGCTCTTAGATTAAACAAATGTTTATATTTGTGTATCATACAAAAATATTAATTTTGATAGTTTAAAATTTAAGATTAGATTCATAAATGAAAAATTTGAATGTGTCCCCAAGAAAATTAATTTAGAATTTATATATTCTTGTATAGTAAATATTAAAATATTAAAAAATAATTTTATAATTACAAAAATTAAAATATTTCATAGTTCAAATAATTAGTAAAATTATTGTGAGAGTAAAGGGCGATTATTTAAAAGTTTTTTTTGAAAAAAAGTTTTGATCTACTAAAGTTAAATGTTTTATATTTAGGGGATTACTATATAATTAATAAAGAAATTTTAACTTTCATGTAATTTTTTTTTAAAAATAAGTGGATGTATTTAATGCTTCGTAATTTTCTATCAGAACGTGATGGTAAAATTACTCAAAAAAATTATAACAAGTATTCTTTAGATTGATTATGATGTTTTTTATTTTAAATTGTAATGGAGGTTAAACTATTAATTAATTCTAATATTTCTTATAAGCAATAGATAGGTGTTATCTATTAAAATGATGATAAACCAAGTTAACAACAGAATATGAATTTAGGGTTTTTAAGTGTATCAGCAACATAGGTACATTTTTATAGTGTTCAATTTGGGAATTAAGATGATTAAGGCGACACCTTTTTGATTGAAATTATTCCATTATGCTCATTTAATGATTTTTATTTCATATTATATATTTGTCTTTCTTATAAAATTGGTATACATTGAATAAGCAGATCAAATAATAACATAGATTTGTGAAAGAGGGCTCTTAGATTAAACAAATGTTTATATTTGTGTATCATACAAAAATATTAATTTTGATAGTTTAAAATTTAAGATTAGATTCATAAATGAAAAATTTGAATGTGTCCCCAAGAAAATTAATTTAGAATTTATATATTCTTGTATAGTAAATATTAAAATATTAAAAAATAATTTTATAATTACAAAAATTAAAATATTTCATAGTTCAAATAATTAGTAAAATTATTGTGAGAGTAAAGGGCGATTATTTAAAAGTTTTTTTTGAAAAAAAGTTTTGATCTACTAAAGTTAAATGTTTTATATTTAGGGGATTACTATATAATTAATAAAGAAATTTTCACTTTCATGTAATTTTTTTTTAAAAATAAGTGGATGTATTTAATGCTTCATAATTTTCTATCAGAACGTGATGGTAAAATTACTCAAAAAAATTATAACAAGTATTCTTTAGATTGATTATGATGTTTTTTATTTTAAATTGTAATGGAGGTTAAACTATTAATTAATTCTAATATTTCTTATAAGCAATAGATAGGTGTTATCTATTAAAATGATGATAAACCAAGTTAACAACAGAATATGAATTTAGGGTTTTTAAGTGTATCAGCAACATAGGTACATTTTTATTGTGTTCAATTTGGGAATTAAGATGATTAAGGCGACACCTTTTTGATTGAAATTATTCCATTATGCTCATTTAATGATTTTTATTTCATATTATATATTTGTCTTTCTTATAAAATTGGTATAAATTGAATAAGCAGATCAAATAACAACATAGATTTGTGAAAGAGGGCTCTTAGATTAAACAAATGTTTATATTTGTGTATCATACAAAAATATTAATTTTGATAGTTTAAAATTTAAGATTAGATTCATAAATGAAAAATTTGAATGTGTCCCCAAGAAAATTAATTTAGAATTTATATATTCTTGTATAGTAAATATTAAAATATTAAAAAATAATTTTATAATTACAAAAATTAAAATATTTCATAGTTCAAATAATTAGTAAAATTATTGTGAGAGTAAAGGGCGATTATTTAAAAGTTTTTTTTGAAAAAAAGTTTTGATCTACTAAAGTTAAATGTTTTATATTTAGGGGATTATTATATAATTAATAAAGAAATTTTCAATTTCATGTAATTTTTTTTTAAAAATAAGTGGATGTATTTAATGCTTCATAATTTTCTATCAGAACGTGATGGTAAAATTACTCAAAAAAATTATAACAAGTATTCTTTAGATTGATTATGATGTTTTTTATTTTAAATTGTAATGGAGGTTAAACTATTAATTAATTATAATATTTCTTATAAGCAATAGATAGGTGTTATCTATTAAAATGATGATAAACCAAGTTAACAACAGAATATGAATTTAGGTTTTTAAGTGTATCAGCAACATAGGTACATTTTTATAGTGTTCAATTTGGGAATTAAGATGATTAAGGCGACACCTTTTTGATTGAAATTATTCCATTATGCTCATTTAATGATTTTTATTTCATATTATATATTTGTCTTTCTTATAAAATTGGTATACATTGAATAAGCAGATCAAATAACAACATAGATTTGTGAAAGAGGGCTCTTAGATTAAACAAATGTTTATATTTGTGTATCATACAAAAATATTAATTTTGATAGTTTAAAATTTAAGATTAGATTCATAAATGAAAAATTTGAATGTGTCCCCAAGAAAATTAATTTAGAATTTATATATTCTTGTATAGTAAATATTAAAATATTAAAAAATAATTTTATAATTACAAAAATTAAAATATTTCATAGTTCAAATAATTAGTAAAATTATTGTGAGAGTAAAGGGCGATTATTTAAAAGTTTTTTTTGAAAAAAAGTTTTGATCTACTAAAGTTAAATGTTTTATATTTAGGGGATTACTATATAATTAATAAAGAAATTTTAACTTTCATGTAATTTTTTTTTAAAAATAAGTGGATGTATTTAATGCTTCGTAATTTTCTATCAGAACGTGATGGTAAAATTACTCAAAAAAATTATAACAAGTATTCTTTAGATTGATTATGATGTTTTTTATTTTAAATTGTAATGGAGGTTAAACTATTAATTAATTCTAATATTTCTTATAAGCAATAGATAGGTGTTATCTATTAAAATGATGATAAACCAAGTTAACAACAGAATATGAATTTAGGGTTTTTAAGTGTATCAGCAACATAGGTACATTTTTATAGTGTTCAATTTGGGAATTAAGATGATTAAGGCGACACCTTTTTGATTGAAATTATTCCATTATGCTCATTTAATGATTTTTATTTCATATTATATATTTGTCTTTCTTATAAAATTGGTATACATTGAATAAGCAGATCAAATAACAACATAGATTTGTGAAAGAGGGCTCTTAGATTAAACAAATGTTTATATTTGTGTATCATACAAAAATATTAATTTTGATAGTTTAAAATTTAAGATTAGATTCATAAATGAAAAATTTGAATGTGTCCCCAAGAAAATTAATTTAGAATTTATATATTCTTGTATAGTAAATATTAAAATATTAAAAAATAATTTTATAATTACAAAAATTAAAATATTTCATAGTTCAAATAATTAGTAAAATTATTGTGAGAGTAAAGGGCGATTATTTAAAAGTTTTTTTTGAAAAAAAGTTTTGATCTACTAAAGTTAAATGTTTTATATTTAGGGGATTACTATATAATTAATAAAGAAATTTTCAATTTCATGTAATTTTTTTTTAAAAATAAGTGGATGTATTTAATGCTTCATAATTTTCTATCAGAACGTGATGGTAAAATTACTCAAAAAAATTATAACAAGTATTCTTTAGATTGATTATGATGTTTTTTATTTTAAATTGTAATGGAGGTTAAACTATTAATTAATTATAATATTTCTTATAAGCAATAGATAGGTGTTATCTATTAAAATGATGATAAACCAAGTTAACAACAGAATATGAATTTAGGTTTTTAAGTGTATCAGCAACATAGGTACATTTTTATAGTGTTCAATTTGGGAATTAAGATGATTAAGGCGACACCTTTTTGATTGAAATTATTCCATTATGCTCATTTAATGATTTTTATTTCATATTATATATTTGTCTTTCTTATAAAATTGGTATACATTGAATAAGCAGATCAAATAACAACATAGATTTGTGAAAGAGGGCTCTTAGATTAAACAAATGTTTATATTTGTGTATCATACAAAAATATTAATTTTGATAGTTTAAAATTTAAGATTAGATTCATAAATGAAAAATTTGAATGTGTCCCCAAGAAAATTAATTTAGAATTTATATATTCTTGTATAGTAAATATTAAAATATTAAAAAATAATTTTATAATTACAAAAATTAAAATATTTCATAGTTCAAATAATTAGTAAAATTATTGTGAGAGTAAAGGGCGATTATTTAAAAGTTTTTTTTGAAAAAAAGTTTTGATCTACTAAAGTTAAATGTTTTATATTTAGGGGATTACTATATAATTAATAAAGAAATTTTAACTTTCATGTAATTTTTTTTTAAAAATAAGTGGATGTATTTAATGCTTCGTAATTTTCTATCAGAACGTGATGGTAAAATTACTCAAAAAAATTATAACAAGTATTCTTTAGATTGATTATGATGTTTTTTATTTTAAATTGTAATGGAGGTTAAACTATTAATTAATTCTAATATTTCTTATAAGCAATAGATAGGTGTTATCTATTAAAATGATGATAAACCAAGTTAACAACAGAATATGAATTTAGGGTTTTTAAGTGTATCAGCAACATAGGTACATTTTTATAGTGTTCAATTTGGGAATTAAGATGATTAAGGCGACACCTTTTTGATTGAAATTATTCCATTATGCTCATTTAATGATTTTTATTTCATATTATATATTTGTCTTTCTTATAAAATTGGTATACATTGAATAAGCAGATCAAATAACAACATAGATTTGTGAAAGAGGGCTCTTAGATTAAACAAATGTTTATATTTGTGTATCATACAAAAATATTAATTTTGATAGTTTAAAATTTAAGATTAGATTCATAAATGAAAAATTTGAATGTGTCCCCAAGAAAATTAATTTAGAATTTATATATTCTTGTATAGTAAATATTAAAATATTAAAAAATAATTTTATAATTACAAAAATTAAAATATTTCATAGTTCAAATAATTAGTAAAATTATTGTGAGAGTAAAGGGCGATTATTTAAAAGATTTTTTTGAAAAAAAGGTTTGATCTACTAAAGTTAAATGTTTTATATTTAGGGGATTACTATATAATTAATAAAGAAATTTTCACTTTCATGTAATTTTTTTATAAAAATAAGTGGATGTATTTAATGCTTCATAATTTTCTATCAGAACGTGATGGTAAAATTACTCAAAAAAATTATAACAAGTATTCTTTAGATTGATTATGATGTTTTTTATTTTAAATTGTAATGGAGGTTAAACTATTAATTAATTATAATATTTCTTATAAGCAATAGATAGGTGTTATCTATTAAAATGATGATAAACCAAGTTAACAACAGAATATGAATTTAGGTTTTTAAGTGTATCAGCAACATAGGTACATTTTTATAGTGTTCAATTTGGGAATTAAGATGATTAAGGCGACACCTTTTTGATTGAAATTATTCCATTATGCTCATTTAATGATTTTTATTTCATATTATATATTTGTCTTTCTTATAAAATTGGTATACATTGAATAAGCAGATCAAATAACAACATAGATTTGTGAAAGAGGGCTCTTAGATTAAACAAATGTTTATATTTGTGTATCATACAAAAATATTAATTTTGATAGTTTAAAATTTAAGATTAGATTCATAAATGAAAAATTTGAATGTGTCCCCAAGAAAATTAATTTAGAATTTATATATTCTTGTATAGTAAATATTAAAATATTAAAAAATAATTTTATAATTACAAAAATTAAAATATTTCATAGTTCAAATAATTAGTAAAATTATTGTTAGAGTAAAGGGCGATTATTTAAAAGTTTTTTTTGAAAAAAAGTTTTGATCTACTAAAGTTAAATGTTTTATATTTAGGGGATTACTATATAATTAATAAAGAAATTTTCACTTTCATGTAATTTTTTTTTAAAAATAAGTGGATGTATTTAATGCTTCGTAATTTTCTATCAGAACGTGATGGTAAAATTACTCAAAAAAATTATAACAAGTATTCTTTAGATTGATTATGATGTTTTTTATTTTAAATTGTAATGGAGGTTAAACTATTAATTAATTCTAATATTTCTTATAAGCAATAGATAGGTGTTATCTATTAAAATGATGATAAACCAAGTTAACAACAGAATATGAATTTAGGGTTTTTAAGTGTATCAGCAACATAGGTACATTTTTATAGTGTTCAATTTGGGAATTAAGATGATTAAGGCGACACCTTTTTGATTGAAATTATTCCATTATGCTCATTTAATGATTTTTATTTCATATTATATATTTGTCTTTCTTATAAAATTGGTATACATTGAATAAGCAGATCAAATAACAACATAGATTTGTGAAAGAGGGCTCTTAGATTAAACAGATGTTTATATTTGTGTATCATACAAAAATATTAATTTTGATAGTTTAAAATTTAAGATTAGATTCATAAATGAAAAATTTGAATGTGTCCCCAAGAAAATTAATTTAGAATTTATATATTCTTGTATAGTAAATATTAAAATATTAAAAAATAATTTTATAATTACAAAAATTAAAATATTTCATAGTTCAAATAATTAGTAAAATTATTGTGAGAGTAAAGGGCGATTATTTAAAAGTTTTTTTTGAAAAAAAGTTTTGATCTACTAAAGTTAAATGTTTTATATTTAGGGGATTACTATATAATTAATAAAGAAATTTTCACTTTCATGTAATTTTTTTTTAAAAATAAGTGGATGTATTTAATGCTTCATAATTTTCTATCAGAACGTGATGGTAAAATTACTCAAAAAAATTATAACAAGTATTCTTTAGATTGATTATGATGTTTTTTATTTTAAATTGTAATGGAGGTTAAACTATTAATTAATTCTAATATTTCTTATAAGCAATAGATAGGTGTTATCTATTAAAATGATGATAAACCAAGTTAACAACAGAATATGAATTTAGGGTTTTTAAGTGTATCAGCAACATAGGTACATTTTTATAGTGTTCAATTTGGGAATTAAGATGATTAAGGCGACACCTTTTTGATTGAAATTACTCCATTATGCTCATTTAATGATTTTTATTTCATATTATATATTTGTCTTTCTTATAAAATTGGTATACATTGAATAAGCAGATCAAATAACAACATAGATTTGTGAAAGTGGGCTCTTAGATTAAACAAATGTTTATATTTGTGTATCATACAAAAATATTAATTTTGATAGTTTAAAATTTAAGATTAGATTCATAAATGAAAAATTTGAATGTGTCCCCAAGAAAATTAATTTAGAATTTATATATTCTTGTATAGTAAATATTAAAATATTAAAAAATAATTTTATAATTACAAAAATTAAAATATTTCATAGTTCAAATAATTAGTAAAATTATTGTGAGAGTAAAGGGCGATTATTTAAAAGTTTTTTTTGAAAAAAATTTTTGATCTACTAAAGTTAAATGTTTTATATTTAGGGGATTACTATATAATTAATAAAGAAATTTTCACTTTCATGTAATTTTTTTATAAAAATAAGTGGATGTATTTAATGCTTCATAATTTTCTATCAGAACGTGATGGTAAAATTACTCAAAAAAATTATAACAAGTATTCTTTTGATTGATTATGATGTTTTTTATTTTAAATTGTAATGGAGGTTAAACTATTAATTAATTCTAATATTTCTTATAAGCAATAGATAGGTGTTATCTATTAAAATGATGATAAACCAAGTTAACAACAGAATATGAATTTAGGGTTTTTAAGTGTATCAGCAACATAGGTACATTTTTATAGTGTTCAATTTGGGAATTAAGATGATTAAGGCGACACCTTTTTGATTGAAATTATTCCATTATGCTCATTTAATGATTTTTATTTCATATTATATATTTGTCTTTCTTATAAAATTGGTATACATTGAATAAGCAGATCAAATAACAACATAGATTTGTGAAAGAGGGCTCTTAGATTAAACAAATGTTTATATTTGTGTATCATACAAAAATATTAATTTTGATAGTTTAAAATTTAAGATTAGATTCATAAATGAAAAATTTGAATGTGTCCCCAAGAAAATTAATTTAGAATTTATATATTCTTGTATAGTAAATATTAAAATATTAAAAAATAATTTTATAATTACAAAAATTAAAATATTTCATAGTTCAAATAATTAGTAAAATTATTGTGAGAGTAAAGGGCGATTATTTAAAAGTTTTTTTTGAAAAAAAGTTTTGATCTACTAAAGTTAAATGTTTTATATTTAGGGGATTACTATATAATTAATAAAGAAATTTTCACTTTCATGTAATTTTTTTTAAAAAATAAGTGGATGTATTTAATGCTTCATAATTTTCTATCAGAACGTGATGGTAAAATTACTCAAAAAAATTATAACAAGTATTCTTTAGATTGATTATGATGTTTTTTATTTTAAATTGTAATGGAGGTTAAACTATTAATTAATTCTAATATTTCTTATAAGCAATAGATAGGTGTTATCTATTAAAATGATGATAAACCAAGTTAACAACAGAATATGAATTTAGGGTTTTTAAGTGTATCAGCAACATAGGTACATTTTTATAGTGTTCAATTTGGGAATTAAGATGATTAAGGCGACACCTTTTTGATTGAAATTATTCCATTATGCTCATTTAATGATTTTTATTTCATATTATATATTTGTCTTTCTTATAAAATTGGTATACATTGAATAAGCAGATCAAATAACAACATAGATTTGTGAAAGAGGGCTCTTAGATTAAACAAATGTTTATATTTGTGTATCATACAAAAATATTAATTTTGATAGTTTAAAATTTAAGATTAGATTCATAAATGAAAAATTTGAATGTGTCCCCAAGAAAATTAATTTAGAATTTATATATTCTTGTATAGTAAATATTAAAATATTAAAAAATAATTTTATAATTACAAAAATTAAAATATTTCATAGTTCAAATAATTAGTAAAATTATTGTGAGAGTAAAGGGCGATTATTTAAAAGTTTTTTTTGAAAAAAAGTTTTGATCTACTAAAGTTAAATGTTTTATATTTAGGGGATTACTATATAATTAATAAAGAAATTTTCACTTTCATGTAATTTTTTTATAAAAATAAGTGGATGTATTTAATGCTTCATAATTTTCTATCAGAACGTGATGGTAAAATTACTCAAAAAAATTATAACAAGTATTCTTTTGATTGATTATGATGTTTTTTATTTTAAATTGTAATGGAGGTTAAACTATTAATTAATTCTAATATTTCTTATAAGCAATAGATAGGTGTTATCTATTAAAATGATGATAAACCAAGTTAACAACAGAATATGAATTTAGGGTTTTTAAGTGTATCAGCAACATAGGTACATTTTTATAGTGTTCAATTTGGGAATTAAGATGATTAAGGCGACACCTTTTTGATTGAAATTATTCCATTATGCTCATTTAATGATTTTTATTTCATATTATATATTTGTCTTTCTTATAAAATTGGTATACATTGAATAAGCAGATCAAATAACAACATAGATTTGTGAAAGAGGGCTCTTAGATTAAACAAATGTTTATATTTGTGTATCATACAAAAATATTAATTTTGATAGTTTAAAATTTAAGATTAGATTCATAAATGAAAAATTTGAATGTGTCCCCAAGAAAATTAATTTAGAATTTATATATTCTTGTATAGTAAATATTAAAATATTAAAAAATAAATTTATAATTACAAAAATTAAAATATTTCATAGTTCAAATAATTAGTAAAATTATTGTGAGAGTAAAGGGCGATTATTTAAAAGTTTATTTTGAAAAAAAGTTTTGATCTACTAAAGTTAAATGTTTTATATTTAGGGGATTACTATATAATTAATAAAGAAATTTTCACTTTCATGTAATTTTTTTTTAAAAATAAGTGGATGTATTTAATGCTTCATAATTTTCTATCAGAACGTGATGGTAAAATTACTCAAAAAAATTATAACAAGTATTCTTTAGATTGATTATGATGTTTTTTATTTTAAATTGTAATGGAGGTTAAACTATTAATTAATTATAATATTTCTTATAAGCAATAGATAGGTGTTATCTATTAAAATGATGATAAACCAAGTTAACAACATAATATGAATTTAGGTTTTTAAGTGTATCAGCAACATAGGTACATTTTTATAGTGTTCAATTTGGGAATTAAGATGATTAAGGCGACACCTTTTTGATTGAAATTACTCCATTATGCTCATTTAATGATTTTTATTTCATATTATATATTTGTCTTTCTTATAAAATTGGTATACATTGAATAAGCAGATCAAATAACAACATAGATTTGTGAAAGAGGGCTCTTAGATTAAACAAATGTTTATATTTGTGTATCATACAAAAATATTAATTTTGATAGTTTAAAATTTAAGATTAGATTCATAAATGAAAAATTTGAATGTGTCCCCAAGAAAATTAATTTAGAATTTATATATTCTTGTATAGTAAATATTAAAATATTAAAAAATAATTTTATAATTACAAAAATTAAAATATTTCATAGTTCAAATAATTAGTAAAATTATTGTGAGAGTAAAGGGCGATTATTTAAAAGTTTTTTTTGAAAAAAAGTTTTGATCTACTAAAGTTAAATGTTTTATATTTAGGGGATTACTATATAATTAATAAAGAAATTTTAACTTTCATGTAATTTTTTTTTAAAAATAAGTGGATGTATTTAATGCTTCGTAATTTTCTATCAGAACGTGATGGTAAAATTACTCAAAAAAATTATAACAAGTATTCTTTAGATTGATTATGATGTTTTTTATTTTAAATTGTAATGGAGGTTAAACTATTAATTAATTCTAATATTTCTTATAAGCAATAGATAGGTGTTATCTATTAAAATGATGATAAACCAAGTTAACAACAGAATATGAATTTAGGGTTTTTAAGTGTTTCAGCAACATAGGTACATTTTTATAGTGTTCAATTTGGGAATTAAGATGATTAAGGCGACACCTTTTTGATTGAAATTATTCCATTATGCTCATTTAATGATTTTTATTTCATATTATATATTTGTCTTTCTTATAAAATTGGTATACATTGAATAAGCAGATCAAATAACAACATAGATTTGTGAAAGAGGGCTCTTAGATTAAACAAATGTTTATATTTGTGTATCATACAAAAATATTAATTTTGATAGTTTAAAATTTAAGATTAGATTCATAAATGAAAAATTTGAATGTGTCCCCAAGAAAATTAATTTAGAATTTATATATTCTTGTATAGTAAATATTAAAATATTAAAAAATAATTTTATAATTACAAAAATTAAAATATTTCATAGTTCAAATAATTAGTAAAATTATTGTGAGAGTAAAGGGCGATTATTTAAAAGTTTTTTTTGAAAAAAAGTTTTGATCTACTAAAGTTAAATGTTTTATATTTAGGGGATTACTATATAATTAATAAAGAAATTTTCACTTTCATGTAATTTTTTTTTAAAAATAAGTGGATGTATTTAATGCTTCATAATTTTCTATCAGAACGTGATGGTAAAATTACTCACAAAAATTATAACAAGTATTCTTTAGATTGATTATGATGTTTTTTATTTTAAATTGTAATGGAGGTTAAACTATTAATTAATTCTAATATTTCTTATAAGCAATAGATAGGTGTTATCTATTAAAATGATGATAAACCAAGTTAACAACAGAATATGAATTTAGGGTTTTTAAGTGTATCAGCAACATAGGTACATTTTTATAGTGTTCAATTTGGGAATTAAGATGATTAAGGCGACATCTTTTTGATTGAAATTATTCCATTATGCTCATTTAATGATTTTTATTTCATATTATATATTTGTCTTTCTTATAAAATTGGTATACATTGAATAAGCAGATCAAATAACAACATAGATTTGTGAAAGAGGGCTCTTAGATTAAACAAATGTTTATATTTGTGTATCATACAAAAATATTAATTTTGATAGTTTAAAATTTAAGATTAGATTCATAAATGAAAATTTTGAATGTGTCCCCAAGAAAATTAATTTAGAATTTATATATTCTTGTATAGTAAATATTAAAATATTAAAAAATAATTTTATAATTACAAAAATTAAAATATTTCATAGTTCAAATAATTAGTAAAATTATTGTGAGAGTAAAGGGCGATTATTTAAAAGTTTTTTTTGAAAAAAAGTTTTGATCTACTAAAGTTAAATGTTTTATATTTAGGGGATTACTATATAATTAATAAAGAAATTTTCACTTTCATGTAATTTTTTTTAAAAAATAAGTGGATGTATTTAATGCTTCATAATTTTCTATCAGAACGTGATGGTAAAATTACTCAAAAAAATTATAACAAGTATTCTTTAGATTGATTATGATGTTTTTTATTTTAAATTGTAATGGAGGTTAAACTATTAATTAATTCTAATATTTCTTATAAGCAATAGATAGGTGTTATCTATTAAAATGATGATAAACCAAGTTAACAACAGAATATGAATTTAGGGTTTTTAAGTGTATCAGCAACATAGGTACATTTTTATAGTGTTCAATTTGGGAATTAAGATGATTAAGGCGACACCTTTTTGATTGAAATTATTCCATTATGCTCATTTAATGATTTTTATTTCATATTATATATTTGTCTTTCTTATAAAATTGGTATACATTGAATAAGCAGATCAAATAACAACATAGATTTGTGAAAGAGGGCTCTTAGATTAAACAAATGTTTATATTTGTGTATCATACAAAAATATTAATTTTGATAGTTTAAAATTTAAGATTAGATTCATAAATGAAAAATTTGAATGTGTCCCCAAGAAAATTAATTTAGAATTTATATATTCTTGTATAGTAAATATTAAAATATTAAAAAATAATTTTATAATTACAAAAATTAAAATATTTCATAGTTCAAATAATTAGTAAAATTATTGTGAGAGTAAAGGGCGATTATTTAAAAGTTTTTTTTGAAAAAAAGTTTTGATCTACTAAAGTTAAATGTTTTATATTTAGGGGATTACTATATAATTAATAAAGAAATTTTCACTTTCATGTAATTTTTTTTTAAAAATAAGTGGATGTATTTAATGCTTCATAATTTTCTATCAGAACGTGATGGTAAAATTACTCAAAAAAATTATAACAAGTATTCTTTAGATTGATTATGATGTTTTTTATTTTAAATTGTAATGGAGGTTAAACTATTAATTAATTCTAATATTTCTTATAAGCAATAGATAGGTGTTATCTATTAAAATGATGATAAACCAAGTTAACAACAGAATATGAATTTAGGGTTTTTAAGTGTATCAGCAACATAGGTACATTTTTATAGTGTTCAATTTGGGAATTAAGATGATTAAGGCGACACCTTTTTGATTGAAATTATTCCATTATGCTCATTTAATGATTTTTATTTCATATTATATATTTGTCTTTCTTATAAAATTGGTATACATTGAATAAGCAGATCAAATAACAACATAGATTTGTGAAAGAGGGCTCTTAGATTAAACAAATGTTTATATTTGTGTATCATACAAAAATATTAATTTTGATAGTTTAAAATTTAAGATTAGATTCATAAATGAAAAATTTGAATGTGTCCCCAAGAAAATTAATTTAGAATTTATATATTCTTGTATAGTAAATATTAAAATATTAAAAAATAATTTTATAATTACAAAAATTAAAATATTTCATAGTTCAAATAATTAGTAAAATTATTGTGAGAGTAAAGGGCGATTATTTAAAAGTTTTTTTTGAAAAAAAGTTTTGATCTACTAAAGTTAAATGTTTTATATTTAGGGGATTACTATATAATTAATAAAGAAATTTTCACTTTCATGTAATTTTTTTTTAAAAATAAGTGGATGTATTTAATGCTTCATAATTTTCTATCAGAACGTGATGGTAAAATTACTCAAAAAAATTATAACAAGTATTCTTTAGATTGATTATGATGTTTTTTATTTTAAATTGTAATGGAGGTTAAACTATTAATTAATTCAAATATTTCTTATAAGCAATAGATAGGTGTTATCTATTAAAATGATGATAAACCAAGTTAACAACAGAATATGAATTTAGGGTTTTTAAGTGTATCAGCAACATAGGTACATTTTTATAGTGTTCAATTTGGGAATTAAGATGATTAAGGCGACACCTTTTTGATTGAAATTATTCCATTATGCTCATTTAATGATTTTTATTTCATATTATATATTTGTCTTTCTTATAAAATTGGTATACATTGAATAAGCAGATCAAATAACAACATAGATTTGTGAAAGAGGGCTCTTAGATTAAACAAATGTTTATATTTGTGTATCATACAAAAATATTAATTTTGATAGTTTAAAATTTAAGATTAGATTCATAAATGAAAAATTTGAATGTGTCCCCAAGAAAATTAATTTAGAATTTATATATTCTTGTATAGTAAATATTAAAATATTAAAAAATAATTTTATAATTACAAAAATTAAAATATTTCATAGTTCAAATAATTAGTAAAATTATTGTGAGAGTAAAGGGCGATTATTTAAAAGTTTTTTTTGAAAAAAAGTTTTGATCTACTAAAGTTAAATGTTTTATATTTAGGGGATTACTATATAATTAATAAAGAAATTTTCACTTTCATGTAATTTTTTTTTAAAAATAAGTGGATGTATTTAATGCTTCATAATTTTCTATCAGAACGTGATGGTAAAATTACTCAAAAAAATTATAACAAGTATTCTTTAGATTGATTATGATGTTTTTTATTTTAAATTGTAATGGAGGTTAAACTATTAATTAATTCTAATATTTCTTATAAGCAA
This sequence comes from Vicia faba, assembly GCA_948472305.1. Taxonomy (NCBI): domain Eukaryota; kingdom Viridiplantae; phylum Streptophyta; class Magnoliopsida; order Fabales; family Fabaceae; genus Vicia; species Vicia faba. Next base: position 260,982 of record CATIWC010002404.1, read on the forward strand.
TAGATAGGTGTTATCTATTAAAATGATGATAAACCAAGTTAACAACAGAATATGAATTTAGGGTTTTTAAGTGTATCAGCAACATAGGTACATTTTTATAGTGTTCAATTTGGGAATTAAGATGATTAAGGCGACAGATTTTTGATTGAAATTATTCCATTATGCTCATTTAATGATTTTTATTTCATATTATATATTTGTCTTTCTTATAAAATTGGTATACATTGAATAAGCAGATCAAATAACAACATAGATTTGTGAAAGAGGGCTCTTAGATTAAACAAATGTTTATATTTGTGTATCATACAAAAATATTAATTTTGATAGTTTAAAATTTAAGATTAGATTCATAAATGAAAAATTTGAATGTGTCCCCAAGAAAATTAATTTAGAATTTATATATTCTTGTATAGTAAATATTAAAATATTAAAAAATAATTTTATAATTACAAAAATTAAAATATTTCATAGTTCAAATAATTAGTAAAATTATTGTGAGAGTAAAGGGCGATTATTTAAAAGTTTTTTTTGAAAAAAAGTTTTGATCTACTAAAGTTAAATGTTTTATATTTAGGGGATTACTATATAATTAATAAAGAAATTTTCACTTTCATGTAATTTTTTTTTAAAAATAAGTGGATGTATTTAATGCTTCATAATTTTCTATCAGAACGTGATGGTAAAATTACTCAAAAAAATTATAACAAGTATTCTTTAGATTGATTATGATGTTTTTTATTTTAAATTGTAATGGAGGTTAAACTATTAATTAATTCTAATATTTCTTATAAGCAATAGATAGGTGTTATCTATTAAAATGATGATAAACCAAGTTAACAACAGAATATGAATTTAGGGTTTTTAAGTGTATCAGCAACATAGGTACATTTTTATAGTGTTCAATTTGGGAATTAAGATGATTAAGGCGACACCTTTTTGATTGAAATTATTCCATTATGCTCATTTAATGATTTTTATTTCATATTATATATTTGTCTTTCTTATAAAATTGGTATACATTGAATAAGCAGATCAAATAACAACATAGATTTGTGAAAGAGGGCTCTTAGATTAAACAAATGTTTATATTTGTGTATCATACAAAAATATTAATTTTGATAGTTTAAAATTTAAGATTAGATTCATAAATGAAAAATTTGAATGTGTCCCCAAGAAAATTAATTTAGAATTTATATATTCTTGTATAGTAAATATTAAAATATTAAAAAATAATTTTATAATTACAAAAATTAAAATATTTCATAGTTCAAATAATTAGTAAAATTATTGTGAGAGTAAAGGGCGATTATTTAAAAGTTTTTTTTGAAAAAAAGTTTTGATCTACTAAAGTTAAATGTTTTATATTTAGGGGATTACTATATAATTAATAAAGAAATTTTCACTTTCATGTAATTTTTTTTTAAAAATAAGTGGATGTATTTAATGCTTCATTATTTTCTATCAGAACGTGATGGTAAAATTACTCAAAAAAATTATAACAAGTATTCTTTAGATTGATTATGATGTTTTTTATTTTAAATTGTAATGGAGGTTAAACTATTAATTAATTCTAATATTTCTTATAAGCAATAGATAGGTGTTATCTATTAAAATGATGATAAACCAAGTTAACAACAGAATATGAATTTAGGGTTTTTAAGTGTATCAGCAACATAGGTACATTTTTATAGTGTTCAATTTGGGAATTAAGATGATTAAGGCGACACCTTTTTGATTGAAATTATTCCATTATGCTCATTTAATGATTTTTATTTCATATTATATATTTGTCTTTCTTATAAAATTGGTATACATTGAATAAGCAGATCAAATAACAACATAGATTTGTGAAAGAGGGCTCTTAGATTAAACAAATGTTTATATTTGTGTATCATACAAAAATATTAATTTTGATAGTTTAAAATTTAAGATTAGATTCATAAATGAAAAATTTGAATGTGTCCCCAAGAAAATTAATTTAGAATTTATATATTCTTGTATAGTAAATATTAAAATATTAAAAAATAATTTTATAATTACAAAAATTAAAATATTTCATAGTTCAAATAATTAGTAAAATTATTGTGAGAGTAAAGGGCGATTATTTAAAAGTTTTTTTTGAAAAAAAGTTTTGATCTACTAAAGTTAAATGTTTTATATTTAGGGGATTACTATATAATTAATAAAGAAATTTTCACTTTCATGTAATTTTTTTTTAAAAATAAGTGGATGTATTTAATGCTTCATAATTTTCTATCAGAACGTGATGGTAAAATTACTCAAAAAAATTATAACAAGTATTCTTTAGATTGATTATGATGTTTTTTATTTTAAATTGTAATGGAGGTTAAACTATTAATTAATTCTAATATTTCTTATAAGCAATAGATAGGTGTTATCTATTAAAATGATGATAAACCAAGTTAACAACAGAATATGAATTTAGGGTTTTTAAGTGTATCAGCAACATAGGTACATTTTTATAGTGTTCAATTTGGGAATTAAGATGATTAAGGCGACACCTTTTTGATTGAAATTATTCCATTATGCTCATTTAATGATTTTTATTTCATATTATATATTTGTCTTTCTTATAAAATTGGTATACATTGAATAAGCAGATCAAATAACAACATAGATTTGTGAAAGAGGGCTCTTAGATTAAACAAATGTTTATATTTGTGTATCATACAAAAATATTAATTTTGATAGTTTAAAATTTAAGATTAGATTCATAAATGAAAATTTTGAATGTGTCCCCAAGAAAATTAATTTAGAATTTATATATTCTTGTATAGTAAATATTAAAATATTAAAAAATAATTTTATAATTACAAAAATTAAAATATTTCATAGTTCAAATAATTAGTAAAATTATTGTGAGAGTAAAGGGCGATTATTTAAAAGTTTTTTTTGAAAAAAAGTTTTGATCTACTAAAGTTAAATGTTTTATATTTAGGGGATTACTATATAATTAATAAAGAAATTTTCACTTTCATGTAATTTTTTTTTAAAAATAAGTGGATGTATTTAATGCTTCATAATTTTCTATCAGAACGTGATGGTAAAATTACTCAAAAAAATTATAACAAGTATTCTTTAGATTGATTATGATGTTTTTTATTTTAAATTGTAATGGAGGTTAAACTATTAATTAATTCTAATATTTCTTATAAGCAATAGATAGGTGTTATCTATTAAAATGATGATAAACCAAGTTAACAACAGAATATGAATTTAGGGTTTTTAAGTGTATCAGCAACATAGGTACATTTTTATAGTGTTCAATTTGGGAATTAAGATGATTAAGGCGACACCTTTTTGATTGAAATTATTCCATTATGCTCATTTAATGATTTTTATTTCATATTATATATTTGTCTTTCTTATAAAATTGGTATACATTGAATAAGCAGATCAAATAACAACATAGATTTGTGAAAGAGGGCTCTTAGATTAAACAAATGTTTATATTTGTGTATCATACAAAAATATTAATTTTGATAGTTTAAAATTTAAGATTAGATTCATAAATGAAAATTTTGAATGTGTCCCCAAGAAAATTAATTTAGAATTTATATATTCTTGTATAGTAAATATTAAAATATTAAAAAATAATTTTATAATTACAAAAATTAAAATATTTCATAGTTCAAATAATTAGTAAAATTATTGTGAGAGTAAAGGGCGATTATTTAAAAGTTTTTTTTGAAAAAAAGTTTTGATCTACTAAAGTTAAATGTTTTATATTTAGGGGATTACTATATAATTAATAAAGAAATTTTCACTTTCATGTAATTTTTTTTAAAAAATAAGTGGATGTATTTAATGCTTCATAATTTTCTATCAGAACGTGATGGTAAAATTACTCAAAAAAATTATAACAAGTATTCTTTAGATTGATTATGATGTTTTTTATTTTAAATTGTAATGGAGGTTAAACTATTAATTAATTCTAATATTTCTTATAAGCAATAGATAGGTGTTATCTATTAAAATGATGATAAACCAAGTTAACAACAGAATATGAATTTAGGGTTTTTAAGTGTATCAGCAACATAGGTACATTTTTATAGTGTTCAATTTGGGAATTAAGATGATTAAGGCGACACCTTTTTGATTGAAATTATTCCATTATGCTCATTTAATGATTTTTATTTCATATTATATATTTGTCTTTCTTATAAAATTGGTATACATTGAATAAGCAGATCAAATAACAACATAGATTTGTGAAAGAGGGCTCTTAGATTAAACAAATGTTTATATTTGTGTATCATACAAAAATATTAATTTTGATAGTTTAAAATTTAAGATTAGATTCATAAATGAAAAATTTGAATGTGTCCCCAAGAAAATTAATTTAGAATTTATATATTCTTGTATAGTAAATATTAAAATATTAAAAAATAATTTTATAATTACAAAAATTAAAATATTTCATAGTTCAAATAATTAGTAAAATTATTGTGAGAGTAAAGGGCGATTATTTAAAAGTTTTTTTTGAAAAAAAGTTTTGATCTACTAAAGTTAAATGTTTTATATTTAGGGGATTACTATATAATTAATAAAGAAATTTTCACTTTCATGTAATTTTTTTTAAAAAATAAGTGGATGTATTTAATGCTTCATAATTTTCTATCAGAACGTGATGGTAAAATTACTCAAAAAAATTATAACAAGTATTCTTTAGATTGATTATGATGTTTTTTATTTTAAATTGTAATGGAGGTTAAACTATTAATTAATTCTAATATTTCTTATAAGCAATAGATAGGTGTTATCTATTAAAATGATGATAAACCAAGTTAACAACAGAATATGAATTTAGGGTTTTTAAGTGTATCAGCAACATAGGTACATTTTTATAGTGTTCAATTTGGGAATTAAGATGATTAAGGCGACACCTTTTTGATTGAAATTATTCCATTATGCTCATTTAATGATTTTTATTTCATATTATATATTTGTCTTTCTTATAAAATTGGTATACATTGAATAAGCAGATCAAATAACAACATAGATTTGTGAAAGAGGGCTCTTAGATTAAACAAATGTTTATATTTGTGTATCATACAAAAATATTAATTTTGATAGTTTAAAATTTAAGATTAGATTCATAAATGAAAATTTTGAATGTGTCCCCAAGAAAATTAATTTATAATTTATATATTCTTGTATAGTAAATATTAAAATATTAAAAAATAATTTTATAATTACAAAAATTAAAATATTTCATAGTTCAAATAATTAGTAAAATTATTGTGAGAGTAAAGGGCGATTATTTAAAAGTTTTTTTTGAAAAAAAGTTTTGATCTACTAAAGTTAAATGTTTTATATTTAGGGGATTACTATATAATTAATAAAGAAATTTTCACTTTCATGTAATTTTTTTTTAAAAATAAGTGGATGTATTTAATGCTTCGTAATTTTCTATCAGAACGTGATGGTAAAATTACTCAAAAAAATTATAACAAGTATTCTTTAGATTGATTATGATGTTTTTTATTTTAAATTGTAATGGAGGTTAAACTATTAATTAATTCTAATATTTCTTATAAGCAATAGATAGGTGTTATCTATTAAAATGATGATAAACCAAGTTAACAACAGAATATGAATTTAGGGTTTTTAAGTGTATCAGCAACATAGGTACATTTTTATAGTGTTCAATTTGGGAATTAAGATGATTAAGGCGACACCTTTTTGATTGAAATTATTCCATTATGCTCATTTAATGATTTTTATTTCATATTATATATTTGTCTTTCTTATAAAATTGGTATACATTGAATAAGCAGATCAAATAACAACATAGATTTGTGAAAGAGGGCTCTTAGATTAAACAAATGTTTATATTTGTGTATCATACAAAAATATTAATTTTGATAGTTTAAAATTTAAGATTAGATTCATAAATGAAAAATTTGAATGTGTCCCCAAGAAAATTAATTTAGAATTTATATATTCTTGTATAGTAAATATTAAAATATTAAAAAATAATTTTATAATTACAAAAATTAAAATATTTCATAGTTCAAATAATTAGTAAAATTATTGTGAGAGTAAAGGGCGATTATTTAAAAGTTTTTTTTGAAAAAAAGTTTTGATCTACTAAAGTTAAATGTTTTATATTTAGGGGATTACTATATAATTAATAAAGAAATTTTCACTTTCATGTAATTTTTTTTTAAAAATAAGTGGATGTATTTAATGCTTCATAATTTTCTATCAGAACGTGATGGTAAAATTACTCAAAAAAATTATAACAAGTATTCTTTAGATTGATTATGATGTTTTTTATTTTAAATTGTAATGGAGGTTAAACTATTAATTAATTCTAATATTTCTTATAAGCAATAGATAGGTGTTATCTATTAAAATGATGATAAACCAAGTTAACAACAGAATATGAATTTAGGGTTTTTAAGTGTATCAGCAACATAGGTACATTTTTATAGTGTTCAATTTGGGAATTAAGATGATTAAGGCGACACCTTTTTGATTGAAATTATTCCATTATGCTCATTTAATGATTTTTATTTCATATTATATATTTGTCTTTCTTATAAAATTGGTATACATTGAATAAGCAGATCAAATAACAACATAGATTTGTGAAAGAGGGCTCTTAGATTAAACAAATGTTTATATTTGTGTATCATACAAAAATATTAATTTTGATAGTTTAAAATTTAAGATTAGATTCATAAATGAAAAATTTGAATGTGTCCCCAAGAAAATTAATTTAGAATTTATATATTCTTGTATAGTAAATATTAAAATATTAAAAAATAATTTTATAATTACAAAAATTAAAATATTTCATAGTTCAAATAATTAGTAAAATTATTGTGAGAGTAAAGGGCGATTATTTAAAAGTTTTTTTTGAAAAAAAGTTTTGATCTACTAAAGTTAAATGTTTTATATTTAGGGGATTACTATATAATTAATAAAGAAATTTTCACTTTCATGTAATTTTTTTTTAAAAATAAGTGGATGTATTTAATGCTTCATAATTTTCTATCAGAACGTGATGGTAAAATTACTCAAAAAAATTATAACAAGTATTCTTTAGATTGATTATGATGTTTTTTATTTTAAATTGTAATGGAGGTTAAACTATTAATTAATTCTAATATTTCTTATAAGCAATAGATAGGTGTTATCTATTAAAATGATGATAAACCAAGTTAACAACAGAATATGAATTTAGGGTTTTTAAGTGTATCAGCAACACAGGTACATTTTTATAGTGTTCAATTTGGGAATTAAGATGATTAAGGCGACACCTTTTTGATTGAAATTATTCCATTATGCTCATTTAATGATTTTTATTTCATATTATATATTTGTCTTTCTTATAAAATTGGTATACATTGAATAAGCAGATCAAATAACAACATAGATTTGTGAAAGAGGGCTCTTAGATTAAACAAATGTTTATATTTGTGTATCATACAAAAATATTAATTTTGATAGTTTAAAATTTAAGATTAGATTCATAAATGAAAAATTTGAATGTGTCCCCAAGAAAATTAATTTAGAATTTATATATTCTTGTATAGTAAATATTAAAATATTAAAAAATAATTTTATAATTACAAAAATTAAAATATTTCATAGTTCAAATAATTAGTAAAATTATTGTGAGAGTAAAGGGCGATTATTTAAAAGTTTTTTTTCAAAAAAAGTTTTGATCTACTAAAGTTAGATGTTTTATATTTAGGGGATTACTATATAATTAATAAAGAAATTTTCACTTTCATGTAATTTTTTTTTAAAAATAAGTGGATGTATTAAATGCTTCATAATTTTCTATCAGAACGTGATGGTAAAATTACTCAAAAAAATTATAACAAGTATTCTTTAGATTGATTATGATGTTTTTTATTTTAAATTGTAATGGAGGTTAAACTATTAATTAATTCTAATATTTCTTATAAGCAATAGATAGGTGTTATCTATTAAAATGATGATAAACCAAGTTAACAACAGAATATGAATTTAGGGTTTTTAAGTGTATCAGCAACACAGGTACATTTTTATAGTGTTCAATTTGGGAATTAAGATGATTAAGGCGACACCTTTTTGATTGAAATTATTCCATTATGCTCATTTAATGATTTTTATTTCATATTATATATTTGTCTTTCTTATAAAATTGGTATACATTGAATAAGCAGATCAAATAACAACATAGATTTGTGAAAGAGGGCTCTTAGATTAAACAAATGTTTATATTTGTGTATCATACAAAAATATTAATTTTGATAGTTTAAAATTTAAGATTAGATTCATAAATGAAAAATTTGAATGTGTCCCCAAGAAAATTAATTTAGAATTTATATATTCTTGTATAGTAAATATTAAAATATTAAAAAATAATTTTATAATTACAAAAATTAAAATATTTCATAGTTCAAATAATTAGTAAAATTATTGTGAGAGTAAAGGGCGATTATTTAAAAGTTTTTTTTGAAAAAAAGTTTTGATCTACTAAAGTTAAATGTTTTATATTTAGGGGATTACTATATAATTAATAAAGAAATTTTCACTTTCATGTAATTTTTTTTAAAAAATAAGTGGATGTATTTAATGCTTCATAATTTTCTATCAGAACGTGATGGTAAAATTACTCAAAAAAATTATAACAAGTATTCTTTAGATTGATTATGATGTTTTTTATTTTAAATTGTAATGGAGGTTAAACTATTAATTAATTCTAATATTTCTTATAAGCAATAGATAGGTGTTATCTATTAAAATGATGATAAACCAAGTTAACAACAGAATATGAATTTAGGGTTTTTAAGTGTATCAGCAACATAGGTACATTTTTATAGTGTTCAATTTGGGAATTAAGATGATTAAGGCGACACCTTTTTGATTGAAATTATTCCATTATGCTCATTTAATGATTTTTATTTCATATTATATATTTGTCTTTCTTATAAAATTGGTATACATTGAATAAGCAGATCAAATAACAACATAGATTTGTGAAAGAGGGCTCTTAGATTAAACAAATGTTTATATTTGTGTATCATACAAAAATATTAATTTTGATAGTTTAAAATTTAAGATTAGATTCATAAATGAAAAATTTGAATGTGTCCCCAAGAAAATTAATTTAGAATTTATATATTCTTGTATAGTAAATATTAAAATATTAAAAAATAATTTTATAATTACAAAAATTAAAATATTTCATAGTTCAAATAATTAGTAAAATTATTGTGAGAGTAAAGGGCGATTATTTAAAAGTTTTTTTTCAAAAAAAGTTTTGATCTACTAAAGTTAGATGTTTTATATTTAGGGGATTACTATATAATTAATAAAGAAATTTTCACTTTCATGTAATTTTTTTTTAAAAATAAGTGGATGTATTAAATGCTTCATAATTTTCTATCAGAACGTGATGGTAAAATTACTCAAAAAAATTATAACAAGTATTCTTTAGATTGATTATGATGTTTTTTATTTTAAATTGTAATGGAGGTTAAACTATTAATTAATTCTAATATTTCTTATAAGCAATAGATAGGTGTTATCTATTAAAATGATGATAAACCAAGTTAACAACAGAATATGAATTTAGGGTTTTTAAGTGTATCAGCAACACAGGTACATTTTTATAGTGTTCAATTTGGGAATTAAGATGATTAAGGCGACACCTTTTTGATTGAAATTATTCCATTATGCTCATTTAATGATTTTTATTTCATATTATATATTTGTCTTTCTTATAAAATTGGTATACATTGAATAAGCAGATCAAATAACAACATAGATTTGTGAAAGAGGGCTCTTAGATTAAACAAATGTTTATATTTGTGTATCATACAAAAATATTAATTTTGATAGTTTAAAATTTAAGATTAGATTCATAAATGAAAAATTTGAATGTGTCCCCAAGAAAATTAATTTAGAATTTATATATTCTTGTATAGTAAATATTAAAATATTAAAAAATAATTTTATAATTACAAAAATTAAAATATTTCATAGTTCAAATAATTAGTAAAATTATTGTGAGAGTAAAGGGCGATTATTTAAAAGTTTTTTTTGAAAAAAAGTTTTGATCTACTAAAGTTAAATGTTTTATATTTAGGGGATTACTATATAATTAATAAAGAAATTTTCACTTTCATGTAATTTTTTTTAAAAAATAAGTGGATGTATTAAATGCTTCATAATTTTCTATCAGAACGTGATGGTAAAATTACTCAAAAAAATTATAACAAGTATTCTTTAGATTGATTATGATGTTTTTTATTTTAAATTCTAATGGAGGTTAAACTATTAATTAATTCTAATATTTCTTATAAGCAATAGATAGGTGTTATCTATTAAAATGATGATAAACCAAGTTAACAACAGAATATGAATTTAGGGTTTTTAAGTGTATCAGCAACACAGGTACATTTTTATAGTGTTCAATTTGGGAATTAAGATGATTAAGGCGACACCTTTTTGATTGAAATTATTCCATTATGCTCATTTAATGATTTTTATTTCATATTATATATTTGTCTTTCTTATAAAATTGGTATACATTGAATAAGCAGATCAAATAACAACATAGATTTGTGAAAGAGGGCTCTTAGATTAAACAAATGTTTATATTTGTGTATCATACAAAAATATTAATTTTGATAGTTTAAAATTTAAGATTAGATTCATAAATGAAAAATTTGAATGTGTCCCCAAGAAAATTAATTTAGAATTTATATATTCTTGTATAGTAAATATTAAAATATTAAAAAATAATTTTATAATTACAAAAATTAAAATATTTCATAGTTCAAATAATTAGTAAAATTATTGTGAGAGTAAAGGGCGATTATTTAAAAGTTTTTTTTCAAAAAAAGTTTTGATCTACTAAAGTTAGATGTTTTATATTTAGGGGATTACTATATAATTAATAAAGAAATTTTCACTTTCATGTAATTTTTTTTTAAAAATAAGTGGATGTATTAAATGCTTCATAATTTTCTATCAGAACGTGATGGTAAAATTACTCAAAAAAATTATAACAAGTATTCTTTAGATTGATTATGATGTTTTTTATTTTAAATTGTAATGGAGGTTAAACTATTAATTAATTCTAATATTTCTTATAAGCAATAGATAGGTGTTATCTATTAAAATGATGATAAACCAAGTTAACAACAGAATATGAATTTAGGGTTTTTAAGTGTATCAGCAACACAGGTACATTTTTATAGTGTTCAATTTGGGAATTAAGATGATTAAGGCGACACCTTTTTGATTGAAATTATTCCATTATGCTCATTTAATGATTTTTATTTCATATTATATATTTGTCTTTCTTATAAAATTGGTATACATTGAATAAGCAGATCAAATAACAACATAGATTTGTGAAAGAGGGCTCTTAGATTAAACAAATGTTTATATTTGTGTATCATACAAAAATATTAATTTTGATAGTTTAAAATTTAAGATTAGATTCATAAATGAAAAATTTGAATGTGTCCCCAAGAAAATTAATTTAGAATTTATATATTCTTGTATAGTAAATATTAAAATATTAAAAAATAATTTTATAATTACAAAAATTAAAATATTTCATAGTTCAAATAATTAGTAAAATTATTGTGAGAGTAAAGGGCGATTATTTAAAAGTTTTTTTTGAAAAAAAGTTTTGATCTACTAAAGTTAAATGTTTTATATTTAGGGGATTACTATATAATTAATAAAGAAATTTTCACTTTCATGTAATTTTTTTTTAAAAATAAGTGGATGTATTAAATGCTTCATAATTTTCTATCAGAACGTGATGGTAAAATTACTCAAAAAAATTATAACAAGTATTCTTTAGATTGATTATGATGTTTTTTATTTTAAATTGTAATGGAGGTTAAACTATTAATTAATTCTAATATTTCTTATAAGCAATAGATAGGTGTTATCTATTAAAATGATGATAAACCAAGTTAACAATAGAATATGAATTTAGGGTTTTTAAGTGTATCAGCAACACAGGTACATTTTTATAGTGTTCAATTTGGGAATTAAGATGATTAAGGCGACACCTTTTTGATTGAAATTATTCCATTATGCTCATTTAATGATTTTTATTTCATATTATATATTTGTCTTTCTTATAAAATTGGTATACATTGAATAAGCAGATCAAATAACAACATAGATTTGTGAAAGAGGGCTCTTAGATTAAACAAATGTTTATATTTGTGTATCATACAAAAATATTAATTTTGATAGTTTAAAATTTAAGATTAGATTCATAAATGAAAAATTTGAATGTGTCCCCAAGAAAATTAATTTAGAATTTATATATTCTTGTATAGTAAATATTAAAATATTAAAAAATAATTTTATAATTACAAAAATTAAAATATTTCATAGTTCAAATAATTAGTAAAATTATTGTGAGAGTAAAGGGCGATTATTTAAAAGTTTTTTTTGAAAAAAAGTTTTGATCTACTAAAGTTAAATGTTTTATATTTAGGGGATTACTATATAATTAATAAAGAAATTTTCACTTTCATGTAATTTTTTTTTAAAAATAAGTGGATGTATTAAATGCTTCGTAATTTTCTATCAGAACGTGATGGTAAAATTACTCAAAAAAATTATAACAAGTATTCTTTAGATTGATTATGATGTTTTTTATTTTAAATTGTAATGGAGGTTAAACTATTAATTAATTCTAATATTTCTTATAAGCAATAGATAGGTGTTATCTATTAAAATGATGATAAACCAAGTTAACAACAGAATATGAATTTAGGGTTTTTAAGTGTATCAGCAACACAGGTACATTTTTATAGTGTTCAATTTGGGAATTAAGATGATTAAGGCGACACCTTTTTGATTGAAATTATTCCATTATGCTCATTTAATGATTTTTATTTCATATTATATATTTGTCTTTCTTATAAAATTGGTATACATTGAATAAGCAGATCAAATAACAACATAGATTTGTGAAAGAGGGCTCTTAGATTAAACAAATGTTTATATTTGTGTATCATACAAAAATATTAATTTTGATAGTTTAAAATTTAAGATTAGATTCATAAATGAAAAATTTGAATGTGTCCCCAAGAAAATTAATTTAGAATTTATATATTCTTGTATAGTAAATATTAAAATATTAAAAAATAATTTTATAATTACAAAAATTAAAATATTTCATAGTTCAAATAATTAGTAAAATTATTGTGAGAGTAAAGGGCGATTATTTAAAAGTTTTTTTTGAAAAAAAGTTTTGATCTACTAAAGTTAGATGTTTTATATTTAGGGGATTACTATATAATTAATAAAGAAATTTTCACTTTCATGTAATTTTTTTTTAAAAATAAGTGGATGTATTTAATGCTTCATAATTTTCTATCAGAACGTGATGGTAAAATTACTCAAAAAAATTATAACAAGTATTCTTTATATTGATTATGATGTTTTTTATTTTAAATTGTAATGGAGGTTAAACTATTAATTAATTCTAATATTTCTTATAAGCAATAGATAGGTGTTATCTATTAAAATGATGATAAACCAAGTTAACAACAGAATATGAATTTAGGGTTTTTAAGTGTATCAGCAACATAGGTACATTTTTATAGTGTTCAATTTGGGAATTAAGATGATTAAGGCGACACCTTTTTGATTGAAATTATTCCATTATGTTCATTTAATGATTTTTATTTCATATTATATATTTGTCTTTCTTATAAAATTGGTATACATTGAATAAGCAGATCAAATAATAACATAGATTTGTGAAAGAGGGCTCTTAGATTAAACAAATGTTTATATTTGTGTATCATACAAAAATATTAATTTTGATAGTTTAAAATTTAAGATTAGATTCATAAATGAAAAATTTGAATGTGTCCCCAAGAAAATTAATTTAGAATTTATATATTCTTGTATAGTAAATATTAAAATATTAAAAAATAATTTTATAATTACAAAAATTAAAATATTTCATAGTTCAAATAATTAGTAAAATTATTGTGAGAGTAAAGGGCGATTATTTAAAAGTTTTTTTTGAAAAAAAGTTTTGATCTACTAAAGTTAGATGTTTTATATTTAGGGGATTACTATATAATTAATAAAGAAATTTTCACTTTCATGTAATTTTTTTTTAAAAATAAGTGGATGTATTTAATGCTTCATAATTTTCTATCAGAACGTGATGGTAAAATTACTCAAAAAAATTATAACAAGTATTCTTTATATTGATTATGATGTTTTTTATTTTAAATTGTAATGGAGGTTAAACTATTAATTAATTCTAATATTTCTTATAAGCAATAGATAGGTGTTATCTATTAAAATGATGATAAACCAAGTTAACAACAGAATATGAATTTAGGGTTTTTAAGTGTATCAGCAACATAGGTACATTTTTATAGTGTTCAATTTGGGAATTAAGATGATTAAGGCGACACCTTTTTGATTGAAATTATTCCATTATGCTCATTTAATGATTTTTATTTCATATTATATATTTGTCTTTCTTATAAAATTGGTATACATTGAATAAGCAGATCAAATAACAACATAGATTTGTGAAAGAGGGCTCTTAGATTAAACAAATGTTTATATTTGTGTATCATACAAAAATATTAATTTTGATAGTTTAAAATTTAAGATTAGATTCATAAATGAAAAATTTGAATGTGTCCCCAAGAAAATTAATTTAGAATTTATATATTCTTGTATAGTAAATATTAAAATATTAAAAAATAATTTTATAATTACAAAAATTAAAATATTTCATAGTTCAAATAATTAGTAAAATTATTGTGAGAGTAAAGGGCGATTATTTAAAAGTTTTTTTTGAAAAAAAGTTTTGATCTACTAAAGTTAAATGTTTTATATTTAGGGGATTACTATATAATTAATAAAGAAATTTTCACTTTCATGTAATTTTTTTTTAAAAATAAGTGGATGTATTTAATGCTTCATAATTTTCTATCAGAACGTGATGGTAAAATTACTCAAAAAAATTATAACAAGTATTCTTTAGATTGATTATGATGTTTTTTATTTTAAATTGTAATGGAGGTTAAACTATTAATTAATTCTAATATTTCTTATAAGCAATAGATAGGTGTTATCTATTAAAATGATGATAAACCAAGTTAACAACAGAATATGAATTTAGGGTTTTTAAGTGTATCAGCAACATAGGTACATTTTTATAGTGTTCAATTTGGGAATTAAGATGATTAAGGCGACACCTTTTTGATTGAAATTATTCCATTATGCTCATTTAATGATTTTTATTTCATATTATATATTTGTCTTTCTTATAAAATTGGTATACATTGAATAAGCAGATCAAATAATAACATAGATTTGTGAAAGAGGGCTCTTAGATTAAACAAATGTTTATATTTGTGTATCATACAAAAATATTAATTTTGATAGTTTAAAATTTAAGATTAGATTCATAAATGAAAAATTTGAATGTGTCCCCAAGAAAATTAATTTAGAATTTATATATTCTTGTATAGTAAATATTAAAATATTAAAAAATAATTTTATAATTACAAAAATTAAAATATTTCATAGTTCAAATAATTAGTAAAATTATTGTGAGAGTAAAGGGCGATTATTTAAAAGTTTTTTTTGAAAAAAAGTTTTGATCTACTAAAGTTAAATGTTTTATATTTAGGGGATTACTATATAATTAATAAAGAAATTTTCACTTTCATGTAATTTTTTTTTAAAAATAAGTGGATGTATTTAATGCTTCATAATTTTCTATCAGAACGTGATGGTAAAATTACTCAAAAAAATTATAACAAGTATTCTTTAGATTGATTATGATGTTTTTTATTTTAAATTGTAATGGAGGTTAAACTATTAATTAATTCTAATATTTCTTATAAGCAATAGATAGGTGTTATCTATTAAAATGATGATAAACCAAGTTAACAACAGAATATGAATTTAGGGTTTTTAAGTGTATCAGCAACATAGGTACATTTTTATAGTGTTCAATTTGGGAATTAAGATGATTAAGGCGACACCTTTTTGATTGAAATTATTCCATTATGCTCATTTAATGATTTTTATTTCATATTATATATTTGTCTTTCTTATAAAATTGGTATACATTGAATAAGCAGATCAAATAATAACATAGATTTGTGAAAGAGGGCTCTTAGATTAAACAAATGTTTATATTTGTGTATCATACAAAAATATTAATTTTGATAGTTTAAAATTTAAGATTAGATTCATAAATGAAAAATTTGAATGTGTCCCCAAGAAAATTAATTTAGAATTTATATATTCTTGTATAGTAAATATTAAAATATTAAAAAATAATTTTATAATTACAAAAATTAAAATATTTCATAGTTCAAATAATTAGTAAAATTATTGTGAGAGTAAAGGGCGATTATTTAAAAGTTTTTTTTGAAAAAAAGTTTTGATCTACTAAAGTTAAATGTTTTATATTTAGGGGATTACTATATAATTAATAAAGAAATTTTCACTTTCATGTAATTTTTTTTTAAAAATAAGTGGATGTATTTAATGCTTCATAATTTTCTATCAGAACGTGATGGTAAAATTACTCAAAAAAATTATAACAAGTATTCTTTAGATTGATTATGATGTTTTTTATTTTAAATTGTAATGGAGGTTAAACTATTAATTAATTCTAATATTTCTTATAAGCAATAGATAGGTGTTATCTATTAAAATGATGATAAACCAAGTTAACAACAGAATATGAATTTAGGGTTTTTAAGTGTATCAGCAACATAGGTACATTTTTATAGTGTTCAATTTGGGAATTAAGATGATTAAGGCGACACCTTTTTGATTGAAATTATTCCATTATGCTCATTTAATGATTTTTATTTCATATTATATATTTGTCTTTCTTATAAAATTGGTATACATTGAATAAGCAGATCAAATAATAACATAGATTTGTGAAAGAGGGCTCTTAGATTAAACAAATGTTTATATTTGTGTATCATACAAAAATATTAATTTTGATAGTTTAAAATTTAAGATTAGATTCATAAATGAAAAATTTGAATGTGTCCCCAAGAAAATTAATTTAGAATTTATATATTCTTGTATAGTAAATATTAAAATATTAAAAAATAATTTTATAATTACAAAAATTAAAATATTTCATAGTTCAAATAATTAGTAAAATTATTGTGAGAGTAAAGGGCGATTATTTAAAAGTTTTTTTTGAAAAAAAGTTTTGATCTACTAAAGTTAAATGTTTTATATTTAGGGGATTACTATATAATTAATAAAGAAATTTTCACTTTCATGTAATTTTTTTTTAAAAATAAGTGGATGTATTTAATGCTTCATAATTTTCTATCAGAACGTGATGGTAAAATTACTCAAAAAAATTATAACAAGTATTCTTTAGATTGATTATGATGTTTTTTATTTTAAATTGTAATGGAGGTTAAACTATTAATTAATTCTAATATTTCTTATAAGCAATAGATAGGTGTTATCTATTAAAATGATGATAAACCAAGTTAACAACAGAATATGAATTTAGGGTTTTTAAGTGTATCAGCAACATAGGTACATTTTTATAGTGTTCAATTTGGGAATTAAGATGATTAAGGCGACACCTTTTTGATTGAAATTATTCCATTATGCTCATTTAATGATTTTTATTTCATATTATATATTTGTCTTTCTTATAAAATTGGTATACATTGAATAAGCAGATCAAATAACAACATAGATTTGTGAAAGAGGGCTCTTAGATTAAACAAATGTTTATATTTGTGTATCATACAAAAATATTAATTTTGATAGTTTAAAATTTAAGATTAGATTCATAAATGAAAAATTTGAATGTGTCCCCAAGAAAATTAATTTAGAATTTATATATTCTTGTATAGTAAATATTAAAATATTAAAAAATAATTTTATAATTACAAAAATTAAAATATTTCATAGTTCAAATAATTAGTAAAATTATTGTGAGAGTAAAGGGCGATTATTTAAAAGTTTTTTTTGAAAAAAAGTTTTGATCTACTAAAGTTAGATGTTTTATATTTAGGGGATTACTATATAATTAATAAAGAAATTTTCACTTTCATGTAATTTTTTTTTAAAAATAAGTGGATGTATTTAATGCTTCATAATTTTCTATCAGAACGTGATGGTAAAATTACTCAAAAAAATTATAACAAGTATTCTTTAGATTGATTATGATGTTTTTTATTTTAAATTGTAATGGAGGTTAAACTATTAATTAATTCTAATATTTCTTATAAGCAATAGATAGGTGTTATCTATTAAAATGATGATAAACCAAGTTAACAACAGAATATGAATTTAGGGTTTTTAAGTGTATCAGCAACATAGGTACATTTTTATAGTGTTCAATTTGGGAATTAAGATGATTAAGGCGACACCTTTTTGATTGAAATTATTCCATTATGCTCATTTAATGATTTTTATTTCATATTATATATTTGTCTTTCTTATAAAATTGGTATACATTGAATAAGCAGATCAAATAATAACATAGATTTGTGAAAGAGGGCTCTTAGATTAAACAAATGTTTATATTTGTGTATCATACAAAAATATTAATTTTGATAGTTTAAAATTTAAGATTAGATTCATAAATGAAAAATTTGAATGTGTCCCCAAGAAAATTAATTTAGAATTTATATATTCTTGTATAGTAAATATTAAAATATTAAAAAATAATTTTATAATTACAAAAATTAAAATATTTCATAGTTCAAATAATTAGTAAAATTATTGTGAGAGTAAAGGGCGATTATTTAAAAGTTTTTTTTGAAAAAAAGTTTTGATCTACTAAAGTTAAATGTTTTATATTTAGGGGATTACTATATAATTAATAAAGAAATTTTCACTTTCATGTAATTTTTTTTTAAAAATAAGTGGATGTATTTAATGCTTCATAATTTTCTATCAGAACGTGATGGTAAAATTACTCAAAAAAATTATAACAAGTATTCTTTAGATTGATTATGATGTTTTTTATTTTAAATTGTAATGGAGGTTAAACTATTAATTAATTCTAATATTTCTTATAAGCAATAGATAGGTGTTATCTATTAAAATGATGATAAACCAAGTTAACAACAGAATATGAATTTAGGGTTTTTAAGTGTATCAGCAACATAGGTACATTTTTATAGTGTTCAATTTGGGAATTAAGATGATTAAGGCGACACCTTTTTGATTGAAATTATTCCATTATGCTCATTTAATGATTTTTATTTCATATTATATATTTGTCTTTCTTATAAAATTGGTATACATTGAATAAGCAGATCAAATAATAACATAGATTTGTGAAAGAGGGCTCTTAGATTAAACAAATGTTTATATTTGTGTATCATACAAAAATATTAATTTTGATAGTTTAAAATTTAAGATTAGATTCATAAATGAAAAATTTGAATGTGTCCCCAAGAAAATTAATTTAGAATTTATATATTCTTGTATAGTAAATATTAAAATATTAAAAAATAATTTTATAATTACAAAAATTAAAATATTTCATAGTTCAAATAATTAGTAAAATTATTGTGAGAGTAAAGGGCGATTATTTAAAAGTTTTTTTTGAAAAAAAGTTTTGATCTACTAAAGTTAAATGTTTTATATTTAGGGGATTACTATATAATTAATAAAGAAATTTTCACTTTCATGTAATTTTTTTTTAAAAATAAGTGGATGTATTTAATGCTTCATAATTTTCTATCAGAACGTGATGGTAAAATTACTCAAAAAAATTATAACAAGTATTCTTTAGATTGATTATGATGTTTTTTATTTTAAATTGTAATGGAGGTTAAACTATTAATTAATTCTAATATTTCTTATAAGCAATAGATAGGTGTTATCTATTAAAATGATGATAAACCAAGTTAACAACAGAATATGAATTTAGGGTTTTTAAGTGTATCAGCAACATAGGTACATTTTTATAGTGTTCAATTTGGGAATTAAGATGATTAAGGCGACACCTTTTTGATTGAAATTATTCCATTATGCTCATTTAATGATTTTTATTTCATATTATATATTTGTCTTTCTTATAAAATTGGTATACATTGAATAAGCAGATCAAATAACAACATAGATTTGTGAAAGAGGGCTCTTAGATTAAACAAATGTTTATATTTGTGTATCATACAAAAATATTAATTTTGATAGTTTAAAATTTAAGATTAGATTCATAAATGAAAAATTTGAATGTGTCCCCAAGAAAATTAATTTAGAATTTATATATTCTTGTATAGTAAATATTAAAATATTAAAAAATAATTTTATAATTACAAAAATTAAAATATTTCATAGTTCAAATAATTAGTAAAATTATTGTGAGAGTAAAGGGCGATTATTTAAAAGTTTTTTTTGAAAAAAAGTTTTGATCTACTAAAGTTAGATGTTTTATATTTAGGGGATTACTATATAATTAATAAAGAAATTTTCACTTTCATGTAATTTTTTTTTAAAAATAAGTGGATGTATTTAATGCTTCATAATTTTCTATCAGAACGTGATGGTAAAATTACTCAAAAAAATTATAACAAGTATTCTTTAGATTGATTATGATGTTTTTTATTTTAAATTGTAATGGAGGTTAAACTATTAATTAATTCTAATATTTCTTATAAGCAATAGATAGGTGTTATCTATTAAAATGATGATAAACCAAGTTAACAACAGAATATGAATTTAGGGTTTTTAAGTGTATCAGCAACATAGGTACATTTTTATAGTGTTCAATTTGGGAATTAAGATGATTAAGGCGACACCTTTTTGATTGAAATTATTCCATTATGTTCATTTAATGATTTTTATTTCATATTATATATTTGTCTTTCTTATAAAATTGGTATACATTGAATAAGCAGATCAAATAACAACATAGATTTGTGAAAGAGGGCTCTTAGATTAAACAAATGTTTATATTTGTGTATCATACAAAAATATTAATTTTGATAGTTTAAAATTTAAGATTAGATTCATAAATGAAAAATTTGAATGTGTCCCCAAGAAAATTAATTTAGAATTTATATATTCTTGTATAGTAAATATTAAAATATTAAAAAATAATTTTATAATTACAAAAATTAAAATATTTCATAGTTCAAATAATTAGTAAAATTATTGTGAGAGTAAAGGGCGATTATTTAAAAGTTTTTTTTGAAAAAAAGTTTTGATCTACTAAAGTTAGATGTTTTATATTTAGGGGATTACTATATAATTAATAAAGAAATTTTCACTTTCATGTAATTTTTTTTTAAAAATAAGTGGATGTATTTAATGCTTCATAATTTTCTATCAGAACGTGATGGTAAAATTACTCAAAAAAATTATAACAAGTATTCTTTAGATTGATTATGATGTTTTTTATTTTAAATTGTAATGGAGGTTAAACTATTAATTAATTCTAATATTTCTTATAAGCAATAGATAGGTGTTATCTATTAAAATGATGATAAACCAAGTTAACAACAGAATATGAATTTAGGGTTTTTAAGTGTATCAGCAACATAGGTACATTTTTATAGTGTTCAATTTGGGAATTAAGATGATTAAGGCGACACCTTTTTGATTGAAATTATTCCATTATGCTCATTTAATGATTTTTATTTCATATTATATATTTGTCTTTCTTATAAAATTGGTATACATTGAATAAGCAGATCAAATAACAACATAGATTTGTGAAAAAGGGCTCTTAGATTAAACAAATGTTTATATTTGTGTATCATACAAAAATATTAATTTTGATAGTTTAAAATTTAAGATTAGATTCATAAATGAAAAATTTGAATGTGTCCCCAAGAAAATTAATTTAGAATTTATATATTCTTGTATAGTAAATATTAAAATATTAAAAAATAATTTTATAATTACAAAAATTAAAATATTTCATAGTTCAAATAATTAGTAAAATTATTGTGAGAGTAAAGGGCGATTATTTAAAAGTTTTTTTTGAAAAAAAGTTTTGATCTACTAAAGTTAGATGTTTTATATTTAGGGGATTACTATATAATTAATAAAGAAATTTTCACTTTCATGTAATTTTTTTTTAAAAATAAGTGGATGTATTTAATGCTTCATAATTTTCTATCAGAACGTGATGGTAAAATTACTCAAAAAAATTATAACAAGTATTCTTTAGATTGATTATGATGTTTTTTATTTTAAATTGTAATGGAGGTTAAACTATTAATTAATTCTAATATTTCTTATAAGCAATAGATAGGTGTTATCTATTAAAATGATGATAAACCAAGTTAACAACAGAATATGAATTTAGGGTTTTTAAGTGTATCAGCAACATAGGTACATTTTTATAGTGTTCAATTTGGGAATTAAGATGATTAAGGCGACACCTTTTTGATTGAAATTATTCCATTATGCTCATTTAATGATTTTTATTTCATATTATATATTTGTCTTTCTTATAAAATTGGTATACATTGAATAAGCAGATCAAATAACAACATAGATTTGTGAAAGAGGGCTCTTAGATTAAACAAATGTTTATATTTGTGTATCATACAAAAATATTAATTTTGATAGTTTAAAATTTAAGATTAGATTCATAAATGAAAAATTTGAATGTGTCCCCAAGAAAATTAATTTAGAATTTATATATTCTTGTATAGTAAATATTAAAATATTAAAAAATAATTTTATAATTACAAAAATTAAAATATTTCATAGTTCAAATAATTAGTAAAATTATTGTGAGAGTAAAGGGCGATTATTTAAAAGTTTTTTTTGAAAAAAAGTTTTGATCTACTAAAGTTAGATGTTTTATATTTAGGGGATTACTATATAATTAATAAAGAAATTTTCACTTTCATGTAATTTTTTTTTAAAAATAAGTGGATGTATTTAATGCTTCATAATTTTCTATCAGAACGTGATGGTAAAATTACTCAAAAAAATTATAACAAGTATTCTTTAGATTGATTATGATGTTTTTTATTTTAAATTGTAATGGAGGTTAAACTATTAATTAATTCTAATATTTCTTATAAGCAATAGATAGGTGTTATCTATTAAAATGATGATAAACCAAGTTAACAACAGAATATGAATTTAGGGTTTTTAAGTGTATCAGCAACATAGGTACATTTTTATAGTGTTCAATTTGGGAATTAAGATGATTAAGGCGACACCTTTTTGATTGAAATTATTCCATTATGTTCATTTAATGATTTTTATTTCATATTATATATTTGTCTTTCTTATAAAATTGGTATACATTGAATAAGCAGATCAAATAACAACATAGATTTGTGAAAGAGGGCTCTTAGATTAAACAAATGTTTATATTTGTGTATCATACAAAAATATTAATTTTGATAGTTTAAAATTTAAGATTAGATTCATAAATGAAAAATTTGAATGTGTCCCCAAGAAAATTAATTTAGAATTTATATATTCTTGTATAGTAAATATTAAAATATTAAAAAATAATTTTATAATTACAAAAATTAAAATATTTCATAGTTCAAATAATTAGTAAAATTATTGTGAGAGTAAAGGGCGATTATTTAAAAGTTTTTTTTGAAAAAAAGTTTTGATCTACTAAAGTTAGATGTTTTATATTTAGGGGATTACTATATAATTAATAAAGAAATTTTCACTTTCATGTAATTTTTTTTTAAAAATAAGTGGATGTATTTAATGCTTCATAATTTTCTATCAGAACGTGATGGTAAAATTACTCAAAAAAATTATAACAAGTATTCTTTAGATTGATTATGATGTTTTTTATTTTAAATTGTAATGGAGGTTAAACTATTAATTAATTCTAATATTTCTTATAAGCAATAGATAGGTGTTATCTATTAAAATGATGATAAACCAAGTTAACAACAGAATATGAATTTAGGGTTTTTAAGTGTATCAGCAACATAGGTACATTTTTATAGTGTTCAATTTGGGAATTAAGATGATTAAGGCGACACCTTTTTGATTGAAATTATTCCATTATGCTCATTTAATGATTTTTATTTCATATTATATATTTGTCTTTCTTATAAAATTGGTATACATTGAATAAGCAGATCAAATAACAACATAGATTTGTGAAAAAGGGCTCTTAGATTAAACAAATGTTTATATTTGTTTATCATACAAAAATATTAATTTTGATAGTTTAAAATTTAAGATTAGATTCATAAATGAAAAATTTGAATGTGTCCCCAAGAAAATTAATTTAGAATTTATATATTCTTGTATAGTAAATATTAAAATATTAAAAAATAATTTTATAATTACAAAAATTAAAATATTTCATAGTTCAAATAATTAGTAAAATTATTGTGAGAGTAAAGGGCGATTATTTAAAAGTTTTTTTTGAAAAAAAGTTTTGATCTACTAAAGTTAGATGTTTTATATTTAGGGGATTACTATATAATTAATAAAGAAATTTTCACTTTCATGTAATTTTTTTTTAAAAATAAGTGGATGTATTTAATGCTTCATAATTTTCTATCAGAATGTGATGGTAAAATTACTCAAAAAAATTATAACAAGTATTCTTTAGATTGATTATGATGTTTTTTATTTTAAATTGTAATGGAGGTTAAACTATTAATTAATTCTAATATTTCTTATAAGCAATAGATAGGTGTTATCTATTAAAATGATGATAAACCAAGTTAACAACAGAATATGAATTTAGGGTTTTTAAGTGTATCAGCAACATAGGTACATTTTTATAGTGTTCAATTTGGGAATTAAGATGATTAAGGCGACACCTTTTTGATTGAAATTATTCCATTATGCTCATTTAATGATTTTTATTTCATATTATATATTTGTCTTTCTTATAAAATTGGTATACATTGAATAAGCAGATCAAATAACAACATAGATTTGTGAAAAAGGGCTCTTAGATTAAACAAATGTTTATATTTGTGTATCATACAAAAATATTAATTTTGATAGTTTAAAATTTAAGATTAGATTCATAAATGAAAAATTTGAATGTGTCCCCAAGAAAATTAATTTAGAATTTATATATTCTTGTATAGTAAATATTAAAATATTAAAAAATAATTTTATAATTACAAAAATTAAAATATTTCATAGTTCAAATAATTAGTAAAATTATTGTGAGAGTAAAGGGCGATTATTTAAAAGTTTTTTTTGAAAAAAAGTTTTGATCTACTAAAGTTAGATGTTTTATATTTAGGGGATTACTATATAATTAATAAAGAAATTTTCACTTTCATGTAATTTTTTTTTAAAAATAAGTGGATGTATTTAATGCTTCATAATTTTCTATCAGAACGTGATGGTAAAATTACTCAAAAAAATTATAACAAGTATTCTTTAGATTGATTATGATGTTTTTTATTTTAAATTGTAATGGAGGTTAAACTATTAATTAATTCTAATATTTCTTATAAGCAATAGATAGGTGTTATCTATTAAAATGATGATAAACCAAGTTAACAACAGAATATGAATTTAGGGTTTTTAAGTGTATCAGCAATATAGGTACATTTTTATAGTGTTCAATTTGGGAATTAAGATGATTAAGGCGACACCTTTTTGATTGAAATTATTCCATTATGTTCATTTAATGATTTTTATTTCATATTATATATTTGTCTTTCTTATAAAATTGGTATACATTGAATAAGCAGATCAAATAACAACATAGATTTGTGAAAGAGGGATCTTAGATTAAACAAATGTTTATATTTGTGTATCATACAAAAATATTAATTTTGATAGTTTAAAATTTAAGATTAGATTCATAAATGAAAAATTTGAATGTGTCCCCAAGAAAATTAATTTAGAATTTATATATTCTTGTATAGTAAATATTAAAATATTAAAAAATAATTTTATAATTACAAAAATTAAAATATTTCATAGTTCAAATAATTAGTAAAATTATTGTGAGAATAAAGGGCGATTATTTAAAAGTTTTTTTTGAAAAAAAGTTTTGATCTACTAAAGTTAAATGTTTTATATTTAGGGGATTACTATATAATTAATAAAGAAATTTTCACTTTCATGTAATTTTTTTTAAAAAATAAGTGGATGTATTAAATGCTTCATAATTTTCTATCAGAACGTGATGGTAAAATTACTCAAAAAAATTATAACAAGTATTCTTTAGATTGATTATGATGTTTTTTATTTTAAATTGTAATGGAGGTTAAACTATTAATTAATTCTAATATTTCTTATAAGCAATAGATAGGTGTTATCTATTAAAATGATGATAAACCAAGTTAACAACAGAATATGAATTTAGGGTTTTTAAGTGTATCAGCAACATAGGTACATTTTTATAGTGTTCAATTTGGGAATTAAGATGATTAAGGCGACACCTTTTTGATTGAAATTATTCCATTATGCTCATTTAATGATTTTTATTTCATATTATATATTTGTCTTTCTTATAAAATTGGTATACATTGAATAAGCAGATCAAATAACAACATAGATTTGTGAAAGAGGGCTCTTAGATTAAACAAATGTTTATATTTGTGTATCATACAAAAATATTAATTTTGATAGTTTAAAATTTAAGATTAGATACATAAATGAAAAATTTGAATGTGTCCCCAAGAAAATTAATTTAGAATTTATATATTCTTGTATAGTAAATATTAAAATATTAAAAAATAATTTTATAATTACAAAAATTAAAATATTTCATAGTTCAAATAATTAGTAAAATTATTGTGAGAGTAAAGGGCGATTATTTAAAAGTTTTTTTTGAAAAAAAGTTTTGATCTACTAAAGTTAAATGTTTTATATTTAGGGGATTACTATATAATTAATAAAGAAATTTTCACTTTCATGTAATTTTTTTTTAAAAATAAGTGGATGTATTAAATGCTTCATAATTTTCTATCAGAACGTGATGGTAAAATTACTCAAAAAAATTATAACAAGTATTCTTTAGATTGATTATGATGTTTTTTATTTTAAATTGTAATGGAGGTTAAACTATTAATTAATTCTAATATTTCTTATAAGCAATAGATAGGTGTTATCTATTAAAATGATGATAAACCAAGTTAACAACAGAATATGAATTTAGGGTTTTTAAGTGTATCAGCAACATAGGTACATTTTTATAGTGTTCAATTTGGGAATTAAGATGATTAAGGCGACACCTTTTTGATTGAAATTATTCCATTATGCTCATTTAATGATTTTTATTTCATATTATATATTTGTCTTTCTTATAAAATTGGTATACATTGAATAAGCAGATCAAATAACAACATAGATTTGTGAAAGAGGGCTCTTAGATTAAACAAATGTTTATATTTGTGTATCATACAAAAATATTAATTTTGATAGTTTAAAATTTAAGATTAGATACATAAATGAAAAATTTGAATGTGTCCCCAAGAAAATTAATTTAGAATTTATATATTCTTGTATAGTAAATATTAAAATATTAAAAAATAATTTTATAATTACAAAAATTAAGATATTTCATAGTTCAAATAATTAGTAAAATTATTGTGAGAGTAAAGGGCGATTATTTAAAAGTTTTTTTTGAAAAAAAGTTTTGATCTACTAAAGTTAAATGTTTTATATTTAGGGGATTACTATATAATTAATAAAGAAATTTTCACTTTCATGTAATTTTTTTTTAAAAATAAGTGGATGTATTTAATGCTTCATAATTTTCTATCAGAACGTGATGGTAAAATTACTCAAAAAAATTATAACAAGTATTCTTTAGATTGATTATGATGTTTTTTATTTTAAATTGTAATGGAGGTTAAACTATTAATTAATTCTAATATTTCTTATAAGCAATAGATAGGTGTTATCTATTAAAATGATGATAAATCAAGTTAACAACAGAATATGAATTTAGGGTTTTTAAGTGTATCAGCAACATAGGTACATTTTTATAGTGTTCAATTTGGGAATTAAGATGATTAAGGCGACACCTTTTTGATTGAAATTATTCCATTATGCTCATTTAATGATTTTTATTTCATATTATATATTTGTCTTTCTTATAAAATTGGTATACATTGAATAAGCAGATCAAATAACAACATAGATTTGTGAAAGAGGGCTCTTAGATTAAACAAATGTTTATATTTGTGTATCATACAAAAATATTAATTTTGATAGTTTAAAATTTAAGATTAGATTCATAAATGAAAAATTTGAATGTGTCCCCAAGAAAATTAATTTAGAATTTATATATTCTTGTATAGTAAATATTAAAATATTAAAAAATAATTTTATAATTACAAAAATTAAAATATTTCATAGTTCAAATAATTAGTAAAATTATTGTGAGAATAAAGGGCGATTATTTAAAAGTTTTTTTTGAAAAAAAGTTTTGATCTACTAAAGTTAAATGTTTTATATTTAGGGGATTACTATATAATTAATAAAGAAATTTTCACTTTCATGTAATTTTTTTTTAAAAATAAGTGGATGTATTAAATGCTTCATAATTTTCTATCAGAACGTGATGGTAAAATTACTCAAAAAAATTATAACAAGTATTCTTTAGATTGATTATGATGTTTTTTATTTTAAATTGTAATGGAGGTTAAACTATTAATTAATTCTAATATTTCTTATAAGCAATAGATAGGTGTTATCTATTAAAATGATGATAAACCAAGTTAACAACAGAATATGAATTTAGGGTTTTTAAGTGTATCAGCAACATAGGTACATTTTTATAGTGTTCAATTTGGGAATTAAGATGATTAAGGCGACACCTTTTTGATTGAAATTATTCCATTATGCTCATTTAATGATTTTTATTTCATATTATATATTTGTCTTTCTTATAAAATTGGTATACATTGAATAAGCAGATCAAATAACAACATAGATTTGTGAAAGAGGGCTCTTAGATTAAACAAATGTTTATATTTGTGTATCATACAAAAATATTAATTTTGATAGTTTAAAATTTAAGATTAGATACATAAATGAAAAATTTGAATGTGTCCCCAAGAAAATTAATTTAGAATTTATATATTCTTGTATAGTAAATATTAAAATATTAAAAAATAATTTTATAATTACAAAAATTAAAATATTTCATAGTTCAAATAATTAGTAAAATTATTGTGAGAGTAAAGGGCGATTATTTAAAAGTTTTTTTTGAAAAAAAGTTTTGATCTACTAAAGTTAAATGTTTTATATTTAGGGGATTACTATATAATTAATAAAGAAATTTTCACTTTCATGTAATTTTTTTTAAAAAATAAGTGGATGTATTTAATGCTTCATAATTTTCTATCAGAACGTGATGGTAAAATTACTCAAAAAAATTATAACAAGTATTCTTTAGATTGATTATGATGTTTTTTATTTTAAATTGTAATGGAGGTTAAACTATTAATTAATTCTAATATTTCTTATAAGCAATAGATAGGTGTTATCTATTAAAATGATGATAAACCAAGTTAACAACAGAATATGAATTTAGGGTTTTTAAGTGTATCAGCAACATAGGTACATTTTTATAGTGTTCAATTTGGGAATTAAGATGATTAAGGCGACACCTTTTTGATTGAAATTATTCCATTATGCTCATTTAATGATTTTTATTTCATATTATATATTTGTCTTTCTTATAAAATTGGTATACATTGAATAAGCAGATCAAATAACAACATAGATTTGTGAAAGAGGGCTCTTAGATTAAACAAATGTTTATATTTGTGTATCATACAAAAATATTAATTTTGATAGTTTAAAATTTAAGATTAGATTCATAAATGAAAAATTTGAATGTGTCCCCAAGAAAATTAATTTAGAATTTATATATTCTTGTATAGTAAATATTAAAATATTAAAAAATAATTTTATAATTACAAAAATTAAAATATTTCATAGTTCAAATAATTAGTAAAATTATTGTGAGAATAAAGGGCGATTATTTAAAAGTTTTTTTTGAAAAAAAGTTTTGATCTACTAAAGTTAAATGTTTTATATTTAGGGGATTACTATATAATTAATAAAGAAATTTTCACTTTCATGTAATTTTTTTTTAAAAATAAGTGGATGTATTAAATGCTTCATAATTTTCTATCAGAACGTGATGGTAAAATTACTCAAAAAAATTATAACAAGTATTCTTTAGATTGATTATGATGTTTTTTATTTTAAATTGTAATGGAGGTTAAACTATTAATTAATTCTAATATTTCTTATAAGCAATAGATAGGTGTTATCTATTAAAATGATGATAAACCAAGTTAACAACAGAATATGAATTTAGGGTTTTTAAGTGTATCAGCAACATAGGTACATTTTTATAGTGTTCAATTTGGGAATTAAGATGATTAAGGCGACACCTTTTTGATTGAAATTATTCCATTATGCTCATTTAATGATTTTTATTTCATATTATATATTTGTCTTTCTTATAAAATTGGTATACATTGAATAAGCAGATCAAATAACAACATAGATTTGTGAAAGAGGGCTCTTAGATTAAACAAATGTTTATATTTGTGTATCATACAAAAATATTAATTTTGATAGTTTAAAATTTAAGATTAGATTCATAAATGAAAAATTTGAATGTGTCCCCAAGAAAATTAATTTAGAATTTATATATTCTTGTATAGTAAATATTAAAATATTAAAAAATAATTTTATAATTACAAAAATTAAAATATTTCATAGTTCAAATAATTAGTAAAATTATTGTGAGAATAAAGGGCGATTATTTAAAAGTTTTTTTTGAAAAAAAGTTTTGATCTACTAAAGTTAAATGTTTTATATTTAGGGGATTACTATATAATTAATAAAGAAATTTTCACTTTCATGTAATTTTTTTTTAAAAATAAGTGGATGTATTAAATGCTTCATAATTTTCTATCAGAACGTGATGGTAAAATTACTCAAAAAAATTATAACAAGTATTCTTTAGATTGATTATGATGTTTTTTATTTTAAATTGTAATGGAGGTTAAACTATTAATTAATTCTAATATTTCTTATAAGCAATAGATAGGTGTTATCTATTAAAATGATGATAAACCAAGTTAACAACAGAATATGAATTTAGGGTTTTTAAGTGTATCAGCAACATAGGTACATTTTTATAGTGTTCAATTTGGGAATTAAGATGATTAAGGCGACACCTTTTTGATTGAAATTATTCCATTATGCTCATTTAATGATTTTTATTTCATATTATATATTTGTCTTTCTTATAAAATTGGTATACATTGAATAAGCAGATCAAATAACAACATAGATTTGTGAAAGAGGGCTCTTAGATTAAACAAATGTTTATATTTGTGTATCATACAAAAATATTAATTTTGATAGTTTAAAATTTAAGATTAGATACATAAATGAAAAATTTGAATGTGTCCCCAAGAAAATTAATTTAGAATTTATATATTCTTGTATAGTAAATATTAAAATATTAAAAAATAATTTTATAATTACAAAAATTAAAATATTTCATAGTTCAAATAATTAGTAAAATTATTGTGAGAGTAAAGGGCGATTATTTAAAAGTTTTTTTTGAAAAAAAGTTTTGATCTACTAAAGTTAAATGTTTTATATTTAGGGGATTACTATATAATTAATAAAGAAATTTTCACTTTCATGTAATTTTTTTTTAAAAATAAGTGGATGTATTTAATGCTTCATAATTTTCTATCAGAACGTGATGGTAAAATTACTCAAAAAAATTATAACAAGTATTCTTTAGATTGATTATGATGTTTTTTATTTTAAATTGTAATGGAGGTTAAACTATTAATTAATTCTAATATTTCTTATAAGCAATAGATAGGTGTTATCTATTAAAATGATGATAAACCAAGTTAACAACAGAATATGAATTTAGGGTTTTTAAGTGTATCAGCAACATAGGTACATTTTTATAGTGTTCAATTTGGGAATTAAGATGATTAAGGCGACACCTTTTTGATTGAAATTATTCCATTATGCTCATTTAATGATTTTTATTTCATATTATATATTTGTCTTTCTTATAAAATTGGTATACATTGAATAAGCCGATCAAATAACAACATAGATTTGTGAAAGAGGGCTCTTAGATTAAACAAATGTTTATATTTGTGTATCATACAAAAATATTAATTTTGATAGTTTAAAATTTAAGATTAGATTCATAAATGAAAAATTTGAATGTGTCCCCAAGAAAATTAATTTAGAATTTATATATTCTTGTATAGTAAATATTAAAATATTAAAAAATAATTTTATAATTACAAAAATTAAAATATTTCATAGTTCAAATAATTAGTAAAATTATTGTGAGAGTAAAGGGCGATTATTTAAAATTTTTTTTTGAAAAAAAGTTTTGATCTACTAAAGTTAAATGTTTTATATTTAGGGGATTACTATATAATTAATAAAGAAATTTTCACTTTCATGTAATTTTTTTTTTAAAATAAGTGGATGTATTTAATGCTTCATAATTTTCTATCAGAACGTGATGGTAAAATTACTCAAAAAAATTATAACAAGTATTCTTTAGATTGATTATGATGTTTTTTATTTTAAATTGTAATGGAGGTTAAACTATTAATTAATTCTAATATTTCTTATAAGCAATAGATAGGTGTTATCTATTAAAATGATGATAAACCAAGTTAACAACAGAATATGAATTTAGGGTTTTTAAGTGTATCAGCAACATAGGTACATTTTTATAGTGTTCAATTTGGGAATTAAGATGATTAAGGCGACACCTTTTTGATTGAAATTATTCCATTATGCTCATTTAATGATTTTTATTTCATATTATATATTTGTCTTTCTTATAAAATTGGTATACATTGAATAAGCAGATCAAATAACAACATAGATTTGTGAAAGAGGGCTCTTAGATTAAACAAATGTTTATATTTGTGTATCATACAAAAATATTAATTTTGATAGTTTAAAATTTAAGATTAGATTCATAAATGAAAAATTTGAATGTGTCCCCAAGAAAATTAATTTAGAATTTATATATTCTTGTATAGTAAATATTAAAATATTAAAAAATAATTTTATAATTACAAAAATTAAAATATTTCATAGTTCAAATAATTAGTAAAATTATTGTGAGAGTAAAGGGCGATTATTTAAAATTTTTTTTTGAAAAAAAGTTTTGATCTACTAAAGTTAAATGTTTTATATTTAGGGGATTACTATATAATTAATAAAGAAATTTTCACTTTCATGTAATTTTTTTTTAAAAATAAGTGGATGTATTTAATGCTTCATAATTTTCTATCAGAACGTGATGGTAAAATTACTCAAAAAAATTATAACAAGTATTCTTTAGATTGATTATGATGTTTTTTATTTTAAATTGTAATGGAGGTTAAACTATTAATTAATTCTAATATTTCTTATAAGCAATAGATAGGTGTTATCTATTAAAATGATGATAAACCAAGTTAACAACAGAATATGAATTTAGGGTTTTTAAGTGTATCAGCAACATAGGTACATTTTTATAGTGTTCAATTTGGGAATTAAGATGATTAAGGCGACACCTTTTTGATTGAAATTATTCCATTATGCTCATTTAATGATTTTTATTTCATATTATATATTTGTCTTTCTTATAAAATTGGTATACATTGAATAAGCAGATCAAATAACAACATAGATTTGTGAAAGAGGGCTCTTAGATTAAACAAATGTTTATATTTGTGTATCATACAAAAATATTAATTTTGATAGTTTAAAATTTAAGATTAGATTCATAAATGAAAAATTTGAATGTGTCCCCAAGAAAATTAATTTAGAATTTATATATTCTTGTATAGTAAATATTAAAATATTAAAAAATAATTTTATAATTACAAAAATTAAAATATTTCATAGTTCAAATAATTAGTAAAATTATTGTGAGAGTAAAGGGCGATTATTTAAAAGTTTTTTTTGAAAAAAAGTTTTGATCTACTAAAGTTAAATGTTTTATATTTAGGGGATTACTATATAATTAATAAAGAAATTTTCACTTTCATGTAATTTTTTTTTAAAAATAAGTGGATGTATTTAATGCTTCATAATTTTCTATCAGAACGTGATGGTAAAATTACTCAAAAAAATTATAACAAGTATTCTTTAGATTGATTATGATGTTTTTTATTTTAAATTGTAATGGAGGTTAAACTATTAATTAATTCTAATATTTCTTATAAGCAATAGATAGGTGTTATCTATTAAAATGATGATAAACCAAGTTAACAACAGAATATGAATTTAGGGTTTTTAAGTGTATCAGCAACATAGGTACATTTTTATAGTGTTCAATTTGGGAATTAAGATGATTAAGGCGACACCTTTTTGATTGAAATTATTCCATTATGCTCATTTAATGATTTTTATTTCATATTATATATTTGTCTTTCTTATAAAATTGGTATACATTGAATAAGCCGATCAAATAACAACATAGATTTGTGAAAGAGGGCTCTTAGATTAAACAAATGTTTATATTTGTGTATCATACAAAAATATTAATTTTGATAGTTTAAAATTTAAGATTAGATTCATAAATGAAAAATTTGAATGTGTCCCCAAGAAAATTAATTTAGAATTTATATATTCTTGTATAGTAAATATTAAAATATTAAAAAATAATTTTATAATTACAAAAATTAAAATATTTCATAGTTCAAATAATTAGTAAAATTATTGTGAGAGTAAAGGGCGATTATTTAAAATTTTTTTTTGAAAAAAAGTTTTGATCTACTAAAGTTAAATGTTTTATATTTAGGGGATTACTATATAATTAATAAAGAAATTTTCACTTTCATGTAATTTTTTTTAAAAAATAAGTGGATGTATTTAATGCTTCATAATTTTCTATCAGAACGTGATGGTAAAATTACTCAAAAAAATTATAACAAGTATTCTTTAGATTGATTATGATGTTTTTTATTTTAAATTGTAATGGAGGTTAAACTATTAATTAATTCTAATATTTCTTATAAGCAATAGATAGGTGTTATCTATTAAAATGATGATAAACCAAGTTAACAACAGAATATGAATTTAGGGTTTTTAAGTGTATCAGCAACATAGGTACATTTTTATAGTGTTCAATTTGGGAATTAAGATGATTAAGGCGACACCTTTTTGATTGAAATTATTCCATTATGCTCATTTAATGATTTTTATTTCATATTATATATTTGTCTTTCTTATAAAATTGGTATACATTGAATAAGCCGATCAAATAACAACATAGATTTGTGAAAGAGGGCTCTTAGATTAAACAAATGTTTATATTTGTGTATCATACAAAAATATTAATTTTGATAGTTTAAAATTTAAGATTAGATTCATAAATGAAAAATTTGAATGTGTCCCCAAGAAAATTAATTTAGAATTTATATATTCTTGTATAGTAAATATTAAAATATTAAAAAATAATTTTATAATTACAAAAATTAAAATATTTCATAGTTCAAATAATTAGTAAAATTATTGTGAGAGTAAAGGGCGATTATTTAAAAAATTTTTTTGAAAAAAAGTTTTGATCTACTAAAGTTAAATGTTTTATATTTAGGGGATTACTATATAATTAATAAAGAAATTTTCACTTTCATGTAATTTTTTTTTAAAAATAAGTGGATGTATTTAATGCTTCATAATTTTCTATCAGAACGTGATGGTAAAATTACTCAAAAAAATTATAACAAGTATTCTTTAGATTGATTATGATGTTTTTTATTTTAAATTGTAATGGAGGTTAAACTATTAATTAATTCTAATATTTCTTATAAGCAATAGATAGGTGTTATCTATTAAAATGATGATAAACCAAGTTAACAACAGAATATGAATTTAGGGTTTTTAAGTGTATCAGCAACATAGGTACATTTTTATAGTGTTCAATTTGGGAATTAAGATGATTAAGGCGACACCTTTTTGATTGAAATTATTCCATTATGCTCATTTAATGATTTTTATTTCATATTATATATTTGTCTTTCTTATAAAATTGGTATACATTGAATAAGCCGATCAAATAACAACATAGATTTGTGAAAGAGGGCTCTTAGATTAAACAAATGTTTATATTTGTGTATCATACAAAAATATTAATTTTGATAGTTTAAAATTTAAGATTAGATTCATAAATGAAAAATTTGAATGTGTCCCCAAGAAAATTAATTTAGAATTTATATATTCTTGTATAGTAAATATTAAAATATTAAAAAATAATTTTATAATTACAAAAATTAAAATATTTCATAGTTCAAATAATTAGTAAAATTATTGTGAGAGTAAAGGGCGATTATTTAAAAATTTTTTTTGAAAAAAAGTTTTGATCTACTAAAGTTAAATGTTTTATATTTAGGGGATTACTATATAATTAATAAAGAAATTTTCACTTTCATGTAATTTTTTTTTAAAAATAAGTGGATGTATTTAATGCTTCATAATTTTCTATCAGAACGTGATGGTAAAATTACTCAAAAAAATTATAACAAGTATTCTTTAGATTGATTATGATGTTTTTTATTTTAAATTGTAATGGAGGTTAAACTATTAATTAATTCTAATATTTCTTATAAGCAATAGATAGGTGTTATCTATTAAAATGATGATAAACCAAGTTAACAACAGAATATGAATTTAGGGTTTTTAAGTGTATCAGCAACATAGGTACATTTTTATAGTGTTCAATTTGGGAATTAAGATGATTAAGGCGACACCTTTTTGATTGAAATTATTCCATTATGCTCATTTAATGATTTTTATTTCATATTATATATTTGTCTTTCTTATAAAATTGGTATACATTGAATAAGCCGATCAAATAACAACATAGATTTGTGAAAGAGGGCTCTTAGATTAAACAAATGTTTATATTTGTGTATCATACAAAAATATTAATTTTGATAGTTTAAAATTTAAGATTAGATTCATAAATGAAAAATTTGAATGTGTCCCCAAGAAAATTAATTTAGAATTTATATATTCTTGTATAGTAAATATTAAAATATTAAAAAATAATTTTATAATTACAAAAATTAAAATATTTCATAGTTCAAATAATTAGTAAAATTATTGTGAGAGTAAAGGGCGATTATTTAAAAAATTTTTTTGAAAAAAAGTTTTGATTTACTAAAGTTAAATGTTTTATATTTAGGGGATTACTATATAATTAATAAAGAAATTTTCACTTTCATGTAATTTTTTTTTAAAAATAAGTGGATGTATTTAATGCTTCATAATTTTCTATCAGAACGTGATGGTAAAATTACTCAAAAAAATTATAACAAGTATTCTTTAGATTGATTATGATGTTTTTTATTTTAAATTGTAATGGAGGTTAAACTATTAATTAATTCTAATATTTCTTATAAGCAATAGATAGGTGTTATCTATTAAAATGATGATAAACCAAGTTAACAACAGAATATGAATTTAGGGTTTTTAAGTGTATCAGCAACATAGGTACATTTTTATAGTGTTCAATTTGGGAATTAAGATGATTAAGGCGACACCTTTTTGATTGAAATTATTCCATTATGCTCATTTAATGATTTTTATTTCATATTATATATTTGTCTTTCTTATAAAATTGGTATACATTGAATAAGCAGATCAAATAACAACATAGATTTGTGAAAGAGGGCTCTTAGATTAAACAAATGTTTATATTTGTGTATCATACAAAAATATTAATTTTGATAGTTTAAAATTTAAGATTAGATTCATAAATGAAAAATTTGAATGTGTCCCCAAGAAAATTAATTTAGAATTTATATATTCTTGTATAGTAAATATTAAAATATTAAAAAATAATTTTATAATTACAAAAATTAAAATATTTCATAGTTCAAATAATTAGTAAAATTATTGTGAGAGTAAAGGGCGATTATTTAAAAGTTTTTTTTGAAAAAAAGTTTTGATCTACTAAAGTTAAATGTTTTATATTTAGGGGATTACTATATAATTAATAAAGAAATTTTCACTTTCATGTAATTTTTTTTTAAAAATAAGTGGATGTATTTAATGCTTCATAATTTTCTATCAGAACGTGATGGTAAAATTACTCAAAAAAATTATAACAAGTATTCTTTAGATTGATTATGATGTTTTTTATTTTAAATTGTAATGGAGGTTAAACTATTAATTAATTCTAATATTTCTTATAAGCAATAGATAGGTGTTATCTATTAAAATGATGATAAACCAAGTTAACAACAGAATATGAATTTAGGGTTTTTAAGTGTATCAGCAACATAGGTACATTTTTATAGTGTTCAATTTGGGAATTAAGATGATTAAGGCGACACCTTTTTGATTGAAATTATTCCATTATGCTCATTTAATGATTTTTATTTCATATTATATATTTGTCTTTCTTATAAAATTGGTATACATTGAATAAGCCGATCAAATAACAACATAGATTTGTGAAAGAGGGCTCTTAGATTAAACAAATGTTTATATTTGTGTATCATACAAAAATATTAATTTTGATAGTTTAAAATTTAAGATTAGATTCATAAATGAAAAATTTGAATGTGTCCCCAAGAAAATTAATTTAGAATTTATATATTCTTGTATAGTAAATATTAAAATATTAAAAAATAATTTTATAATTACAAAAATTAAAATATTTCATAGTTCAAATAATTAGTAAAATTATTGTGAGAGTAAAGGGCGATTATTTAAAAATTTTTTTTGAAAAAAAGTTTTGATCTACTAAAGTTAAATGTTTTATATTTAGGGGATTACTATATAATTAATAAAGAAATTTTCACTTTCATGTAATTTTTTTTTAAAAATAAGTGGATGTATTTAATGCTTCATAATTTTCTATCAGAACGTGATGGTAAAATTACTCAAAAAAATTATAACAAGTATTCTTTAGATTGATTATGATGTTTTTTATTTTAAATTGTAATGGAGGTTAAACTATTAATTAATTCTAATATTTCTTATAAGCAATAGATAGGTGTTATCTATTAAAATGATGATAAACCAAGTTAACAACAGAATATGAATTTAGGGTTTTTAAGTGTATCAGCAACATAGGTACATTTTTATAGTGTTCAATTTGGGAATTAAGATGATTAAGGCGACACCTTTTTGATTGAAATTATTCCATTATGCTCATTTAATGATTTTTATTTCATATTATATATTTGTCTTTCTTATAAAATTGGTATACATTGAATAAGCAGATCAAATAACAACATAGATTTGTGAAAGAGGGCTCTTAGATTAAACAAATGTTTATATTTGTGTATCATACAAAAATATTAATTTTGATAGTTTAAAATTTAAGATTAGATTCATAAATGAAAAATTTGAATGTGTCCCCAAGAAAATTAATTTAGAATTTATATATTCTTGTATAGTAAATATTAAAATATTAAAAAATAATTTTATAATTACAAAAATTAAAATATTTCATAGTTCAAATAATTAGTAAAATTATTGTGAGAGTAAAGGGCGATTATTTAAAAATTTTTTTTGAAAAAAAGTTTTGATCTACTAAAGTTAAATGTTTTATATTTAGGGGATTACTATATAATTAATAAAGAAATTTTCACTTTCATGTAATTTTTTTTTAAAAATAAGTGGATGTATTTAATGCTTCATAATTTTCTATCAGAACGTGATGGTAAAATTACTCAAAAAAATTATAACAAGTATTCTTTAGATTGATTATGATGTTTTTTATTTTAAATTGTAATGGAGGTTAAACTATTAATTAATTCTAATATTTCTTATAAGCAATAGATAGGTGTTATCTATTAAAATGATGATAAACCAAGTTAACAACAGAATATGAATTTAGGGTTTTTAAGTGTATCAGCAACATAGGTACATTTTTATAGTGTTCAATTTGGGAATTAAGATGATTAAGGCGACACCTTTTTGATTGAAATTATTCCATTATGCTCATTTAATGATTTTTATTTCATATTATATATTTGTCTTTCTTATAAAATTGGTATACATTGAATAAGCAGATCAAATAACAACATAGATTTGTGAAAGAGGGCTCTTAGATTAAACAAATGTTTATATTTGTGTATCATACAAAAATATTAATTTTGATAGTTTAAAATTTAAGATTAGATTCATAAATGAAAAATTTGAATGTGTCCCCAAGAAAATTAATTTAGAATTTATATATTCTTGTATAGTAAATATTAAAATATTAAAAAATAATTTTATAATTACAAAAATTAAAATATTTCATAGTTCAAATAATTAGTAAAATTATTGTGAGAGTAAAGGGCGATTATTTAAAAGTTTTTTTTGAAAAAAAGTTTTGATCTACTAAAGTTAAATGTTTTATATTTAGGGGATTACTATATAATTAATAAAGAAATTTTCACTTTC
Source organism: Vicia faba (assembly GCA_948472305.1). Taxonomy (NCBI): domain Eukaryota; kingdom Viridiplantae; phylum Streptophyta; class Magnoliopsida; order Fabales; family Fabaceae; genus Vicia; species Vicia faba. Next base: position 301,344 of record CATIWC010002404.1, read on the forward strand.
ATGTAATTTTTTTTTAAAAATAAGTGGATGTATTTAATGCTTCATAATTTTCTATCAGAACGTGATGGTAAAATTACTCAAAAAAATTATAACAAGTATTCTTTAGATTGATTATGATGTTTTTTATTTTAAATTGTAATGGAGGTTAAACTATTAATTAATTCTAATATTTCTTATAAGCAATAGATAGGTGTTATCTATTAAAATGATGATAAACCAAGTTAACAACAGAATATGAATTTAGGGTTTTTAAGTGTATCAGCAACATAGGTACATTTTTATAGTGTTTAATTTGGGAATTAAGATGATTAAGGCGACACCTTTTTGATTGAAATTATTCCATTATGCTCATTTAATGATTTTTATTTCATATTATATATTTGTCTTTCTTATAAAATTGGTATACATTGAATAAGCAGATCAAATAACAACATAGATTTGTGAAAGAGGGCTCTTAGATTAAACAAATGTTTATATTTGTGTATCATACAAAAATATTAATTTTGATAGTTTAAAATTTAAGATTAGATTCATAAATGAAAAATTTGAATGTGTCCCCAAGAAAATTAATTTAGAATTTATATATTCTTGTATAGTAAATATTAAAATATTAAAAAATAATTTTATAATTACAAAAATTAAAATATTTCATAGTTCAAATAATTAGTAAAATTATTGTGAGAGTAAAGGGCGATTATTTAAAAGTTTTTTTTGAAAAAAAGTTTTGATCTACTAAAGTTAAATGTTTTATATTTAGGGGATTACTATATAATTAATAAAGAAATTTTCACTTTCATGTAATTTTTTTTTAAAAATACGTGGATGTATTTAATGCTTCATAATTTTCTATCAGAACGTGATGGTAAAATTACTCAAAAAAATTATAACAAGTATTTTTTAGATTGATTATGATGTTTTTATTTTAAATTGTAATGGGTGTTAAACTATTAATTAATTCTAATATTTCTTATAAGCAATAGATAGGTGTTATCTATTAAAATGATGATAAACCAAGTTAATAACAGAATATGAATTTAGGGTTTTTAAGTGTATCAGCAACATAGGTACATTTTTATATTGTTCAATTTGGGAATTAAGATGATTAAGGCGACACCTTTTTGATTGAAATTATTCCATTATGCTCATTTAATGATTTTTATTTCATATTATATATTTGTCTTTCTTATAAAATTGGTATACATTGAATAAGCAGATCAAATAACAACATAGATTTGTGAAAGAGGGCTCTTAGATTAAACAAATGTTTATATTTGTGTATCATACAAAAATATTAATTTTGATAGTTTAAAATTTAAGATTAGATTCATAAATGAAAAATTTGAATGTGTCCCCAAGAAAATTAATTTAGAATTTATATATTCTTGTATAGTAAATATTAAAATATTAAAAAATAATTTTATAATTACAAAAATTAAAATATTTCATAGTTCAAATAATTAGTAAAATTATTGTGAGAGTAAAGGGCGATTATTTAAAAGTTTTTTTTGAAAAAAAGTTTTGATCTACTAAAGTTAAATGTTTTATATTTAGGGGATTACTATATAATTAATAAAGAAATTTTCACTTTCATGTAATTTTTTTTTAAAAATAAGTGGATGTATTTAATGCTTCATAATTTTCTATCAGAACGTGATGGTAAAATTACTCAAAAAAATTATAACAAGTATTCTTTAGATTGATTATGATGTTTTTTATTTTAAATTGTAATGGAGGTTAAACTATTAATTAATTCTAATATTTCTTATAAGCAATAGATAGGTGTTATCTATTAAAATGATGATAAACCAAGTTAACAACAGAATATGAATTTAGGGTTTTTAAGTGTATCAGCAACATAGGTACATTTTTATAGTGTTCAATTTGGGAATTAAGATGATTAAGGCGACACCTTTTTGATTGAAATTATTCCATTATGCTCATTTAATGATTTTTATTTCATATTATATATTTGTCTTTCTTATAAAATTGGTATACATTGAATAAGCAGATCAAATAACAACATAGATTTGTGAAAGAGGGCTCTTAGATTAAACAAATGTTTATATTTGTGTATCATACAAAAATATTAATTTTGATAGTTTAAAATTTAAGATTAGATTCATAAATGAAAAATTTGAATGTGTCCCCAAGAAAATTAATTTAGAATTTATATATTCTTGTATAGTAAATATTAAAATATTAAAAAATAATTTTATAATTACAAAAATTAAAATATTTCATAGTTCAAATAATTAGTAAAATTATTGTGAGAGTAAAGGGCGATTATTTAAAAGTTTTTTTTGAAAAAAAGTTTTGATCTACTAAAGTTAAATGTTTTATATTTAGGGGATTACTATATAATTAATAAAGAAATTTTCACTTTCATGTAATTTTTTTTTAAAAATAAGTGGATGTATTTAATGCTTCATAATTTTCTATCAGAACGTGATGGTAAAATTACTCAAAAAAATTATAACAAGTATTCTTTAGATTGATTATGATGTTTTTTATTTTAAATTGTAATGGAGGTTAAACTATTAATTAATTCTAATATTTCTTATAAGCAATAGATAGGTGTTATCTATTAAAATGATGATAAACCAAGTTAACAACAGAATATGAATTTAGGGTTTTTAAGTGTATCAGCAACATAAGTACATTTTTATAGTGTTCAATTTGGGAATTAAGATGATTAAGGCGACACCTTTTTGATTGAAATTATTCCATTATGCTCATTTAATGATTTTTATTTCATATTATATATTTGTCTTTCTTATAAAATTGGTATACATTGAATAAGCAGATCAAATAACAACATAGATTTGTGAAAGAGGGCTCTTAGATTAAACAAATGTTTATATTTGTGTATCATACAAAAATATTAATTTTGATAGTTTAAAATTTAAGATTAGATTCATAAATGAAAAATTTGAATGTGTCCCCAAGAAAATTAATTTAGAATTTATATATTCTTGTATAGTAAATATTAAAATATTAAAAAATAATTTTATAATTACAAAAATTAAAATATTTCATAGTTCAAATAATTAGTAAAATTATTGTGAGAGTAAAGGGCGATTATTTAAAAGTTTTTTTTGAAAAAAAGTTTTGATCTACTAAAGTTAAATGTTTTATATTTAGGGGATTACTATATAATTAATAAAGAAATTTTCACTTTCATGTAATTTTTTTTAAAAAATAAGTGGATGTATTTAATGCTTCATAATTTTCTATCAGAACGTGATGGTAAAATTACTCAAAAAAATTATAACAAGTATTCTTTAGATTGATTATGATGTTTTTTATTTTAAATTGTAATGGAGGTTAAACTATTAATTAATTCTAATATTTCTTATAAGCAATAGATAGGTGTTATCTATTAAAATGATGATAAACCAAGTTAACAACAGAATATGAATTTAGGGTTTTTAAGTGTATCAGCAACATAGGTACATTTTTATAGTGTTCAATTTGGGAATTAAGATGATTAAGGCGACACCTTTTTGATTGAAATTATTCCATTATGCTCATTTAATGATTTTTATTTCATATTATATATTTGTCTTTCTTATAAAATTGGTATACATTGAATAAGCAGATCAAATAACAACATAGATTTGTGAAAGAGGGCTCTTAGATTAAACAAATGTTTATATTTGTGTATCATACAAAAATATTAATTTTGATAGTTTAAAATTTAAGATTAGATTCATAAATGAAAAATTTGAATGTGTCCCCAAGAAAATTAATTTAGAATTTATATATTCTTGTATAGTAAATATTAAAATATTAAAAAATAATTTTATAATTACAAAAATTAAAATATTTCATAGTTCAAATAATTAGTAAAATTATTGTGAGAGTAAAGGGCGATTATTTAAAAGTTTTTTTTGAAAAAAAGTTTTGATCTACTAAAGTTAAATGTTTTATATTTAGGGGATTACTATATAATTAATAAAGAAATTTTCACTTTCATGTAATTTTTTTTTAAAAATAAGTGGATGTATTTAATGCTTCGTAATTTTCTATCAGAACGTGATGGTAAAATTACTCAAAAAAATTATAACAAGTATTCTTTAGATTGATTATGATGTTTTTTATTTTAAATTGTAATGGAGGTTAAACTATTAATTAATTATAATATTTCTTATAAGCAATAGATAGGTGTTATCTATTAAAATGATGATAAACCAAGTTAACAACAGAATATGAATTTAGGGTTTTTAAGTGTATCAGCAACATAGGTACATTTTTATAGTGTTCAATTTGGGAATTAAGATGATTAAGGCGACACCTTTTTGATTGAAATTATTCCATTATGCTCATTTAATGATTTTTATTTCATATTATATATTTGTCTTTCTTATAAAATTGGTATACATTGAATAAGCAGATCAAATAACAACATAGATTTGTGAAAGAGGGCTCTTAGATTAAACAAATGTTTATATTTGTGTATCATACAAAAATATTAATTTTGATAGTTTAAAATTTAAGATTAGATTCATAAATGAAAAATTTGAATGTGTCCCCAAGAAAATTAATTTAGAATTTATATATTCTTGTATAGTAAATATTAAAATATTAAAAAATAATTTTATAATTACAAAAATTAAAATATTTCATAGTTCAAATAATTAGTAAAATTATTGTGAGAGTAAAGGGCGATTATTTAAAAGTTTTTTTTGAAAAAAAGTTTTGATCTACTAAAGTTAAATGTTTTATATTTAGGGGATTACTATATAATTAATAAAGAAATTTTCACTTTCATGTAATTTTTTTTTAAAAATAAGTGGATGTATTTAATGCTTCATAATTTTCTATCAGAACGTGATGGTAAAATTACTCAAAAAAATTATAACAAGTATTCTTTAGATTGATTATGATGTTTTTTATTTTAAATTGTAATGGAGGTTAAACTATTAATTAATTCTAATATTTCTTATAAGCAATAGATAGGTGTTATCTATTAAAATGATGATAAACCAAGTTAACAACAGAATATGAATTTAGGGTTTTTAAGTGTATCAGCAACATAGGTACATTTTTATAGTGTTCAATTTGGGAATTAAGATGATTAAGGCGACACCTTTTTGATTGAAATTATTCCATTATGCTCATTTAATGATTTTTATTTCATATTATATATTTGTCTTTCTTATAAAATTGGTATACATTGAATAAGCAGATCAAATAACAACATAGATTTGTGAAAGAGGGCTCTTAGATTAAACAAATGTTTATATTTGTGTATCATACAAAAATATTAATTTTGATAGTTTAAAATTTAAGATTAGATTCATAAATGAAAAATTTGAATGTGTCCCCAAGAAAATTAATTTAGAATTTATATATTCTTGTATAGTAAATATTAAAATATTAAAAAATAATTTTATAATTACAAAAATTAAAATATTTCATAGTTCAAATAATTAGTAAAATTATTGTGAGAGTAAAGGGCGATTATTTAAAAGTTTTTTTTGAAAAAAAGTTTTGATCTACTAAAGTTAAATGTTTTATATTTAGGGGATTACTATATAATTAATAAAGAAATTTTCACTTTCATGTAATTTTTTTTTAAAAATAAGTGGATGTATTTAATGCTTCATAATTTTCTATCAGAACGTGATGGTAAAATTACTCAAAAAAATTATAACAAGTATTCTTTAGATTGATTATGATGTTTTTTATTTTAAATTGTAATGGAGGTTAAACTATTAATTAATTCTAATATTTCTTATAAGCAATAGATAGGTGTTATCTATTAAAATGATGATAAACCAAGTTAACAACAGAATATGAATTTAGGGTTTTTAAGTGTATCAGCAACATAGGTACATTTTTATAGTGTTCAATTTGGGAATTAAGATGATTAAGGCGACACCTTTTTGATTGAAATTATTCCATTATGCTCATTTAATGATTTTTATTTCATATTATATATTTGTCTTTCTTATAAAATTGGTATACATTGAATAAGCAGATCAAATAACAACATAGATTTGTGAAAGAGGGCTCTTAGATTAAACAAATGTTTATATTTGTGTATCATACAAAAATATTAATTTTGATAGTTTAAAATTTAAGATTAGATTCATAAATGAAAAATTTGAATGTGTCCCCAAGAAAATTAATTTAGAATTTATATATTCTTGTATAGTAAATATTAAAATATTAAAAAATAATTTTATAATTACAAAAATTAAAATATTTCATAGTTCAAATAATTAGTAAAATTATTGTGAGAGTAAAGGGCGATTATTTAAAAGTTTTTTTTGAAAAAAAGTTTTGATCTACTAAAGTTAAATGTTTTATATTTAGGGGATTACTATATAATTAATAAAGAAATTTTCACTTTCATGTAATTTTTTTTTAAAAATAAGTGGATGTATTTAATGCTTCATAATTTTCTATCAGAACGTGATGGTAAAATTACTCAAAAAAATTATAACAAGTATTCTTTAGATTGATTATGATGTTTTTTATTTTAAATTGTAATGGAGGTTAAACTATTAATTAATTCTAATATTTCTTATAAGCAATAGATAGGTGTTATCTATTAAAATGATGATAAACCAAGTTAACAACAGAATATGAATTTAGGGTTTTTAAGTGTATCAGCAACATAGGTACATTTTTATAGTGTTCAATTTGGGAATTAAGATGATTAAGGCGACACCTTTTAGATTGAAATTATTCCATTATGCTCATTTAATGATTTTTATTTCATATTATATATTTGTCTTTCTTATAAAATTGGTATACATTGAATAAGCAGATCAAATAACAACATAGATTTGTGAAAGAGGGCTCTTAGATTAAACAAATGTTTATATTTGTGTATCATACAAAAATATTAATTTTGATAGTTTAAAATTTAAGATTAGATTCATAAATGAAAAATTTGAATGTGTCCCCAAGAAAATTAATTTAGAATTTATATATTCTTCTATAGTAAATATTAAAATATTTAAAAATAATTTTATAATTACAAAAATTAAAATATTTCATAGTTCAAATAATTAGTAAAATTATTGTGAGAGTAAAGGGCGATTATTTAAAAGTTTTTTTTGAAAAAAAGTTTTGATCTACTAAAGTTAAATGTTTTATATTTAGGGGATTACTATATAATTAATAAAGAAATTTTCACTTTCATGTAATTTTTTTTTAAAAATAAGTGGATGTATTTAATGCTTCATAATTTTCTATCAGAACGTGATGGTAAAATTACTCAAAAAAATTATAACAAGTATTCTTTAGATTGATTATGATGTTTTTTATTTTAAATTGTAATGGAGGTTAAACTATTAATTAATTCTAATATTTCTTATAAGCAATAGATAGGTGTTATCTATTAAAATGATGATAAACCAAGTTAACAACAGAATATGAATTTAGGGTTTTTAAGTGTATCAGCAACATAGGTACATTTTTATAGTGTTCAATTTGGGAATTAAGATGATTAAGGCGACACCTTTTTGATTGAAATTATTCCATTATGCTCATTTAATGATTTTTATTTCATATTATATATTTGTCTTTCTTATAAAATTGGTATACATTGAATAAGCAGATCAAATAACAACATAGATTTGTGAAAGAGGGCTCTTAGATTAAACAAATGTTTATATTTGTGTATCATACAAAAATATTAATTTTGATAGTTTAAAATTTAAGATTAGATTCATAAATGAAAAATTTGAATGTGTCCCCAAGAAAATTAATTTAGAATTTATATATTCTTGTATAGTAAATATTAAAATATTAAAAAATAATTTTATAATTACAAAAATTAAAATATTTCATAGTTCAAATAATTAGTAAAATTATTGTGAGAGTAAAGGGCGATTATTTAAAAGTTTTTTTTGAAAAAAAGTTTTGATCTACTAAAGTTAAATGTTTTATATTTAGGGGATTACTATATAATTAATAAAGAAATTTTCACTTTCATGTAATTTTTTTTTAAAAATAAGTGGATGTATTTAATGCTTCATAATTTTCTATCAGAACGTGATGGTAAAATTACTCAAAAAAATTATAACAAGTATTCTTTAGATTGATTATGAAGTTTTTTATTTTAAATTGTAATGGAGGTTAAACTATTAATTAATTCTAATATTTCTTATAAGCAATAGATAGGTGTTATCTATTAAAATGATGATAAACCAAGTTAACAACAGAATATGAATTTAGGGTTTTTAAGTGTATCAGCAACATAGGTACATTTTTATAGTGTTCAATTTGGGAATTAAGATGATTAAGGCGACACCTTTTTGATTGAAATTATTCCATTATGCTCATTTAATGATTTTTATTTCATATTATATATTTGTCTTTCTTATAAAATTGGTATACATTGAATAAGCAGATCAAATAACAACATAGATTTGTGAAAGAGGGCTCTTAGATTAAACAAATGTTTATATTTGTGTATCATACAAAAATATTAATTTTGATAGTTTAAAATTTAAGATTAGATTCATAAATGAAAAATTTGAATGTGTCCCCAAGAAAATTAATTTAGAATTTATATATTCTTGTATAGTAAATATTAAAATATTAAAAAATAATTTTATAATTACAAAAATTAAAATATTTCATAGTTCAAATAATTAGTAAAATTATTGTGAGAGTAAAGGGCGATTATTTAAAAGTTTTTTTTGAAAAAAAGTTTTGATCTACTAAAGTTAAATGTTTTATATTTAGGGGATTACTATATAATTAATAAAGAAATTTTCACTTTCATGTAATTTTTTTTTAAAAATAAGTGGATGTATTTAATGCTTCGTAATTTTCTATCAGAACGTGATGGTAAAATTACTCAAAAAAATTATAACAAGTATTCTTTAGATTGATTATGATGTTTTTTATTTTAAATTGTAATGGAGGTTAAACTATTAATTAATTATAATATTTCTTATAAGCAATAGATAGGTGTTATCTATTAAAATGATGATAAACCAAGTTAACAACAGAATATGAATTTAGGGTTTTTAAGTGTATCAGCAACATAGGTACATTTTTATAGTGTTCAATTTGGGAATTAAGATGATTAAGGCGACACCTTTTTGATTGAAATTATTCCATTATGCTCATTTAATGATTTTTATTTCATATTATATATTTGTCTTTCTTATAAAATTGGTATACATTGAATAAGCAGATCAAATAACAACATAGATTTGTGAAAGAGGGCTCTTAGATTAAACAAATGTTTATATTTGTGTATCATACAAAAATATTAATTTTGATAGTTTAAAATTTAAGATTAGATTCATAAATGAAAAATTTGAATGTGTCCCCAAGAAAATTAATTTAGAATTTATATATTCTTGTATAGTAAATATTAAAATATTAAAAAATAATTTTATAATTACAAAAATTAAAATATTTCATAGTTCAAATAATTAGTAAAATTATTGTGAGAGTAAAGGGCGATTATTTAAAAGTTTTTTTTGAAAAAAAGTTTTGATCTACTAAAGTTAAATGTTTTATATTTAGGGGATTACTATATAATTAATAAAGAAATTTTCACTTTCATGTAATTTTTTTTTAAAAATAAGTGGATGTATTTAATGCTTCATAATTTTCTATCAGAACGTGATGGTAAAATTACTCAAAAAAATTATAACAAGTATTCTTTAGATTGATTATGATGTTTTTTATTTTAAATTGTAATGGAGGTTAAACTATTAATTAATTCTAATATTTCTTATAAGCAATAGATAGGTGTTATCTATTAAAATGATGATAAACCAAGTTAACAACAGAATATGAATTTAGGGTTTTTAAGTGTATCAGCAACATAGGTACATTTTTATAGTGTTCAATTTGGGAATTAAGATGATTAAGGCGACACCTTTTTGATTGAAATTATTCCATTATGCTCATTTAATGATTTTTATTTCATATTATATATTTGTCTTTCTTATAAAATTGGTATACATTGAATAAGCAGATCAAATAACAACATAGATTTGTGAAAGAGGGCTCTTAGATTAAACAAATGTTTATATTTGTGTATCATACAAAAATATTAATTTTGATAGTTTAAAATTTAAGATTAGATTCATAAATGAAAAATTTGAATGTGTCCCCAAGAAAATTAATTTAGAATTTATATATTCTTGTATAGTAAATATTAAAATATTAAAAAATAATTTTATAATTACAAAAATTAAAATATTTCATAGTTCAAATAATTAGTAAAATTATTGTGAGAGTAAAGGGCGATTATTTAAAAGTTTTTTTTGAAAAAAAGTTTTGATCTACTAAAGTTAAATGTTTTATATTTAGGGGATTACTATATAATTAATAAAGAAATTTTCACTTTCATGTAATTTTTTTTTAAAAATAAGTGGATGTATTTAATGCTTCATAATTTTCTATCAGAACGTGATGGTAAAATTACTCAAAAAAATTATAACAAGTATTCTTTAGATTGATTATGATGTTTTTTATTTTAAATTGTAATGGAGGTTAAACTATTAATTAATTCTAATATTTCTTATAAGCAATAGATAGGTGTTATCTATTAAAATGATGATAAACCAAGTTAACAACAGAATATGAATTTAGGGTTTTTAAGTGTATCAGCAACATAGGTACATTTTTATAGTGTTCAATTTGGGAATTAAGATGATTAAGGCGACACCTTTTTGATTGAAATTATTCCATTATGCTCATTTAATGATTTTTATTTCATATTATATATTTGTCTTTCTTATAAAATTGGTATACATTGAATAAGCAGATCAAATAACAACATAGATTTGTGAAAGAGGGCTCTTAGATTAAACAAATGTTTATATTTGTGTATCATACAAAAATATTAATTTTGATAGTTTAAAATTTAAGATTAGATTCATAAATGAAAAATTTGAATGTGTCCCCAAGAAAATTAATTTAGAATTTATATATTCTTGTATAGTAAATATTAAAATATTAAAAAATAATTTTATAATTACAAAAATTAAAATATTTCATAGTTCAAATAATTAGTAAAATTATTGTGAGAGTAAAGGGCGATTATTTAAAAGTTTTTTTTGAAAAAAAGTTTTGATCTACTAAAGTTAAATGTTTTATATTTAGGGGATTACTATATAATTAATAAAGAAATTTTCACTTTCATGTAATTTTTTTTAAAAAATAAGTGGATGTATTTAATGCTTCATAATTTTCTATCAGAACGTGATGGTAAAATTACTCAAAAAAATTATAACAAGTATTCTTTAGATTGATTATGATGTTTTTTATTTTAAATTGTAATGGAGGTTAAACTATTAATTAATTCTAATATTTCTTATAAGCAATAGATAGGTGTTATCTATTAAAATGATGATAAACCAAGTTAACAACAGAATATGAATTTAGGGTTTTTAAGTGTATCAGCAACATAGGTACATTTTTATAGTGTTCAATTTGGGAATTAAGATGATTAAGGCGACACCTTTTTGATTGAAATTATTCCATTATGCTCATTTAATGATTTTTATTTCATATTATATATTTGTCTTTCTTATAAAATTGGTATACATTGAATAAGCAGATCAAATAACAACATAGATTTGTGAAAGAGGGCTCTTAGATTAAACAAATGTTTATATTTGTGTATCATACAAAAATATTAATTTTGATAGTTTAAAATTTAAGATTAGATTCATAAATGAAAAATTTGAATGTGTCCCCAAGAAAATTAATTTAGAATTTATATATTCTTGTATAGTAAATATTAAAATATTAAAAAATAATTTTATAATTACAAAAATTAAAATATTTCATAGTTCAAATAATTAGTAAAATTATTGTGAGAGTAAAGGGCGATTATTTAAAAGTTTTTTTTGAAAAAAAGTTTTGATCTACTAAAGTTAAATGTTTTATATTTAGGGGATTACTATATAATTAATAAAGAAATTTTCACTTTCATGTAATTTTTTTTTAAAAATAAGTGGATGTATTTAATGCTTCATAATTTTCTATCAGAACGTGATGGTAAAATTACTCAAAAAAATTATAACAAGTATTCTTTAGATTGATTATGATGTTTTTTATTTTAAATTGTAATGGAGGTTAAACTATTAATTAATTCTAATATTTCTTATAAGCAATAGATAGGTGTTATCTATTAAAATGATGATAAACCAAGTTAACAACAGAATATGAATTTAGGGTTTTTAAGTGTATCAGCAACATAGGTACATTTTTATAGTGTTCAATTTGGGAATTAAGATGATTAAGGCGACACCTTTTTGATTGAAATTATTCCATTATGCTCATTTAATGATTTTTATTTCATATTATATATTTGTCTTTCTTATAAAATTGGTATACATTGAATAAGCAGATCAAATAACAACATAGATTTGTGAAAGAGGGCTCTTAGATTAAACAAATGTTTATATTTGTGTATCATACAAAAATATTAATTTTGATAGTTTAAAATTTAAGATTAGATTCATAAATGAAAAATTTGAATGTGTCCCCAAGAAAATTAATTTAGAATTTATATATTCTTGTATAGTAAATATTAAAATATTAAAAAATAATTTTATAATTACAAAAATTAAAATATTTCATAGTTCAAATAATTAGTAAAATTATTGTGAGAGTAAAGGGCGATTATTTAAAAGTTTTTTTTGAAAAAAAGTTTTGATCTACTAAAGTTAAATGTTTTATATTTAGGGGATTACTATATAATTAATAAAGAAATTTTCACTTTCATGTAATTTTTTTTTAAAAATAAGTGGATGTATTTAATGCTTCATAATTTTCTATCAGAACGTGATGGTAAAATTACTCAAAAAAATTATAACAAGTATTCTTTAGATTGATTATGATGTTTTTTATTTTAAATTGTAATGGAGGTTAAACTATTAATTAATTCAAATATTTCTTATAAGCAATAGATAGGTGTTATCTATTAAAATGATGATAAACCAAGTTAACAACAGAATATGAATTTAGGGTTTTTAAGTGTATCAGCAACATAGGTACATTTTTATAGTGTTCAATTTGGGAATTAAGATGATTAAGGCGACACCTTTTTGATTGAAATTATTCCATTATGCTCATTTAATGATTTTTATTTCATATTATATATTTGTCTTTCTTATAAAATTGGTATACATTGAATAAGCAGATCAAATAACAACATAGATTTGTGAAAGAGGGCTCTTAGATTAAACAAATGTTTATATTTGTGTATCATACAAAAATATTAATTTTGATAGTTTAAAATTTAAGATTAGATTCATAAATGAAAAATTTGAATGTGTCCCCAAGAAAATTAATTTAGAATTTATATATTCTTGTATAGTAAATATTAAAATATTAAAAAATAATTTTATAATTACAAAAATTAAAATATTTCATAGTTCAAATAATTAGTAAAATTATTGTGAGAGTAAAGGGCGATTATTTAAAAGTTTTTTTTCAAAAAAAGTTTTGATCTACTAAAGTTAGATGTTTTATATTTAGGGGATTACTATATAATTAATAAAGAAATTTTCACTTTCATGTAATTTTTTTTTAAAAATAAGTGGATGTATTAAATGCTTCATAATTTTCTATCAGAACGTGATGGTAAAATTACTCAAAAAAATTATAACAAGTATTCTTTAGATTGATTATGATGTTTTTTATTTTAAATTGTAATGGAGGTTAAACTATTAATTAATTCTAATATTTCTTATAAGCAATAGATAGGTGTTATCTATTAAAATGATGATAAACCAAGTTAACAACAGAATATGAATTTAGGGTTTTTAAGTGTATCAGCAACACAGGTACATTTTTATAGTGTTCAATTTGGGAATTAAGATGATTAAGGCGACACCTTTTTGATTGAAATTATTCCATTATGCTCATTTAATGATTTTTATTTCATATTATATATTTGTCTTTCTTATAAAATTGGTATACATTGAATAAGCAGATCAAATAACAACATAGATTTGTGAAAGAGGGCTCTTAGATTAAACAAATGTTTATATTTGTGTATCATACAAAAATATTAATTTTGATAGTTTAAAATTTAAGATTAGATTCATAAATGAAAAATTTGAATGTGTCCCCAAGAAAATTAATTTAGAATTTATATATTCTTGTATAGTAAATATTAAAATATTAAAAAATAATTTTATAATTACAAAAATTAAAATATTTCATAGTTCAAATAATTAGTAAAATTATTGTGAGAGTAAAGGGCGATTATTTAAAAGTTTTTTTTGAAAAAAAGTTTTGATCTACTAAAGTTAAATGTTTTATATTTAGGGGATTACTATATAATTAATAAAGAAATTTTCACTTTCATGTAATTTTTTTTTAAAAATAAGTGGATGTATTAAATGCTTCATAATTTTCTATCAGAACGTGATGGTAAAATTACTCAAAAAAATTATAACAAGTATTCTTTAGATTGATTATGATGTTTTTTATTTTAAATTGTAATGGAGGTTAAACTATTAATTAATTCTAATATTTCTTATAAGCAATAGATAGGTGTTATCTATTAAAATGATGATAAACCAAGTTAACAACAGAATATGAATTTAGGGTTTTTAAGTGTATCAGCAACACAGGTACATTTTTATAGTGTTCAATTTGGGAATTAAGATGATTAAGGCGACACCTTTTTGATTGAAATTATTCCATTATGCTCATTTAATGATTTTTATTTCATATTATATATTTGTCTTTCTTATAAAATTGGTATACATTGAATAAGCAGATCAAATAACAACATAGATTTGTGAAAGAGGGCTCTTAGATTAAACAAATGTTTATATTTGTGTATCATACAAAAATATTAATTTTGATAGTTTAAAATTTAAGATTAGATTCATAAATGAAAAATTTGAATGTGTCCCCAAGAAAATTAATTTAGAATTTATATATTCTTGTATAGTAAATATTAAAATATTAAAAAATAATTTTATAATTACAAAAATTAAAATATTTCATAGTTCAAATAATTAGTAAAATTATTGTGAGAGTAAAGGGCGATTATTTAAAAGTTTTTTTTGAAAAAAAGTTTTGATCTACTAAAGTTAAATGTTTTATATTTAGGGGATTACTATATAATTAATAAAGAAATTTTCACTTTCATGTAATTTTATTTAAAAAATAAGTGGATGTATTTAATGCTTCATAATTTTCTATCAGAACGTGATGGTAAAATTACTCAAAAAAATTATAACAAGTATTCTTTAGATTGATTATGATGTTTTTTATTTTAAATTGTAATGGAGGTTAAACTATTAATTAATTCTAATATTTCTTATAAGCAATAGATAGGTGTTATCTATTAAAATGATGATAAACCAAGTTAACAACAGAATATGAATTTAGGGTTTTTAAGTGTATCAGCAACATAGGTACATTTTTATAGTGTTCAATTTGGGAATTAAGATGATTAAGGCGACACCTTTTTGATTGAAATTATTCCATTATGCTCATTTAATGATTTTTATTTCATATTATATATTTGTCTTTCTTATAAAATTGGTATACATTGAATAAGCAGATCAAATAACAACATAGATTTGTGAAAGAGGGCTCTTAGATTAAACAAATGTTTATATTTGTGTATCATACAAAAATATTAATTTTGATAGTTTAAAATTTAAGATTAGATTCATAAATGAAAAATTTGAATGTGTCCCCAAGAAAATTAATTTAGAATTTATATATTCTTGTATAGTAAATATTAAAATATTAAAAAATAATTTTATAATTACAAAAATTAAAATATTTCATAGTTCAAATAATTAGTAAAATTATTGTGAGAGTAAAGGGCGATTATTTAAAAGTTTTTTTTGAAAAAAAGTTTTGATCTACTAAAGTTAAATGTTTTATATTTAGGGGATTACTATATAATTAATAAAGAAATTTTCACTTTCATGTAATTTTTTTTTAAAAATAAGTGGATGTATTTAATGCTTCATAATTTTCTATCAGAACGTGATGGTAAAATTACTCAAAAAAATTATAACAAGTATTCTTTAGATTGATTATGATGTTTTTTATTTTAAATTGTAATGGAGGTTAAACTATTAATTAATTCTAATATTTCTTATAAGCAATAGATAGGTGTTATCTATTAAAATGATGATAAACCAAGTTAACAACAGAATATGAATTTAGGGTTTTTAAGTGTATCAGCAACATAGGTACATTTTTATAGTGTTCAATTTGGGAATTAAGATGATTAAGGCGACACCTTTTTGATTGAAATTATTCCATTATGCTCATTTAATGATTTTTATTTCATATTATATATTTGTCTTTCTTATAAAATTGGTATACATTGAATAAGCAGATCAAATAACAACATAGATTTGTGAAAGAGGGCTCTTAGATTAAACAAATGTTTATATTTGTGTATCATACAAAAATATTAATTTTGATAGTTTAAAATTTAAGATTAGATTCATAAATGAAAAATTTGAATGTGTCCCCAAGAAAATTAATTTAGAATTTATATATTCTTGTATAGTAAATATTAAAATATTAAAAAATAATTTTATAATTACAAAAATTAAAATATTTCATAGTTCAAATAATTAGTAAAATTATTGTGAGAGTAAAGGGCGATTATTTAAAAGTTTTTTTTGAAAAAAAGTTTTGATCTACTAAAGTTAAATGTTTTATATTTAGGGGATTACTATATAATTAATAAAGAAATTTTCACTTTCATGTAATTTTTTTTTAAAAATAAGTGGATGTATTTAATGCTTCATAATTTTCTATCAGAACGTGATGGTAAAATTACTCAAAAAAATTATAACAAGTATTCTTTAGATTGATTATGATGTTTTTTATTTTAAATTGTAATGGAGGTTAAACTATTAATTAATTCTAATATTTCTTATAAGCAATAGATAGGTGTTATCTATTAAAATGATGATAAACCAAGTTAACAACAGAATATGAATTTAGGGTTTTTAAGTGTATCAGCAACATAGGTACATTTTTATAGTGTTCAATTTGGGAATTAAGATGATTAAGGCGACACCTTTTTGATTGAAATTATTCCATTATGCTCATTTAATGATTTTTATTTCATATTATATATTTGTCTTTCTTATAAAATTGGTATACATTGAATAAGCAGATCAAATAACAACATAGATTTGTGAAAGAGGGCTCTTAGATTAAACAAATGTTTATATTTGTGTATCATACAAAAATATTAATTTTGATAGTTTAAAATTTAAGATTAGATTCATAAATGAAAAATTTGAATGTGTCCCCAAGAAAATTAATTTAGAATTTATATATTCTTGTATAGTAAATATTAAAATATTAAAAAATAATTTTATAATTACAAAAATTAAAATATTTCATAGTTCAAATAATTAGTAAAATTATTGTGAGAGTAAAGGGCGATTATTTAAAAGTTTTTTTTCAAAAAAAGTTTTGATCTACTAAAGTTAGATGTTTTATATTTAGGGGATTACTATATAATTAATAAAGAAATTTTCACTTTCATGTAATTTTTTTTTAAAAATAAGTGGATGTATTAAATGCTTCATAATTTTCTATCAGAACGTGATGGTAAAATTACTCAAAAAAATTATAACAAGTATTCTTTAGATTGATTATGATGTTTTTTATTTTAAATTGTAATGGAGGTTAAACTATTAATTAATTCTAATATTTCTTATAAGCAATAGATAGGTGTTATCTATTAAAATGATGATAAACCAAGTTAACAACAGAATATGAATTTAGGGTTTTTAAGTGTATCAGCAACACAGGTACATTTTTATAGTGTTCAATTTGGGAATTAAGATGATTAAGGCGACACCTTTTTGATTGAAATTATTCCATTATGCTCATTTAATGATTTTTATTTCATATTATATATTTGTCTTTCTTATAAAATTGGTATACATTGAATAAGCAGATCAAATAACAACATAGATTTGTGAAAGAGGGCTCTTAGATTAAACAAATGTTTATATTTGTGTATCATACAAAAATATTAATTTTGATAGTTTAAAATTTAAGATTAGATTCATAAATGAAAAATTTGAATGTGTCCCCAAGAAAATTAATTTAGAATTTATATATTCTTGTATAGTAAATATTAAAATATTAAAAAATAATTTTATAATTACAAAAATTAAAATATTTCATAGTTCAAATAATTAGTAAAATTATTGTGAGAGTAAAGGGCGATTATTTAAAAGTTTTTTTTGAAAAAAAGTTTTGATCTACTAAAGTTAAATGTTTTATATTTAGGGGATTACTATATAATTAATAAAGAAATTTTCACTTTCATGTAATTTTTTTTAAAAAATAAGTGGATGTATTAAATGCTTCATAATTTTCTATCAGAACGTGATGGTAAAATTACTCAAAAAAATTATAACAAGTATTCTTTAGATTGATTATGATGTTTTTTATTTTAAATTGTAATGGAGGTTAAACTATTAATTAATTCTAATATTTCTTATAAGCAATAGATAGGTGTTATCTATTAAAATGATGATAAACCAAGTTAACAACAGAATATGAATTTAGGGTTTTTAAGTGTATCAGCAACATAGGTACATTTTTATAGTGTTCAATTTGGGAATTAAGATGATTAAGGCGACACCTTTTTGATTGAAATTATTCCATTATGCTCATTTAATGATTTTTATTTCATATTATATATTTGTCTTTCTTATAAAATTGGTATACATTGAATAAGCAGATCAAATAACAACATAGATTTGTGAAAGAGGGCTCTTAGATTAAACAAATGTTTATATTTGTGTATCATACAAAAATATTAATTTTGATAGTTTAAAATTTAAGATTAGATTCATAAATGAAAAATTTGAATGTGTCCCCAAGAAAATTAATTTAGAATTTATATATTCTTGTATAGTAAATATTAAAATATTAAAAAATAATTTTATAATTACAAAAATTAAAATATTTCATAGTTCAAATAATTAGTAAAATTATTGTGAGAGTAAAGGGCGATTATTTAAAAGTTTTTTTTCAAAAAAAGTTTTGATCTACTAAAGTTAGATGTTTTATATTTAGGGGATTACTATATAATTAATAAAGAAATTTTCACTTTCATGTAATTTTTTTTTAAAAATAAGTGGACGTATTAAATGCTTCATAATTTTCTATCAGAACGTGATGGTAAAATTACTCAAAAAAATTATAACAAGTATTCTTTAGATTGATTATGATGTTTTTTATTTTAAATTGTAATGGAGGTTAAACTATTAATTAATTCTAATATTTCTTATAAGCAATAGATAGGTGTTATCTATTAAAATGATGATAAACCAAGTTAACAACAGAATATGAATTTAGGGTTTTTAAGTGTATCAGCAACACAGGTACATTTTTATAGTGTTCAATTTGGGAATTAAGATGATTAAGGCGACACCTTTTTGATTGAAATTATTCCATTATGCTCATTTAATGATTTTTATTTCATATTATATATTTGTCTTTCTTATAAAATTGGTATACATTGAATAAGCAGATCAAATAACAACATAGATTTGTGAAAGAGGGCTCTTAGATTAAACAAATGTTTATATTTGTGTATCATACAAAAATATTAATTTTGATAGTTTAAAATTTAAGATTAGATTCATAAATGAAAAATTTGAATGTGTCCCCAAGAAAATTAATTTAGAATTTATATATTCTTGTATAGTAAATATTAAAATATTAAAAAATAATTTTATAATTACAAAAATTAAAATATTTCATAGTTCAAATAATTAGTAAAATTATTGTGAGAGTAAAGGGCGATTATTTAAAAGTTTTTTTTGAAAAAAAGTTTTGATCTACTAAAGTTAAATGTTTTATATTTAGGGGATTACTATATAATTAATAAAGAAATTTTCACTTTCATGTAATTTTTTTTAAAAAATAAGTGGATGTATTAAATGCTTCATAATTTTCTATCAGAACGTGATGGTAAAATTACTCAAAAAAATTATAACAAGTATTCTTTAGATTGATTATGATGTTTTTTATTTTAAATTCTAATGGAGGTTAAACTATTAATTAATTCTAATATTTCTTATAAGCAATAGATAGGTGTTATCTATTAAAATGATGATAAACCAAGTTAACAACAGAATATGAATTTAGGGTTTTTAAGTGTATCAGCAACACAGGTACATTTTTATAGTGTTCAATTTGGGAATTAAGATGATTAAGGCGACACCTTTTTGATTGAAATTATTCCATTATGCTCATTTAATGATTTTTATTTCATATTATATATTTGTCTTTCTTATAAAATTGGTATACATTGAATAAGCAGATCAAATAACAACATAGATTTGTGAAAGAGGGCTCTTAGATTAAACAAATGTTTATATTTGTGTATCATACAAAAATATTAATTTTGATAGTTTAAAATTTAAGATTAGATTCATAAATGAAAAATTTGAATGTGTCCCCAAGAAAATTAATTTAGAATTTATATATTCTTGTATAGTAAATATTAAAATATTAAAAAATAATTTTATAATTACAAAAATTAAAATATTTCATAGTTCAAATAATTAGTAAAATTATTGTGAGAGTAAAGGGCGATTATTTAAAAGTTTTTTTTCAAAAAAAGTTTTGATCTACTAAAGTTAGATGTTTTATATTTAGGGGATTACTATATAATTAATAAAGAAATTTTCACTTTCATGTAATTTTTTTTTAAAAATAAGTGGATGTATTAAATGCTTCATAATTTTCTATCAGAACGTGATGGTAAAATTACTCAAAAAAATTATAACAAGTATTCTTTAGATTGATTATGATGTTTTTTATTTTAAATTGTAATGGAGGTTAAACTATTAATTAATTCTAATATTTCTTATAAGCAATAGATAGGTGTTATCTATTAAAATGATGATAAACCAAGTTAACAACAGAATATGAATTTAGGGTTTTTAAGTGTATCAGCAACACAGGTACATTTTTATAGTGTTCAATTTGGGAATTAAGATGATTAAGGCGACACCTTTTTGATTGAAATTATTCCATTATGCTCATTTAATGATTTTTATTTCATATTATATATTTGTCTTTCTTATAAAATTGGTATACATTGAATAAGCAGATCAAATAACAACATAGATTTGTGAAAGAGGGCTCTTAGATTAAACAAATGTTTATATTTGTGTATCATACAAAAATATTAATTTTGATAGTTTAAAATTTAAGATTAGATTCATAAATGAAAAATTTGAATGTGTCCCCAAGAAAATTAATTTAGAATTTATATATTCTTGTATAGTAAATATTAAAATATTAAAAAATAATTTTATAATTACAAAAATTAAAATATTTCATAGTTCAAATAATTAGTAAAATTATTGTGAGAGTAAAGGGCGATTATTTAAAAGTTTTTTTTGAAAAAAAGTTTTGATCTACTAAAGTTAAATGTTTTATATTTAGGGGATTACTATATAATTAATAAAGAAATTTTCACTTTCATGTAATTTTTTTTTAAAAATAAGTGGATGTATTAAATGCTTCATAATTTTCTATCAGAACGTGATGGTAAAATTACTCAAAAAAATTATAACAAGTATTCTTTAGATTGATTATGATGTTTTTTATTTTAAATTGTAATGGAGGTTAAACTATTAATTAATTCTAATATTTCTTATAAGCAATAGATAGGTGTTATCTATTAAAATGATGATAAACCAAGTTAACAACAGAATATGAATTTAGGGTTTTTAAGTGTATCAGCAACACAGGTACATTTTTATAGTGTTCAATTTGGGAATTAAGATGATTAAGGCGACACCTTTTTGATTGAAATTATTCCATTATGCTCATTTAATGATTTTTATTTCATATTATATATTTGTCTTTCTTATAAAATTGGTATACATTGAATAAGCAGATCAAATAACAACATAGATTTGTGAAAGAGGGCTCTTAGATTAAACAAATGTTTATATTTGTGTATCATACAAAAATATTAATTTTGATAGTTTAAAATTTAAGATTAGATTCATAAATGAAAAATTTGAATGTGTCCCCAAGAAAATTAATTTAGAATTTATATATTCTTGTATAGTAAATATTAAAATATTAAAAAATAATTTTATAATTACAAAAATTAAAATATTTCATAGTTCAAATAATTAGTAAAATTATTGTGAGATAAAGGGCGATTATTTAAAAGTTTTTTTTGAAAAAAAGTTTTGATCTACTAAAGTTAAATGTTTTATATTTAGGGGATTACTATATAATTAATAAAGAAATTTTCACTTTCATGTAATTTTTTTTTAAAAATAAGTGGATGTATTTAATGCTTCATAATTTTCTATCAGAACGTGATGGTAAAATTACTCAAAAAAATTATAACAAGTATTCTTTATATTGATTATGATGTTTTTTATTTTAAATTGTAATGGAGGTTAAACTATTAATTAATTCTAATATTTCTTATAAGCAATAGATAGGTGTTATCTATTAAAATGATGATAAACCAAGTTAACAACAGAATATGAATTTAGGGTTTTTAAGTGTATCAGCAACATAGGTACATTTTTATAGTGTTCAATTTGGGAATTAAGATGATTAAGGCGACACCTTTTTGATTGAAATTATTCCATTATGCTCATTTAATGATTTTTATTTCATATTATATATTTGTCTTTCTTATAAAATTGGTATACATTGAATAAGCAGATCAAATAACAACATAGATTTGTGAAAGAGGGCTCTTAGATTAAACAAATGTTTATATTTGTGTATCATACAAAAATATTAATTTTGATAGTTTAAAATTTAAGATTAGATTCATAAATGAAAAATTTGAATGTGTCCCCAAGAAAATTAATTTAGAATTTATATATTCTTGTATAGTAAATATTAAAATATTAAAAAATAATTTTATAATTACAAAAATTAAAATATTTCATAGTTCAAATAATTAGTAAAATTATTGTGAGAGTAAAGGGCGATTATTTAAAAGTTTTTTTTGAAAAAAAGTTTTGATCTACTAAAGTTAGATGTTTTATATTTAGGGGATTACTATATAATTAATAAAGAAATTTTCACTTTCATGTAATTTTTTTTTAAAAATAAGTGGATGTATTTAATGCTTCATAATTTTCTATCAGAACGTGATGGTAAAATTACTCAAAAAAATTATAACAAGTATTCTTTAGATTGATTATGATGTTTTTTATTTTAAATTGTAATGGAGGTTAAACTATTAATTAATTCTAATATTTCTTATAAGCAATAGATAGGTGTTATCTATTAAAATGATGATAAACCAAGTTAACAACAGAATATGAATTTAGGGTTTTTAAGTGTATCAGCAACATAGGTACATTTTTATAGTGTTCAATTTGGGAATTAAGATGATTAAGGCGACACCTTTTTGATTGAAATTATTCCATTATGCTCATTTAATGATTTTTATTTCATATTATATATTTGTCTTTCTTATAAAATTGGTATACATTGAATAAGCAGATCAAATAATAACATAGATTTGTGAAAGAGGGCTCTTAGATTAAACAAATGTTTATATTTGTGTATCATACAAAAATATTAATTTTGATAGTTTAAAATTTAAGATTAGATTCATAAATGAAAAATTTGAATGTGTCCCCAAGAAAATTAATTTAGAATTTATATATTCTTGTATAGTAAATATTAAAATATTAAAAAATAATTTTATAATTACAAAAATTAAAATATTTCATAGTTCAAATAATTAGTAAAATTATTGTGAGAGTAAAGGGCGATTATTTAAAAGTTTTTTTTGAAAAAAAGTTTTGATCTACTAAAGTTAAATGTTTTATATTTAGGGGATTACTATATAATTAATAAAGAAATTTTCACTTTCATGTAATTTTTTTTTAAAAATAAGTGGATGTATTTAATGCTTCATAATTTTCTATCAGAACGTGATGGTAAAATTACTCAAAAAAATTATAACAAGTATTCTTTAGATTGATTATGATGTTTTTTATTTTAAATTGTAATGGAGGTTAAACTATTAATTAATTCTAATATTTCTTATAAGCAATAGATAGGTGTTATCTATTAAAATGATGATAAACCAAGTTAACAACAGAATATGAATTTAGGGTTTTTAAGTGTATCAGCAACATAGGTACATTTTTATAGTGTTCAATTTGGGAATTAAGATGATTAAGGCGACACCTTTTTGATTGAAATTATTCCATTATGCTCATTTAATGATTTTTATTTCATATTATATATTTGTCTTTCTTATAAAATTGGTATACATTGAATAAGCAGATCAAATAACAACATAGATTTGTGAAAGAGGGCTCTTAGATTAAACAAATGTTTATATTTGTGTATCATACAAAAATATTAATTTTGATAGTTTAAAATTTAAGATTAGATTCATAAATGAAAAATTTGAATGTGTCCCCAAGAAAATTAATTTAGAATTTATATATTCTTGTATAGTAAATATTAAAATATTAAAAAATAATTTTATAATTACAAAAATTAAAATATTTCATAGTTCAAATAATTAGTAAAATTATTGTGAGAGTAAAGGGCGATTATTTAAAAGTTTTTTTTGAAAAAAAGTTTTGATCTACTAAAGTTAGATGTTTTATATTTAGGGGATTACTATATAATTAATAAAGAAATTTTCACTTTCATGTAATTTTTTTTTAAAAATAAGTGGATGTATTTAATGCTTCATAATTTTCTATCAGAACGTGATGGTAAAATTACTCAAAAAAATTATAACAAGTATTCTTTAGATTGATTATGATGTTTTTTATTTTAAATTGTAATGGAGGTTAAACTATTAATTAATTCTAATATTTCTTATAAGCAATAGATAGGTGTTATCTATTAAAATGATGATAAACCAAGTTAACAACAGAATATGAATTTAGGGTTTTTAAGTGTATCAGCAACATAGGTACATTTTTATAGTGTTCAATTTGGGAATTAAGATGATTAAGGCGACACCTTTTTGATTGAAATTATTCCATTATGCTCATTTAATGATTTTTATTTCATATTATATATTTGTCTTTCTTATAAAATTGGTATACATTGAATAAGCAGATCAAATAACAACATAGATTTGTGAAAGAGGGCTCTTAGATTAAACAAATGTTTATATTTGTGTATCATACAAAAATATTAATTTTGATAGTTTAAAATTTAAGATTAGATTCATAAATGAAAAATTTGAATGTGTCCCCAAGAAAATTAATTTAGAATTTATATATTCTTGTATAGTAAATATTAAAATATTAAAAAATAATTTTATAATTACAAAAATTAAAATATTTCATAGTTCAAATAATTAGTAAAATTATTGTGAGAGTAAAGGGCGATTATTTAAAAGTTTTTTTTGAAAAAAAGTTTTGATCTACTAAAGTTAGATGTTTTATATTTAGGGGATTACTATATAATTAATAAAGAAATTTTCACTTTCATGTAATTTTTTTTTAAAAATAAGTGGATGTATTTAATGCTTCATAATTTTCTATCAGAACGTGATGGTAAAATTACTCAAAAAAATTATAACAAGTATTCTTTAGATTGATTATGATGTTTTTTATTTTAAATTGTAATGGAGGTTAAACTATTAATTAATTCTAATATTTCTTATAAGCAATAGATAGGTGTTATCTATTAAAATGATGATAAACCAAGTTAACAACAGAATATGAATTTAGGGTTTTTAAGTGTATCAGCAACATAGGTACATTTTTATAGTGTTCAATTTGGGAATTAAGATGATTAAGGCGACACCTTTTTGATTGAAATTATTCCATTATGCTCATTTAATGATTTTTATTTCATATTATATATTTGTCTTTCTTATAAAATTGGTATACATTGAATAAGCAGATCAAATAACAACATAGATTTGTGAAAGAGGGCTCTTAGATTAAACAAATGTTTATATTTGTGTATCATACAAAAATATTAATTTTGATAGTTTAAAATTTAAGATTAGATTCATAAATGAAAAATTTGAATGTGTCCCCAAGAAAATTAATTTAGAATTTATATATTCTTGTATAGTAAATATTAAAATATTAAAAAATAATTTTATAATTACAAAAATTAAAATATTTCATAGTTCAAATAATTAGTAAAATTATTGTGAGAGTAAAGGGCGATTATTTAAAAGTTTTTTTTGAAAAAAAGTTTTGATCTACTAAAGTTAGATGTTTTATATTTAGGGGATTACTATATAATTAATAAAGAAATTTTCACTTTCATGTAATTTTTTTTTAAAAATAAGTGGATGTATTTAATGCTTCATAATTTTCTATCAGAACGTGATGGTAAAATTACTCAAAAAAATTATAACAAGTATTCTTTAGATTGATTATGATGTTTTTTATTTTAAATTGTAATGGAGGTTAAACTATTAATTAATTCTAATATTTCTTATAAGCAATAGATAGGTGTTATCTATTAAAATGATGATAAACCAAGTTAACAACAGAATATGAATTTAGGGTTTTTAAGTGTATCAGCAACATAGGTACATTTTTATAGTGTTCAATTTGGGAATTAAGATGATTAAGGCGACACCTTTTTGATTGAAATTATTCCATTATGCTCATTTAATGATTTTTATTTCATATTATATATTTGTCTTTCTTATAAAATTGGTATACATTGAATAAGCAGATCAAATAATAACATAGATTTGTGAAAGAGGGCTCTTAGATTAAACAAATGTTTATATTTGTGTATCATACAAAAATATTAATTTTGATAGTTTAAAATTTAAGATTAGATTCATAAATGAAAAATTTGAATGTGTCCCCAAGAAAATTAATTTAGAATTTATATATTCTTGTATAGTAAATATTAAAATATTAAAAAATAATTTTATAATTACAAAAATTAAAATATTTCATAGTTCAAATAATTAGTAAAATTATTGTGAGAGTAAAGGGCGATTATTTAAAAGTTTTTTTTGAAAAAAAGTTTTGATCTACTAAAGTTAAATGTTTTATATTTAGGGGATTACTATATAATTAATAAAGAAATTTTCACTTTCATGTAATTTTTTTTTAAAAATAAGTGGATGTATTTAATGCTTCATAATTTTCTATCAGAACGTGATGGTAAAATTACTCAAAAAAATTATAACAAGTATTCTTTAGATTGATTATGATGTTTTTTATTTTAAATTGTAATGGAGGTTAAACTATTAATTAATTCTAATATTTCTTATAAGCAATAGATAGGTGTTATCTATTAAAATGATGATAAACCAAGTTAACAACAGAATATGAATTTAGGGTTTTTAAGTGTATCAGCAACATAGGTACATTTTTATAGTGTTCAATTTGGGAATTAAGATGATTAAGGCGACACCTTTTTGATTGAAATTATTCCATTATGCTCATTTAATGATTTTTATTTCATATTATATATTTGTCTTTCTTATAAAATTGGTATACATTGAATAAGCAGATCAAATAACAACATAGATTTGTGAAAGAGGGCTCTTAGATTAAACAAATGTTTATATTTGTGTATCATACAAAAATATTAATTTTGATAGTTTAAAATTTAAGATTAGATTCATAAATGAAAAATTTGAATGTGTCCCCAAGAAAATTAATTTAGAATTTATATATTCTTGTATAGTAAATATTAAAATATTAAAAAATAATTTTATAATTACAAAAATTAAAATATTTCATAGTTCAAATAATTAGTAAAATTATTGTGAGAGTAAAGGGCGATTATTTAAAAGTTTTTTTTGAAAAAAAGTTTTGATCTACTAAAGTTAGATGTTTTATATTTAGGGGATTACTATATAATTAATAAAGAAATTTTCACTTTCATGTAATTTTTTTTTAAAAATAAGTGGATGTATTTAATGCTTCATAATTTTCTATCAGAACGTGATGGTAAAATTACTCAAAAAAATTATAACAAGTATTCTTTAGATTGATTATGATGTTTTTTATTTTAAATTGTAATGGAGGTTAAACTATTAATTAATTCTAATATTTCTTATAAGCAATAGATAGGTGTTATCTATTAAAATGATGATAAACCAAGTTAACAACAGAATATGAATTTAGGGTTTTTAAGTGTATCAGCAACATAGGTACATTTTTATAGTGTTCAATTTGGGAATTAAGATGATTAAGGCGACACCTTTTTGATTGAAATTATTCCATTATGCTCATTTAATGATTTTTATTTCATATTATATATTTGTCTTTCTTATAAAATTGGTATACATTGAATAAGCAGATCAAATAACAACATAGATTTGTGAAAGAGGGCTCTTAGATTAAACAAATGTTTATATTTGTGTATCATACAAAAATATTAATTTTGATAGTTTAAAATTTAAGATTAGATTCATAAATGAAAAATTTGAATGTGTCCCCAAGAAAATTAATTTAGAATTTATATATTCTTGTATAGTAAATATTAAAATATTAAAAAATAATTTTATAATTACAAAAATTAAAATATTTCATAGTTCAAATAATTAGTAAAATTATTGTGAGAGTAAAGGGCGATTATTTAAAAGTTTTTTTTGAAAAAAAGTTTTGATCTACTAAAGTTAGATGTTTTATATTTAGGGGATTACTATATAATTAATAAAGAAATTTTCACTTTCATGTAATTTTTTTTTAAAAATAAGTGGATGTATTTAATGCTTCATAATTTTCTATCAGAACGTGATGGTAAAATTACTCAAAAAAATTATAACAAGTATTCTTTAGATTGATTATGATGTTTTTTATTTTAAATTGTAATGGAGGTTAAACTATTAATTAATTCTAATATTTCTTATAAGCAATAGATAGGTGTTATCTATTAAAATGATGATAAACCAAGTTAACAACAGAATATGAATTTAGGGTTTTTAAGTGTATCAGCAACATAGGTACATTTTTATAGTGTTCAATTTGGGAATTAAGATGATTAAGGCGACACCTTTTTGATTGAAATTATTCCATTATGTTCATTTAATGATTTTTATTTCATATTATATATTTGTCTTTCTTATAAAATTGGTATACATTGAATAAGCAGATCAAATAACAACATAGATTTGTGAAAGAGGGCTCTTAGATTAAACAAATGTTTATATTTGTGTATCATACAAAAATATTAATTTTGATAGTTTAAAATTTAAGATTAGATTCATAAATGAAAAATTTGAATGTGTCCCCAAGAAAATTAATTTAGAATTTATATATTCTTGTATAGTAAATATTAAAATATTAAAAAATAATTTTATAATTACAAAAATTAAAATATTTCATAGTTCAAATAATTAGTAAAATTATTGTGAGAGTAAAGGGCGATTATTTAAAAGTTTTTTTTGAAAAAAAGTTTTGATCTACTAAAGTTAGATGTTTTATATTTAGGGGATTACTATATAATTAATAAAGAAATTTTCACTTTCATGTAATTTTTTTTTAAAAATAAGTGGATGTATTTAATGCTTCATAATTTTCTATCAGAACGTGATGGTAAAATTACTCAAAAAAATTATAACAAGTATTCTTTAGATTGATTATGATGTTTTTTATTTTAAATTGTAATGGAGGTTAAACTATTAATTAATTCTAATATTTCTTATAAGCAATAGATAGGTGTTATCTATTAAAATGATGATAAACCAAGTTAACAACAGAATATGAATTTAGGGTTTTTAAGTGTATCAGCAACATAGGTACATTTTTATAGTGTTCAATTTGGGAATTAAGATGATTAAGGCGACACCTTTTTGATTGAAATTATTCCATTATGCTCATTTAATGATTTTTATTTCATATTATATATTTGTCTTTCTTATAAAATTGGTATACATTGAATAAGCAGATCAAATAATAACATAGATTTGTGAAAGAGGGCTCTTAGATTAAACAAATGTTTATATTTGTGTATCATACAAAAATATTAATTTTGATAGTTTAAAATTTAAGATTAGATTCATAAATGAAAAATTTGAATGTGTCCCCAAGAAAATTAATTTAGAATTTATATATTCTTGTATAGTAAATATTAAAATATTAAAAAATAATTTTATAATTACAAAAATTAAAATATTTCATAGTTCAAATAATTAGTAAAATTATTGTGAGAGTAAAGGGCGATTATTTAAAAGTTTTTTTTGAAAAAAAGTTTTGATCTACTAAAGTTAAATGTTTTATATTTAGGGGATTACTATATAATTAATAAAGAAATTTTCACTTTCATGTAATTTTTTTTTAAAAATAAGTGGATGTATTTAATGCTTCATAATTTTCTATCAGAACGTGATGGTAAAATTACTCAAAAAAATTATAACAAGTATTCTTTAGATTGATTATGATGTTTTTTATTTTAAATTGTAATGGAGGTTAAACTATTAATTAATTCTAATATTTCTTATAAGCAATAGATAGGTGTTATCTATTAAAATGATGATAAACCAAGTTAACAACAGAATATGAATTTAGGGTTTTTAAGTGTATCAGCAACATAGGTACATTTTTATAGTGTTCAATTTGGGAATTAAGATGATTAAGGCGACACCTTTTTGATTGAAATTATTCCATTATGCTCATTTAATGATTTTTATTTCATATTATATATTTGTCTTTCTTATAAAATTGGTATACATTGAATAAGCAGATCAAATAACAACATAGATTTGTGAAAGAGGGCTCTTAGATTAAACAAATGTTTATATTTGTGTATCATACAAAAATATTAATTTTGATAGTTTAAAATTTAAGATTAGATTCATAAATGAAAAATTTGAATGTGTCCCCAAGAAAATTAATTTAGAATTTATATATTCTTGTATAGTAAATATTAAAATATTAAAAAATAATTTTATAATTACAAAAATTAAAATATTTCATAGTTCAAATAATTAGTAAAATTATTGTGAGAGTAAAGGGCGATTATTTAAAAGTTTTTTTTGAAAAAAAGTTTTGATCTACTAAAGTTAGATGTTTTATATTTAGGGGATTACTATATAATTAATAAAGAAATTTTCACTTTCATGTAATTTTTTTTTAAAAATAAGTGGATGTATTTAATGCTTCATAATTTTCTATCAGAACGTGATGGTAAAATTACTCAAAAAAATTATAACAAGTATTCTTTAGATTGATTATGATGTTTTTTATTTTAAATTGTAATGGAGGTTAAACTATTAATTAATTCTAATATTTCTTATAAGCAATAGATAGGTGTTATCTATTAAAATGATGATAAACCAAGTTAACAACAGAATATGAATTTAGGGTTTTTAAGTGTATCAGCAACATAGGTACATTTTTATAGTGTTCAATTTGGGAATTAAGATGATTAAGGCGACACCTTTTTGATTGAAATTATTCCATTATGCTCATTTAATGATTTTTATTTCATATTATATATTTGTCTTTCTTATAAAATTGGTATACATTGAATAAGCAGATCAAATAACAACATAGATTTGTGAAAGAGGGCTCTTAGATTAAACAAATGTTTATATTTGTGTATCATACAAAAATATTAATTTTGATAGTTTAAAATTTAAGATTAGATTCATAAATGAAAAATTTGAATGTGTCCCCAAGAAAATTAATTTAGAATTTATATATTCTTGTATAGTAAATATTAAAATATTAAAAAATAATTTTATAATTACAAAAATTAAAATATTTCATAGTTCAAATAATTAGTAAAATTATTGTGAGAGTAAAGGGCGATTATTTAAAAGTTTTTTTTGAAAAAAAGTTTTGATCTACTAAAGTTAGATGTTTTATATTTAGGGGATTACTATATAATTAATAAAGAAATTTTCACTTTCATGTAATTTTTTTTTAAAAATAAGTGGATGTATTTAATGCTTCATAATTTTCTATCAGAACGTGATGGTAAAATTACTCAAAAAAATTATAACAAGTATTCTTTAGATTGATTATGATGTTTTTTATTTTAAATTGTAATGGAGGTTAAACTATTAATTAATTCTAATATTTCTTATAAGCAATAGATAGGTGTTATCTATTAAAATGATGATAAACCAAGTTAACAACAGAATATGAATTTAGGGTTTTTAAGTGTATCAGCAACATAGGTACATTTTTATAGTGTTCAATTTGGGAATTAAGATGATTAAGGCGACACCTTTTTGATTGAAATTATTCCATTATGTTCATTTAATGATTTTTATTTCATATTATATATTTGTCTTTCTTATAAAATTGGTATACATTGAATAAGCAGATCAAATAACAACATAGATTTGTGAAAGAGGGCTCTTAGATTAAACAAATGTTTATATTTGTGTATCATACAAAAATATTAATTTTGATAGTTTAAAATTTAAGATTAGATTCATAAATGAAAAATTTGAATGTGTCCCCAAGAAAATTAATTTAGAATTTATATATTCTTGTATAGTAAATATTAAAATATTAAAAAATAATTTTATAATTACAAAAATTAAAATATTTCATAGTTCAAATAATTAGTAAAATTATTGTGAGAGTAAAGGGCGATTATTTAAAAGTTTTTTTTGAAAAAAAGTTTTGATCTACTAAAGTTAGATGTTTTATATTTAGGGGATTACTATATAATTAATAAAGAAATTTTCACTTTCATGTAATTTTTTTTTAAAAATAAGTGGATGTATTTAATGCTTCATAATTTTCTATCAGAACGTGATGGTAAAATTACTCAAAAAAATTATAACAAGTATTCTTTAGATTGATTATGATGTTTTTTATTTTAAATTGTAATGGAGGTTAAACTATTAATTAATTCTAATATTTCTTATAAGCAATAGATAGGTGTTATCTATTAAAATGATGATAAACCAAGTTAACAACAGAATATGAATTTAGGGTTTTTAAGTGTATCAGCAACATAGGTACATTTT
The DNA here is from genome assembly GCA_948472305.1 of Vicia faba. NCBI lineage: Eukaryota > Viridiplantae > Streptophyta > Magnoliopsida > Fabales > Fabaceae > Vicia > Vicia faba. The sequence goes on from CATIWC010002404.1 coordinate 334,216, forward strand.
TATAGTGTTCAATTTGGGAATTAAGATGATTAAGGCGACACCTTTTTGATTGAAATTATTCCATTATGCTCATTTAATGATTTTTATTTCATATTATATATTTGTCTTTCTTATAAAATTGGTATACATTGAATAAGCAGATCAAATAACAACATAGATTTGTGAAAAAGGGCTCTTAGATTAAACAAATGTTTATATTTGTGTATCATACAAAAATATTAATTTTGATAGTTTAAAATTTAAGATTAGATTCATAAATGAAAAATTTGAATGTGTCCCCAAGAAAATTAATTTAGAATTTATATATTCTTGTATAGTAAATATTAAAATATTAAAAAATAATTTTATAATTACAAAAATTAAAATATTTCATAGTTCAAATAATTAGTAAAATTATTGTGAGAGTAAAGGGCGATTATTTAAAAGTTTTTTTTGAAAAAAAGTTTTGATCTACTAAAGTTAGATGTTTTATATTTAGGGGATTACTATATAATTAATAAAGAAATTTTCACTTTCATGTAATTTTTTTTTAAAAATAAGTGGATGTATTTAATGCTTCATAATTTTCTATCAGAACGTGATGGTAAAATTACTCAAAAAAATTATAACAAGTATTCTTTAGATTGATTATGATGTTTTTTATTTTAAATTGTAATGGAGGTTAAACTATTAATTAATTCTAATATTTCTTATAAGCAATAGATAGGTGTTATCTATTAAAATGATGATAAACCAAGTTAACAACAGAATATGAATTTAGGGTTTTTAAGTGTATCAGCAACATAGGTACATTTTTATAGTGTTCAATTTGGGAATTAAGATGATTAAGGCGACACCTTTTTGATTGAAATTATTCCATTATGCTCATTTAATGATTTTTATTTCATATAATATATTTGTCTTTCTTATAAAATTGGTATACATTGAATAAGCAGATCAAATAACAACATAGATTTGTGAAAAAGGGCTCTTAGATTAAACAAATGTTTATATTTGTGTATCATACAAAAATATTAATTTTGATAGTTTAAAATTTAAGATTAGATTCATAAATGAAAAATTTGAATGTGTCCCCAAGAAAATTAATTTAGAATTTATATATTCTTGTATAGTAAATATTAAAATATTAAAAAATAATTTTATAATTACAAAAATTAAAATATTTCATAGTTCAAATAATTAGTAAAATTATTGTGAGAGTAAAGGGCGATTATTTAAAAGTTTTTTTTGAAAAAAAGTTTTGATCTACTAAAGTTAGATGTTTTATATTTAGGGGATTACTATATAATTAATAAAGAAATTTTCACTTTCATGTAATTTTTTTTTAAAAATAAGTGGATGTATTTAATGCTTCATAATTTTCTATCAGAACGTGATGGTAAAATTACTCAAAAAAATTATAACAAGTATTCTTTAGATTGATTATGATGTTTTTTATTTTAAATTGTAATGGAGGTTAAACTATTAATTAATTCTAATATTTCTTATAAGCAATAGATAGGTGTTATCTATTAAAATGATGATAAACCAAGTTAACAACAGAATATGAATTTAGGGTTTTTAAGTGTATCAGCAATATAGGTACATTTTTATAGTGTTCAATTTGGGAATTAAGATGATTAAGGCGACACCTTTTTGATTGAAATTATTCCATTATGCTCATTTAATGATTTTTATTTCATATTATATATTTGTCTTTCTTATAAAATTGGTATACATTGAATAAGCAGATCAAATAACAACATAGATTTGTGAAAGAGGGCTCTTAGATTAAACAAATGTTTATATTTGTGTATCATACAAAAATATTAATTTTGATAGTTTAAAATTTAAGATTAGATTCATAAATGAAAAATTTGAATGTGTCCCCAAGAAAATTAATTTAGAATTTATATATTCTTGTATAGTAAATATTAAAATATTAAAAAATAATTTTATAATTACAAAAATTAAAATATTTCATAGTTCAAATAATTAGTAAAATTATTGTGAGAATAAAGGGCGATTATTTAAAAGTTTTTTTTGAAAAAAAGTTTTGATCTACTAAAGTTAAATGTTTTATATTTAGGGGATTACTATATAATTAATAAAGAAATTTTCACTTTCATGTAATTTTTTTTTAAAAATAAGTGGATGTATTAAATGCTTCATAATTTTCTATCAGAACGTGATGGTAAAATTACTCAAAAAAATTATAACAAGTATTCTTTAGATTGATTATGATGTTTTTTATTTTAAATTGTAATGGAGGTTAAACTATTAATTAATTCTAATATTTCTTATAAGCAATAGATAGGTGTTATCTATTAAAATGATGATAAACCAAGTTAACAACAGAATATGAATTTAGGGTTTTTAAGTGTATCAGCAACATAGGTACATTTTTATAGTGTTCAATTTGGGAATTAAGATGATTAAGGCGACACCTTTTTGATTGAAATTATTCCATTATGCTCATTTAATGATTTTTATTTCATATTATATATTTGTCTTTCTTATAAAATTGGTATACATTGAATAAGCAGATCAAATAACAACATAGATTTGTGAAAGAGGGCTCTTAGATTAAACAAATGTTTATATTTGTGTATCATACAAAAATATTAATTTTGATAGTTTAAAATTTAAGATTAGATACATAAATGAAAAATTTGAATGTGTCCCCAAGAAAATTAATTTAGAATTTATATATTCTTGTATAGTAAATATTAAAATATTAAAAAATAATTTTATAATTACAAAAATTAAAATATTTCATAGTTCAAATAATTAGTAAAATTATTGTGAGAGTAAAGGGCGATTATTTAAAAGTTTTTTTTGAAAAAAAGTTTTGATCTACTAAAGTTAAATGTTTTATATTTAGGGGATTACTATATAATTAATAAAGAAATTTTCACTTTCATGTAATTTTTTTTTAAAAATAAGTGGATGTATTTAATGCTTCATAATTTTCTATCAGAACGTGATGGTAAAATTACTCAAAAAAATTATAACAAGTATTCTTTAGATTGATTATGATGTTTTTTATTTTAAATTGTAATGGAGGTTAAACTATTAATTAATTCTAATATTTCTTATAAGCAATAGATAGGTGTTATCTATTAAAATGATGATAAACCAAGTTAACAACAGAATATGAATTTAGGGTTTTTAAGTGTATCAGCAACATAGGTACATTTTTATAGTGTTCAATTTGGGAATTAAGATGATTAAGGCGACACCTTTTTGATTGAAATTATTCCATTATGCTCATTTAATGATTTTTATTTCATATTATATATTTGTCTTTCTTATAAAATTGGTATACATTGAATAAGCAGATCAAATAACAACATAGATTTGTGAAAGAGGGCTCTTAGATTAAACAAATGTTTATATTTGTGTATCATACAAAAATATTAATTTTGATAGTTTAAAATTTAAGATTAGATTCATAAATGAAAAATTTGAATGTGTCCCCAAGAAAATTAATTTAGAATTTATATATTCTTGTATAGTAAATATTAAAATATTAAAAAATAATTTTATAATTACAAAAATTAAAATATTTCATAGTTCAAATAATTAGTAAAATTATTGTGAGAATAAAGGGCGATTATTTAAAAGTTTTTTTTGAAAAAAAGTTTTGATCTACTAAAGTTAAATGTTTTATATTTAGGGGATTACTATATAATTAATAAAGAAATTTTCACTTTCATGTAATTTTTTTTTAAAAATAAGTGGATGTATTAAATGCTTCATAATTTTCTATCAGAACGTGATGGTAAAATTACTCAAAAAAATTATAACAAGTATTCTTTAGATTGATTATGATGTTTTTTATTTTAAATTGTAATGGAGGTTAAACTATTAATTAATTCTAATATTTCTTATAAGCAATAGATAGGTGTTATCTATTAAAATGATGATAAACCAAGTTAACAACAGAATATGAATTTAGGGTTTTTAAGTGTATCAGCAACATAGGTACATTTTTATAGTGTTCAATTTGGGAATTAAGATGATTAAGGCGACACCTTTTTGATTGAAATTATTCCATTATGCTCATTTAATGATTTTTATTTCATATTATATATTTGTCTTTCTTATAAAATTGGTATACATTGAATAAGCAGATCAAATAACAACATAGATTTGTGAAAGAGGGCTCTTAGATTAAACAAATGTTTATATTTGTGTATCATACAAAAATATTAATTTTGATAGTTTAAAATTTAAGATTAGATACATAAATGAAAAATTTGAATGTGTCCCCAAGAAAATTAATTTAGAATTTATATATTCTTGTATAGTAAATATTAAAATATTAAAAAATAATTTTATAATTACAAAAATTAAAATATTTCATAGTTCAAATAATTAGTAAAATTATTGTGAGAGTAAAGGGCGATTATTTAAAAGTTTTTTTTGAAAAAAAGTTTTGATCTACTAAAGTTAAATGTTTTATATTTAGGGGATTACTATATAATTAATAAAGAAATTTTCACTTTCATGTAATTTTTTTTTAAAAATAAGTGGATGTATTTAATGCTTCATAATTTTCTATCAGAACGTGATGGTAAAATTACTCAAAAAAATTATAACAAGTATTCTTTAGATTGATTATGATGTTTTTTATTTTAAATTGTAATGGAGGTTAAACTATTAATTAATTCTAATATTTCTTATAAGCAATAGATAGGTGTTATCTATTAAAATGATGATAAACCAAGTTAACAACAGAATATGAATTTAGGGTTTTTAAGTGTATCAGCAACATAGGTACATTTTTATAGTGTTCAATTTGGGAATTAAGATGATTAAGGCGACACCTTTTTGATTGAAATTATTCCATTATGCTCATTTAATGATTTTTATTTCATATTATATATTTGTCTTTCTTATAAAATTGGTATACATTGAATAAGCAGATCAAATAACAACATAGATTTGTGAAAGAGGGCTCTTAGATTAAACAAATGTTTATATTTGTGTATCATACAAAAATATTAATTTTGATAGTTTAAAATTTAAGATTAGATTCATAAATGAAAAATTTGAATGTGTCCCCAAGAAAATTAATTTAGAATTTATATATTCTTGTATAGTAAATATTAAAATATTAAAAAATAATTTTATAATTACAAAAATTAAAATATTTCATAGTTCAAATAATTAGTAAAATTATTGTGAGAATAAAGGGCGATTATTTAAAAGTTTTTTTTGAAAAAAAGTTTTGATCTACTAAAGTTAAATGTTTTATATTTAGGGGATTACTATATAATTAATAAAGAAATTTTCACTTTCATGTAATTTTTTTTTAAAAATAAGTGGATGTATTAAATGCTTCATAATTTTCTATCAGAACGTGATGGTAAAATTACTCAAAAAAATTATAACAAGTATTCTTTAGATTGATTATGATGTTTTTTATTTTAAATTGTAATGGAGGTTAAACTATTAATTAATTCTAATATTTCTTATAAGCAATAGATAGGTGTTATCTATTAAAATGATGATAAACCAAGTTAACAACAGAATATGAATTTAGGGTTTTTAAGTGTATCAGCAACATAGGTACATTTTTATAGTGTTCAATTTGGGAATTAAGATGATTAAGGCGACACCTTTTTGATTGAAATTATTCCATTATGCTCATTTAATGATTTTTATTTCATATTATATATTTGTCTTTCTTATAAAATTGGTATACATTGAATAAGCAGATCAAATAACAACATAGATTTGTGAAAGAGGGCTCTTAGATTAAACAAATGTTTATATTTGTGTATCATACAAAAATATTAATTTTGATAGTTTAAAATTTAAGATTAGATACATAAATGAAAAATTTGAATGTGTCCCCAAGAAAATTAATTTAGAATTTATATATTCTTGTATAGTAAATATTAAAATATTAAAAAATAATTTTATAATTACAAAAATTAAAATATTTCATAGTTCAAATAATTAGTAAAATTATTGTGAGAGTAAAGGGCGATTATTTAAAAGTTTTTTTTGAAAAAAAAGTTTTGATCTACTAAAGTTAAATGTTTTATATTTAGGGGATTACTATATAATTAATAAAGAAATTTTCACTTTCATGTAATTTTTTTTTAAAAATAAGTGGATGTATTTAATGCTTCATAATTTTCTATCAGAACGTGATGGTAAAATTACTCAAAAAAATTATAACAAGTATTCTTTAGATTGATTATGATGTTTTTTATTTTAAATTGTAATGGAGGTTAAACTATTAATTAATTCTAATATTTCTTATAAGCAATAGATAGGTGTTATCTATTAAAATGATGATAAACCAAGTTAACAACAGAATATGAATTTAGGGTTTTTAAGTGTATCAGCAACATAGGTACATTTTTATAGTGTTCAATTTGGGAATTAAGATGATTAAGGCGACACCTTTTTGATTGAAATTATTCCATTATGCTCATTTAATGATTTTTATTTCATATTATATATTTGTCTTTCTTATAAAATTGGTATACATTGAATAAGCAGATCAAATAACAACATAGATTTGTGAAAGAGGGCTCTTAGATTAAACAAATGTTTATATTTGTGTATCATACAAAAATATTAATTTTGATAGTTTAAAATTTAAGATTAGATTCATAAATGAAAAATTTGAATGTGTCCCCAAGAAAATTAATTTAGAATTTATATATTCTTGTATAGTAAATATTAAAATATTAAAAAATAATTTTATAATTACAAAAATTAAAATATTTCATAGTTCAAATAATTAGTAAAATTATTGTGAGAATAAAGGGCGATTATTTAAAAGTTTTTTTTGAAAAAAAGTTTTGATCTACTAAAGTTAAATGTTTTATATTTAGGGGATTACTATATAATTAATAAAGAAATTTTCACTTTCATGTAATTTTTTTTTAAAAATAAGTGGATGTATTAAATGCTTCATAATTTTCTATCAGAACGTGATGGTAAAATTACTCAAAAAAATTATAACAAGTATTCTTTAGATTGATTATGATGTTTTTTATTTTAAATTGTAATGGAGGTTAAACTATTAATTAATTCTAATATTTCTTATAAGCAATAGATAGGTGTTATCTATTAAAATGATGATAAACCAAGTTAACAACAGAATATGAATTTAGGGTTTTTAAGTGTATCAGCAACATAGGTACATTTTTATAGTGTTCAATTTGGGAATTAAGATGATTAAGGCGACACCTTTTTGATTGAAATTATTCCATTATGCTCATTTAATGATTTTTATTTCATATTATATATTTGTCTTTCTTATAAAATTGGTATACATTGAATAAGCAGATCAAATAACAACATAGATTTGTGAAAGAGGGCTCTTAGATTAAACAAATGTTTATATTTGTGTATCATACAAAAATATTAATTTTGATAGTTTAAAATTTAAGATTAGATTCATAAATGAAAAATTTGAATGTGTCCCCAAGAAAATTAATTTAGAATTTATATATTCTTGTATAGTAAATATTAAAATATTAAAAAATAATTTTATAATTACAAAAATTAAAATATTTCATAGTTCAAATAATTAGTAAAATTATTGTGAGAATAAAGGGCGATTATTTAAAAGTTTTTTTTGAAAAAAAGTTTTGATCTACTAAAGTTAAATGTTTTATATTTAGGGGATTACTATATAATTAATAAAGAAATTTTCACTTTCATGTAATTTTTTTTTAAAAATAAGTGGATGTATTAAATGCTTCATAATTTTCTATCAGAACGTGATGGTAAAATTACTCAAAAAAATTATAACAAGTATTCTTTAGATTGATTATGATGTTTTTTATTTTAAATTGTAATGGAGGTTAAACTATTAATTAATTCTAATATTTCTTATAAGCAATAGATAGGTGTTATCTATTAAAATGATGATAAACCAAGTTAACAACAGAATATGAATTTAGGGTTTTTAAGTGTATCAGCAACATAGGTACATTTTTATAGTGTTCAATTTGGGAATTAAGATGATTAAGGCGACACCTTTTTGATTGAAATTATTCCATTATGCTCATTTAATGATTTTTATTTCATATTATATATTTGTCTTTCTTATAAAATTGGTATACATTGAATAAGCAGATCAAATAACAACATAGATTTGTGAAAGAGGGCTCTTAGATTAAACAAATGTTTATATTTGTGTATCATACAAAAATATTAATTTTGATAGTTTAAAATTTAAGATTAGATACATAAATGAAAAATTTGAATGTGTCCCCAAGAAAATTAATTTAGAATTTATATATTCTTGTATAGTAAATATTAAAATATTAAAAAATAATTTTATAATTACAAAAATTAAAATATTTCATAGTTCAAATAATTAGTAAAATTATTGTGAGAGTAAAGGGCGATTATTTAAAAGTTTTTTTTGAAAAAAAGTTTTGATCTACTAAAGTTAAATGTTTTATATTTAGGGGATTACTATATAATTAATAAAGAAATTTTCACTTTCATGTAATTTTTTTTTAAAAATAAGTGGATGTATTTAATGCTTCATAATTTTCTATCAGAACGTGATGGTAAAATTACTCAAAAAAATTATAACAAGTATTCTTTAGATTGATTATGATGTTTTTTATTTTAAATTGTAATGGAGGTTAAACTATTAATTAATTCTAATATTTCTTATAAGCAATAGATAGGTGTTATCTATTAAAATGATGATAAACCAAGTTAACAACAGAATATGAATTTAGGGTTTTTAAGTGTATCAGCAACATAGGTACATTTTTATAGTGTTCAATTTGGGAATTAAGATGATTAAGGCGACACCTTTTTGATTGAAATTATTCCATTATGCTCATTTAATGATTTTTATTTCATATTATATATTTGTCTTTCTTATAAAATTGGTATACATTGAATAAGCCGATCAAATAACAACATAGATTTGTGAAAGAGGGCTCTTAGATTAAACAAATGTTTATATTTGTGTATCATACAAAAATATTAATTTTGATAGTTTAAAATTTAAGATTAGATTCATAAATGAAAAATTTGAATGTGTCCCCAAGAAAATTAATTTAGAATTTATATATTCTTGTATAGTAAATATTAAAATATTAAAAAATAATTTTATAATTACAAAAATTAAAATATTTCATAGTTCAAATAATTAGTAAAATTATTGTGAGAGTAAAGGGCGATTATTTAAAATTTTTTTTTGAAAAAAAGTTTTGATCTACTAAAGTTAAATGTTTTATATTTAGGGGATTACTATATAATTAATAAAGAAATTTTCACTTTCATGTAATTTTTTTTTAAAAATAAGTGGATGTATTTAATGCTTCATAATTTTCTATCAGAACGTGATGGTAAAATTACTCAAAAAAATTATAACAAGTATTCTTTAGATTGATTATGATGTTTTTTATTTTAAATTGTAATGGAGGTTAAACTATTAATTAATTCTAATATTTCTTATAAGCAATAGATAGGTGTTATCTATTAAAATGATGATAAACCAAGTTAACAACAGAATATGAATTTAGGGTTTTTAAGTGTATCAGCAACATAGGTACATTTTTATAGTGTTCAATTTGGGAATTAAGATGATTAAGGCGACACCTTTTTGATTGAAATTATTCCATTATGCTCATTTAATGATTTTTATTTCATATTATATATTTGTCTTTCTTATAAAATTGGTATACATTGAATAAGCAGATCAAATAACAACATAGATTTGTGAAAGAGGGCTCTTAGATTAAACAAATGTTTATATTTGTGTATCATACAAAAATATTAATTTTGATAGTTTAAAATTTAAGATTAGATTCATAAATGAAAAATTTGAATGTGTCCCCAAGAAAATTAATTTAGAATTTATATATTCTTGTATAGTAAATATTAAAATATTAAAAAATAATTTTATAATTACAAAAATTAAAATATTTCATAGTTCAAATAATTAGTAAAATTATTGTGAGAGTAAAGGGCGATTATTTAAAAGTTTTTTTTGAAAAAAAGTTTTGATCTACTAAAGTTAAATGTTTTATATTTAGGGGATTACTATATAATTAATAAAGAAATTTTCACTTTCATGTAATTTTTTTTTAAAAATAAGTGGATGTATTTAATGCTTCATAATTTTCTATCAGAACGTGATGGTAAAATTACTCAAAAAAATTATAACAAGTATTCTTTAGATTGATTATGATGTTTTTTATTTTAAATTGTAATGGAGGTTAAACTATTAATTAATTCTAATATTTCTTATAAGCAATAGATAGGTGTTATCTATTAAAATGATGATAAACCAAGTTAACAACAGAATATGAATTTAGGGTTTTTAAGTGTATCAGCAACATAGGTACATTTTTATAGTGTTCAATTTGGGAATTAAGATGATTAAGGCGACACCTTTTTGATTGAAATTATTCCATTATGCTCATTTAATGATTTTTATTTCATATTATATATTTGTCTTTCTTATAAAATTGGTATACATTGAATAAGCCGATCAAATAACAACATAGATTTGTGAAAGAGGGCTCTTAGATTAAACAAATGTTTATATTTGTGTATCATACAAAAATATTAATTTTGATAGTTTAAAATTTAAGATTAGATTCATAAATGAAAAATTTGAATGTGTCCCCAAGAAAATTATTTTAGAATTTATATATTCTTGTATAGTAAATATTAAAATATTAAAAAATAATTTTATAATTACAAAAATTAAAATATTTCATAGTTCAAATAATTAGTAAAATTATTGTGAGAGTAAAGGGCGATTATTTAAAATTTTTTTTTGAAAAAAAGTTTTGATCTACTAAAGTTAAATGTTTTATATTTAGGGGATTACTATATAATTAATAAAGAAATTTTCACTTTCATGTAATTTTTTTTAAAAAATAAGTGGATGTATTTAATGCTTCATAATTTTCTATCAGAACGTGATGGTAAAATTACTCAAAAAAATTATAACAAGTATTCTTTAGATTGATTATGATGTTTTTTATTTTAAATTGTAATGGAGGTTAAACTATTAATTAATTCTAATATTTCTTATAAGCAATAGATAGGTGTTATCTATTAAAATGATGATAAACCAAGTTAACAACAGAATATGAATTTAGGGTTTTTAAGTGTATCAGCAACATAGGTACATTTTTATAGTGTTCAATTTGGGAATTAAGATGATTAAGGCGACACCTTTTTGATTGAAATTATTCCATTATGCTCATTTAATGATTTTTATTTCATATTATATATTTGTCTTTCTTATAAAATTGGTATACATTGAATAAGCCGATCAAATAACAACATAGATTTGTGAAAGAGGGCTCTTAGATTAAACAAATGTTTATATTTGTGTATCATACAAAAATATTAATTTTGATAGTTTAAAATTTAAGATTAGATTCATAAATGAAAAATTTGAATGTGTCCCCAAGAAAATTAATTTAGAATTTATATATTCTTGTATAGTAAATATTAAAATATTAAAAAATAATTTTATAATTACAAAAATTAAAATATTTCATAGTTCAAATAATTAGTAAAATTATTGTGAGAGTAAAGGGCGATTATTTAAAATTTTTTTTTGAAAAAAAGTTTTGATCTACTAAAGTTAAATGTTTTATATTTAGGGGATTACTATATAATTAATAAAGAAATTTTCACTTTCATGTAATTTTTTTTTAAAAATAAGTGGATGTATTTAATGCTTCATAATTTTCTATCAGAACGTGATGGTAAAATTACTCAAAAAAATTATAACAAGTATTCTTTAGATTGATTATGATGTTTTTTATTTTAAATTGTAATGGAGGTTAAACTATTAATTAATTCTAATATTTCTTATAAGCAATAGATAGGTGTTATCTATTAAAATGATGATAAACCAAGTTAACAACAGAATATGAATTTAGGGTTTTTAAGTGTATCAGCAACATAGGTACATTTTTATAGTGTTCAATTTGGGAATTAAGATGATTAAGGCGACACCTTTTTGATTGAAATTATTCCATTATGCTCATTTAATGATTTTTATTTCATATTATATATTTGTCTTTCTTATAAAATTGGTATACATTGAATAAGCCGATCAAATAACAACATAGATTTGTGAAAGAGGGCTCTTAGATTAAACAAATGTTTATATTTGTGTATCATACAAAAATATTAATTTTGATAGTTTAAAATTTAAGATTAGATTCATAAATGAAAAATTTGAATGTGTCCCCAAGAAAATTAATTTAGAATTTATATATTCTTGTATAGTAAATATTAAAATATTAAAAAATAATTTTATAATTACAAAAATTAAAATATTTCATAGTTCAAATAATTAGTAAAATTATTGTGAGAGTAAAGGGCGATTATTTAAAAAATTTTTTTGAAAAAAAGTTTTGATCTACTAAAGTTAAATGTTTTATATTTAGGGGATTACTATATAATTAATAAAGAAATTTTCACTTTCATGTAATTTTTTTTTAAAAATAAGTGGATGTATTTAATGCTTCATAATTTTCTATCAGAACGTGATGGTAAAATTACTCAAAAAAATTATAACAAGTATTCTTTAGATTGATTATGATGTTTTTTATTTTAAATTGTAATGGAGGTTAAACTATTAATTAATTCTAATATTTCTTATAAGCAATAGATAGGTGTTATCTATTAAAATGATGATAAACCAAGTTAACAACAGAATATGAATTTAGGGTTTTTAAGTGTATCAGCAACATAGGTACATTTTTATAGTGTTCAATTTGGGAATTAAGATGATTAAGGCGACACCTTTTTGATTGAAATTATTCCATTATGCTCATTTAATGATTTTTATTTCATATTATATATTTGTCTTTCTTATAAAATTGGTATACATTGAATAAGCCGATCAAATAACAACATAGATTTGTGAAAGAGGGCTCTTAGATTAAACAAATGTTTATATTTGTGTATCATACAAAAATATTAATTTTGATAGTTTAAAATTTAAGATTAGATTCATAAATGAAAAATTTGAATGTGTCCCCAAGAAAATTAATTTAGAATTTATATATTCTTGTATAGTAAATATTAAAATATTAAAAAATAATTTTATAATTACAAAAATTAAAATATTTCATAGTTCAAATAATTAGTAAAATTATTGTGAGAGTAAAGGGCGATTATTTAAAAAATTTTTTTGAAAAAAAGTTTTGATTTACTAAAGTTAAATGTTTTATATTTAGGGGATTACTATATAATTAATAAAGAAATTTTCACTTTCATGTAATTTTTTTTTAAAAATAAGTGGATGTATTTAATGCTTCATAATTTTCTATCAGAACGTGATGGTAAAATTACTCAAAAAAATTATAACAAGTATTCTTTAGATTGATTATGATGTTTTTTATTTTAAATTGTAATGGAGGTTAAACTATTAATTAATTCTAATATTTCTTATAAGCAATAGATAGGTGTTATCTATTAAAATGATGATAAACCAAGTTAACAACAGAATATGAATTTAGGGTTTTTAAGTGTATCAGCAACATAGGTACATTTTTATAGTGTTCAATTTGGGAATTAAGATGATTAAGGCGACACCTTTTTGATTGAAATTATTCCATTATGCTCATTTAATGATTTTTATTTCATATTATATATTTGTCTTTCTTATAAAATTGGTATACATTGAATAAGCAGATCAAATAACAACATAGATTTGTGAAAGAGGGCTCTTAGATTAAACAAATGTTTATATTTGTGTATCATACAAAAATATTAATTTTGATAGTTTAAAATTTAAGATTAGATTCATAAATGAAAAATTTGAATGTGTCCCCAAGAAAATTAATTTAGAATTTATATATTCTTGTATAGTAAATATTAAAATATTAAAAAATAATTTTATAATTACAAAAATTAAAATATTTCATAGTTCAAATAATTAGTAAAATTATTGTGAGAGTAAAGGGCGATTATTTAAAAGTTTTTTTTGAAAAAAAGTTTTGATCTACTAAAGTTAAATGTTTTATATTTAGGGGATTACTATATAATTAATAAAGAAATTTTCACTTTCATGTAATTTTTTTTTAAAAATAAGTGGATGTATTTAATGCTTCATAATTTTCTATCAGAACGTGATGGTAAAATTACTCAAAAAAATTATAACAAGTATTCTTTAGATTGATTATGATGTTTTTTATTTTAAATTGTAATGGAGGTTAAACTATTAATTAATTCTAATATTTCTTATAAGCAATAGATAGGTGTTATCTATTAAAATGATGATAAACCAAGTTAACAACAGAATATGAATTTAGGGTTTTTAAGTGTATCAGCAACATAGGTACATTTTTATAGTGTTCAATTTGGGAATTAAGATGATTAAGGCGACACCTTTTTGATTGAAATTATTCCATTATGCTCATTTAATGATTTTTATTTCATATTATATATTTGTCTTTCTTATAAAATTGGTATACATTGAATAAGCCGATCAAATAACAACATAGATTTGTGAAAGAGGGCTCTTAGATTAAACAAATGTTTATATTTGTGTATCATACAAAAATATTAATTTTGATAGTTTAAAATTTAAGATTAGATTCATAAATGAAAAATTTGAATGTGTCCCCAAGAAAATTAATTTAGAATTTATATATTCTTGTATAGTAAATATTAAAATATTAAAAAATAATTTTATAATTACAAAAATTAAAATATTTCATAGTTCAAATAATTAGTAAAATTATTGTGAGAGTAAAGGGCGATTATTTAAAAAAATTTTTTGAAAAAAAGTTTTGATCTACTAAAGTTAAATGTTTTATATTTAGGGGATTACTATATAATTAATAAAGAAATTTTCACTTTCATGTAATTTTTTTTTAAAAATAAGTGGATGTATTTAATGCTTCATAATTTTCTATCAGAACGTGATGGTAAAATTACTCAAAAAAATTATAACAAGTATTCTTTAGATTGATTATGATGTTTTTTATTTTAAATTGTAATGGAGGTTAAACTATTAATTAATTCTAATATTTCTTATAAGCAATAGATAGGTGTTATCTATTAAAATGATGATAAACCAAGTTAACAACAGAATATGAATTTAGGGTTTTTAAGTGTATCAGCAACATAGGTACATTTTTATAGTGTTCAATTTGGGAATTAAGATGATTAAGGCGACACCTTTTTGATTGAAATTATTCCATTATGCTCATTTAATGATTTTTATTTCATATTATATATTTGTCTTTCTTATAAAATTGGTATACATTGAATAAGCAGATCAAATAACAACATAGATTTGTGAAAGAGGGCTCTTAGATTAAACAAATGTTTATATTTGTGTATCATACAAAAATATTAATTTTGATAGTTTAAAATTTAAGATTAGATTCATAAATGAAAAATTTGAATGTGTCCCCAAGAAAATTAATTTAGAATTTATATATTCTTGTATAGTAAATATTAAAATATTAAAAAATAATTTTATAATTACAAAAATTAAAATATTTCATAGTTCAAATAATTAGTAAAATTATTGTGAGAGTAAAGGGCGATTATTTAAAAGTTTTTTTTGAAAAAAAGTTTTGATCTACTAAAGTTAAATGTTTTATATTTAGGGGATTACTATATAATTAATAAAGAAATTTTCACTTTCATGTAATTTTTTTTTAAAAATAAGTGGATGTATTTAATGCTTCATAATTTTCTATCAGAACGTGATGGTAAAATTACTCAAAAAAATTATAACAAGTATTCTTTAGATTGATTATGATGTTTTTTATTTTAAATTGTAATGGAGGTTAAACTATTAATTAATTCTAATATTTCTTATAAGCAATAGATAGGTGTTATCTATTAAAATGATGATAAACCAAGTTAACAACAGAATATGAATTTAGGGTTTTTAAGTGTATCAGCAACATAGGTACATTTTTATAGTGTTTAATTTGGGAATTAAGATGATTAAGGCGACACCTTTTTGATTGAAATTATTCCATTATGCTCATTTAATGATTTTTATTTCATATTATATATTTGTCTTTCTTATAAAATTGGTATACATTGAATAAGCAGATCAAATAACAACATAGATTTGTGAAAGAGGGCTCTTAGATTAAACAAATGTTTATATTTGTGTATCATACAAAAATATTAATTTTGATAGTTTAAAATTTAAGATTAGATTCATAAATGAAAAATTTGAATGTGTCCCCAAGAAAATTAATTTAGAATTTATATATTCTTGTATAGTAAATATTAAAATATTAAAAAATAATTTTATAATTACAAAAATTAAAATATTTCATAGTTCAAATAATTAGTAAAATTATTGTGAGAGTAAAGGGCGATTATTTAAAAGTTTTTTTTGAAAAAAAGTTTTGATCTACTAAAGTTAAATGTTTTATATTTAGGGGATTACTATATAATTAATAAAGAAATTTTCACTTTCATGTAATTTTTTTTTAAAAATACGTGGATGTATTTAATGCTTCATAATTTTCTATCAGAACGTGATGGTAAAATTACTCAAAAAAATTATAACAAGTATTCTTTAGATTGATTATGATGTTTTTATTTTAAATTGTAATGGGTGTTAAACTATTAATTAATTCTAATATTTCTTATAAGCAATAGATAGGTGTTATCTATTAAAATGATGATAAACCAAGTTAACAACAGAATATGAATTTAGGGTTTTTAAGTGTATCAGCAACATAGGTACATTTTTATATTGTTCAATTTGGGAATTAAGATGATTAAGGCGACACCTTTTTGATTGAAATTATTCCATTATGCTCATTTAATGATTTTTATTTCATATTATATATTTGTCTTTCTTATAAAATTGGTATACATTGAATAAGCAGATCAAATAACAACATAGATTTGTGAAAGAGGGCTCTTAGATTAAACAAATGTTTATATTTGTGTATCATACAAAAATATTAATTTTGATAGTTTAAAATTTAAGATTAGATTCATAAATGAAAAATTTGAATGTGTCCCCAAGAAAATTAATTTAGAATTTATATATTCTTGTATAGTAAATATTAAAATATTAAAAAATAATTTTATAATTACAAAAATTAAAATATTTCATAGTTCAAATAATTAGTAAAATTATTGTGAGAGTAAAGGGCGATTATTTAAAAGTTTTTTTTGAAAAAAAGTTTTGATCTACTAAAGTTAAATGTTTTATATTTAGGGGATTACTATATAATTAATAAAGAAATTTTCACTTTCATGTAATTTTTTTTTAAAAATAAGTGGATGTATTTAATGCTTCATAATTTTCTATCAGAACGTGATGGTAAAATTACTCAAAAAAATTATAACAAGTATTCTTTAGATTGATTATGATGTTTTTTATTTTAAATTGTAATGGAGGTTAAACTATTAATTAATTCTAATATTTCTTATAAGCAATAGATAGGTGTTATCTATTAAAATGATGATAAACCAAGTTAACAACAGAATATGAATTTAGGGTTTTTAAGTGTATCAGCAACATAGGTACATTTTTATAGTGTTCAATTTGGGAATTAAGATGATTAAGGCGACACCTTTTTGATTGAAATTATTCCATTATGCTCATTTAATGATTTTTATTTCATATTATATATTTGTCTTTCTTATAAAATTGGTATACATTGAATAAGCCGATCAAATAACAACATAGATTTGTGAAAGAGGGCTCTTAGATTAAACAAATGTTTATATTTGTGTATCATACAAAAATATTAATTTTGATAGTTTAAAATTTAAGATTAGATTCATAAATGAAAAATTTGAATGTGTCCCCAAGAAAATTAATTTAGAATTTATATATTCTTGTATAGTAAATATTAAAATATTAAAAAATAATTTTATAATTACAAAAATTAAAATATTTCATAGTTCAAATAATTAGTAAAATTATTGTGAGAGTAAAGGGCGATTATTTAAAAATTTTTTTTGAAAAAAAGTTTTGATCTACTAAAGTTAAATGTTTTATATTTAGGGGATTACTATATAATTAATAAAGAAATTTTCACTTTCATGTAATTTTTTTTTAAAAATAAGTGGATGTATTTAATGCTTCATAATTTTCTATCAGAACGTGATGGTAAAATTACTCAAAAAAATTATAACAAGTATTCTTTAGATTGATTATGATGTTTTTTATTTTAAATTGTAATGGAGGTTAAACTATTAATTAATTCTAATATTTCTTATAAGCAATAGATAGGTGTTATCTATTAAAATGATGATAAACCAAGTTAACAACAGAATATGAATTTAGGGTTTTTAAGTGTATCAGCAACATAGGTACATTTTTATAGTGTTCAATTTGGGAATTAAGATGATTAAGGCGACACCTTTTTGATTGAAATTATTCCATTATGCTCATTTAATGATTTTTATTTCATATTATATATTTGTCTTTCTTATAAAATTGGTATACATTGAATAAGCCGATCAAATAACAACATAGATTTGTGAAAGAGGGCTCTTAGATTAAACAAATGTTTATATTTGTGTATCATACAAAAATATTAATTTTGATAGTTTAAAATTTAAGATTAGATTCATAAATGAAAAATTTGAATGTGTCCCCAAGAAAATTAATTTAGAATTTATATATTCTTGTATAGTAAATATTAAAATATTAAAAAATAATTTTATAATTACAAAAATTAAAATATTTCATAGTTCAAATAATTAGTAAAATTATTGTGAGAGTAAAGGGCGATTATTTAAAAATTTTTTTTGAAAAAAAGTTTTGATTTACTAAAGTTAAATGTTTTATATTTAGGGGATTACTATATAATTAATAAAGAAATTTTCACTTTCATGTAATTTTTTTTTAAAAATAAGTGGATGTATTTAATGCTTCATAATTTTCTATCAGAACGTGATGGTAAAATTACTCAAAAAAATTATAACAAGTATTCTTTAGATTGATTATGATGTTTTTTATTTTAAATTGTAATGGAGGTTAAACTATTAATTAATTCTAATATTTCTTATAAGCAATAGATAGGTGTTATCTATTAAAATGATGATAAACCAAGTTAACAACAGAATATGAATTTAGGGTTTTTAAGTGTATCAGCAACATAGGTACATTTTTATAGTGTTTAATTTGGGAATTAAGATGATTAAGGCGACACCTTTTTGATTGAAATTATTCCATTATGCTCATTTAATGATTTTTATTTCATATTATATATTTGTCTTTCTTATAAAATTGGTATACATTGAATAAGCAGATCAAATAACAACATAGATTTGTGAAAGAGGGCTCTTAGATTAAACAAATGTTTATATTTGTGTATCATACAAAAATATTAATTTTGATAGTTTAAAATTTAAGATTAGATTCATAAATGAAAAATTTGAATGTGTCCCCAAGAAAATTAATTTAGAATTTATATATTCTTGTATAGTAAATATTAAAATATTAAAAAATAATTTTATAATTACAAAAATTAAAATATTTCATAGTTCAAATAATTAGTAAAATTATTGTGAGAGTAAAGGGCGATTATTTAAAAATTTTTTTTGAAAAAAAGTTTTGATCTACTAAAGTTAAATGTTTTATATTTAGGGGATTACTATATAATTAATAAAGAAATTTTCACTTTCATGTAATTTTTTTTTAAAAATAAGTGGATGTATTTAATGCTTCATAATTTTCTATCAGAACGTGATGGTAAAATTACTCAAAAAAATTATAACAAGTATTCTTTAGATTGATTATGATGTTTTTTATTTTAAATTGTAATGGAGGTTAAACTATTAATTAATTCTAATATTTCTTATAAGCAATAGATAGGTGTTATCTATTAAAATGATGATAAACCAAGTTAACAACAGAATATGAATTTAGGGTTTTTAAGTGTATCAGCAACATAGGTACATTTTTATAGTGTTCAATTTGGGAATTAAGATGATTAAGGCGACACCTTTTTGATTGAAATTATTCCATTATGCTCATTTAATGATTTTTATTTCATATTATATATTTGTCTTTCTTATAAAATTGGTATACATTGAATAAGCCGATCAAATAACAACATAGATTTGTGAAAGAGGGCTCTTAGATTAAACAAATGTTTATATTTGTGTATCATACAAAAATATTAATTTTGATAGTTTAAAATTTAAGATTAGATTCATAAATGAAAAATTTGAATGTGTCCCCAAGAAAATTAATTTAGAATTTATATATTCTTGTATAGTAAATATTAAAATATTAAAAAATAATTTTATAATTACAAAAATTAAAATATTTCATAGTTCAAATAATTAGTAAAATTATTGTGAGAGTAAAGGGCGATTATTTAAAAATTTTTTTTGAAAAAAAGTTTTGATTTACTAAAGTTAAATGTTTTATATTTAGGGGATTACTATATAATTAATAAAGAAATTTTCACTTTCATGTAATTTTTTTTTAAAAATAAGTGGATGTATTTAATGCTTCATAATTTTCTATCAGAACGTGATGGTAAAATTACTCAAAAAAATTATAACAAGTATTCTTTAGATTGATTATGATGTTTTTTATTTTAAATTGTAATGGAGGTTAAACTATTAATTAATTCTAATATTTCTTATAAGCAATAGATAGGTGTTATCTATTAAAATGATGATAAACCAAGTTAACAACAGAATATGAATTTAGGGTTTTTAAGTGTATCAGCAACATAGGTACATTTTTATAGTGTTTAATTTGGGAATTAAGATGATTAAGGCGACACCTTTTTGATTGAAATTATTCCATTATGCTCATTTAATGATTTTTATTTCATATTATATATTTGTCTTTCTTATAAAATTGGTATACATTGAATAAGCAGATCAAATAACAACATAGATTTGTGAAAGAGGGCTCTTAGATTAAACAAATGTTTATATTTGTGTATCATACAAAAATATTAATTTTGATAGTTTAAAATTTAAGATTAGATTCATAAATGAAAAATTTGAATGTGTCCCCAAGAAAATTAATTTAGAATTTATATATTCTTGTATAGTAAATATTAAAATATTAAAAAATAATTTTATAATTACAAAAATTAAAATATTTCATAGTTCAAATAATTAGTAAAATTATTGTGAGAGTAAAGGGCGATGATTTAAAAGTTTTTTTTGAAAAAAAGTTTTGATCTACTAAAGTTAAATGTTTTATATTTAGGGGATTACTATATAATTAATAAAGAAATTTTCACTTTCATGTAATTTTTTTTTAAAAATAAGTGGATGTATTTAATGCTTCATAATTTTCTATCAGAACGTGATGGTAAAATTACTCAAAAAAATTATAACAAGTATTCTTTAGATTGATTATGATGTTTTTTATTTTAAATTGTAATGGAGGTTAAACTATTAATTAATTCTAATATTTCTTATAAGCAATAGATAGGTGTTATCTATTAAAATGATGATAAACCAAGTTAACAACAGAATATGAATTTAGGGTTTTTAAGTGTATCAGCAACATAGGTACATTTTTATAGTGTTCAATTTGGGAATTAAGATGATTAAGGCGACACCTTTTTGATTGAAATTATTCCATTATGCTCATTTAATGATTTTTATTTCATATTATATATTTGTCTTTCTTATAAAATTGGTATACATTGAATAAGCCGATCAAATAACAACATAGATTTGTGAAAGAGGGCTCTTAGATTAAACAAATGTTTATATTTGTGTATCATACAAAAATATTAATTTTGATAGTTTAAAATTTAAGATTAGATTCATAAATGAAAAATTTGAATGTGTCCCCAAGAAAATTAATTTAGAATTTATATATTCTTGTATAGTAAATATTAAAATATTAAAAAATAATTTTATAATTACAAAAATTAAAATATTTCATAGTTCAAATAATTAGTAAAATTATTGTGAGAGTAAAGGGCGATTATTTAAAAATTTTTTTTGAAAAAAAGTTTTGATCTACTAAAGTTAAATGTTTTATATTTAGGGGATTACTATATAATTAATAAAGAAATTTTCACTTTCATGTAATTTTTTTTTAAAAATAAGTGGATGTATTTAATGCTTCATAATTTTCTATCAGAACGTGATGGTAAAATTACTCAAAAAAATTATAACAAGTATTCTTTAGATTGATTATGATGTTTTTTATTTTAAATTGTAATGGAGGTTAAACTATTAATTAATTCTAATATTTCTTATAAGCAATAGATAGGTGTTATCTATTAAAATGATGATAAACCAAGTTAACAACAGAATATGAATTTAGGGTTTTTAAGTGTATCAGCAACATAGGTACATTTTTATAGTGTTCAATTTGGGAATTAAGATGATTAAGGCGACACCTTTTTGATTGAAATTATTCCATTATGCTCATTTAATGATTTTTATTTCATATTATATATTTGTCTTTCTTATAAAATTGGTATACATTGAATAAGCAGATCAAATAACAACATAGATTTGTGAAAGAGGGCTCTTAGATTAAACAAATGTTTATATTTGTGTATCATACAAAAATATTAATTTTGATAGTTTAAAATTTAAGATTAGATTCATAAATGAAAAATTTGAATGTGTCCCCAAGAAAATTAATTTAGAATTTATATATTCTTGTATAGTAAATATTAAAATATTAAAAAATAATTTTATAATTACAAAAATTAAAATATTTCATAGTTCAAATAATTAGTAAAATTATTGTGAGAGTAAAGGGCGATTATTTAAAAGTTTTTTTTGAAAAAAAGTTTTGATCTACTAAAGTTAAATGTTTTATATTTAGGGGATTACTATATAATTAATAAAGAAATTTTCACTTTCATGTAATTTTTTTTTAAAAATAAGTGGATGTATTTAATGCTTCATAATTTTCTATCAGAACGTGATGGTAAAATTACTCAAAAAAATTATAACAAGTATTCTTTAGATTGATTATGATGTTTTTTATTTTAAATTGTAATGGAGGTTAAACTATTAATTAATTCTAATATTTCTTATAAGCAATAGATAGGTGTTATCTATTAAAATGATGATAAACCAAGTTAACAACAGAATATGAATTTAGGGTTTTTAAGTGTATCAGCAACATAGGTACATTTTTATAGTGTTTAATTTGGGAATTAAGATGATTAAGGCGACACCTTTTTGATTGAAATTATTCCATTATGCTCATTTAATGATTTTTATTTCATATTATATATTTGTCTTTCTTATAAAATTGGTATACATTGAATAAGCAGATCAAATAACAACATAGATTTGTGAAAGAGGGCTCTTAGATTAAACAAATGTTTATATTTGTGTATCATACAAAAATATTAATTTTGATAGTTTAAAATTTAAGATTAGATTCATAAATGAAAAATTTGAATGTGTCCCCAAGAAAATTAATTTAGAATTTATATATTCTTGTATAGTAAATATTAAAATATTAAAAAATAATTTTATAATTACAAAAATTAAAATATTTCATAGTTCAAATAATTAGTAAAATTATTGTGAGAGTAAAGGGCGATTATTTAAAAGTTTTTTTTGAAAAAAAGTTTTGATCTACTAAAGTTAAATGTTTTATATTTAGGGGATTACTATATAATTAATAAAGAAATTTTCACTTTCATGTAATTTTTTTTTAAAAATACGTGGATGTATTTAATGCTTCATAATTTTCTATCAGAACGTGATGGTAAAATTACTCAAAAAAATTATAACAAGTATTCTTTAGATTGATTATGATGTTTTTATTTTAAATTGTAATGGGTGTTAAACTATTAATTAATTCTAATATTTCTTATAAGCAATAGATAGGTGTTATCTATTAAAATGATGATAAACCAAGTTAACAACAGAATATGAATTTAGGGTTTTTAAGTGTATCAGCAACATAGGTACATTTTTATATTGTTCAATTTGGGAATTAAGATGATTAAGGCGACACCTTTTTGATTGAAATTATTCCATTATGCTCATTTAATGATTTTTATTTCATATTATATATTTGTCTTTCTTATAAAATTGGTATACATTGAATAAGCAGATCAAATAACAACATAGATTTGTGAAAGAGGGCTCTTAGATTAAACAAATGTTTATATTTGTGTATCATACAAAAATATTAATTTTGATAGTTTAAAATTTAAGATTAGATTCATAAATGAAAAATTTGAATGTGTCCCCAAGAAAATTAATTTAGAATTTATATATTCTTGTATAGTAAATATTAAAATATTAAAAAATAATTTTATAATTACAAAAATTAAAATATTTCATAGTTCAAATAATTAGTAAAATTATTGTGAGAGTAAAGGGCGATTATTTAAAAGTTTTTTTTGAAAAAAAGTTTTGATCTACTAAAGTTAAATGTTTTATATTTAGGGGATTACTATATAATTAATAAAGAAATTTTCACTTTCATGTAATTTTTTTTTAAAAATAAGTGGATGTATTTAATGCTTCATAATTTTCTATCAGAACGTGATGGTAAAATTACTCAAAAAAATTATAACAAGTATTCTTTAGATTGATTATGATGTTTTTTATTTTAAAT
Organism: Vicia faba; assembly: GCA_948472305.1. NCBI lineage: Eukaryota > Viridiplantae > Streptophyta > Magnoliopsida > Fabales > Fabaceae > Vicia > Vicia faba. The sequence continues at coordinate 358,715 of CATIWC010002404.1, forward strand.
TGTAATGGAGGTTAAACTATTAATTAATTCTAATATTTCTTATAAGCAATAGATAGGTGTTATCTATTAAAATGATGATAAACCAAGTTAACAACAGAATATGAATTTAGGGTTTTTAAGTGTATCAGCAACATAGGTACATTTTTATAGTGTTCAATTTGGGAATTAAGATGATTAAGGCGACACCTTTTTGATTGAAATTATTCCATTATGCTCATTTAATGATTTTTATTTCATATTATATATTTGTCTTTCTTATAAAATTGGTATACATTGAATAAGCAGATCAAATAACAACATAGATTTGTGAAAGAGGGCTCTTAGATTAAACAAATGTTTATATTTGTGTATCATACAAAAATATTAATTTTGATAGTTTAAAATTTAAGATTAGATTCATAAATGAAAAATTTGAATGTGTCCCCAAGAAAATTAATTTAGAATTTATATATTCTTGTATAGTAAATATTAAAATATTAAAAAATAATTTTATAATTACAAAAATTAAAATATTTCATAGTTCAAATAATTAGTAAAATTATTGTGAGAGTAAAGGGCGATTATTTAAAAGTTTTTTTTGAAAAAAAGTTTTGATCTACTAAAGTTAAATGTTTTATATTTAGGGGATTACTATATAATTAATAAAGAAATTTTCACTTTCATGTAATTTTTTTTTAAAAATAAGTGGATGTATTTAATGCTTCATAATTTTCTATCAGAACGTGATGGTAAAATTACTCAAAAAAATTATAACAAGTATTCTTTAGATTGATTATGATGTTTTTTATTTTAAATTGTAATGGAGGTTAAACTATTAATTAATTCTAATATTTCTTATAAGCAATAGATAGGTGTTATCTATTAAAATGATGATAAACCAAGTTAACAACAGAATATGAATTTAGGGTTTTTAAGTGTATCAGCAACATAAGTACATTTTTATAGTGTTCAATTTGGGAATTAAGATGATTAAGGCGACACCTTTTTGATTGAAATTATTCCATTATGCTCATTTAATGATTTTTATTTCATATTATATATTTGTCTTTCTTATAAAATTGGTATACATTGAATAAGCAGATCAAATAACAACATAGATTTGTGAAAGAGGGCTCTTAGATTAAACAAATGTTTATATTTGTGTATCATACAAAAATATTAATTTTGATAGTTTAAAATTTAAGATTAGATTCATAAATGAAAAATTTGAATGTGTCCCCAAGAAAATTAATTTAGAATTTATATATTCTTGTATAGTAAATATTAAAATATTAAAAAATAATTTTATAATTACAAAAATTAAAATATTTCATAGTTCAAATAATTAGTAAAATTATTGTGAGAGTAAAGGGCGATTATTTAAAAGTTTTTTTTGAAAAAAAGTTTTGATCTACTAAAGTTAAATGTTTTATATTTAGGGGATTACTATATAATTAATAAAGAAATTTTCACTTTCATGTAATTTTTTTTTAAAAATAAGTGGATGTATTTAATGCTTCATAATTTTCTATCAGAACGTGATGGTAAAATTACTCAAAAAAATTATAACAAGTATTCTTTAGATTGATTATGATGTTTTTTATTTTAAATTGTAATGGAGGTTAAACTATTAATTAATTCTAATATTTCTTATAAGCAATAGATAGGTGTTATCTATTAAAATGATGATAAACCAAGTTAACAACAGAATATGAATTTAGGGTTTTTAAGTGTATCAGCAACATAGGTACATTTTTATAGTGTTCAATTTGGGAATTAAGATGATTAAGGCGACACCTTTTTGATTGAAATTATTCCATTATGCTCATTTAATGATTTTTATTTCATATTATATATTTGTCTTTCTTATAAAATTGGTATACATTGAATAAGCAGATCAAATAACAACATAGATTTGTGAAAGAGGGCTCTTAGATTAAACAAATGTTTATATTTGTGTATCATACAAAAATATTAATTTTGATAGTTTAAAATTTAAGATTAGATTCATAAATGAAAAATTTGAATGTGTCCCCAAGAAAATTAATTTAGAATTTATATATTCTTGTATAGTAAATATTAAAATATTAAAAAATAATTTTATAATTACAAAAATTAAAATATTTCATAGTTCAAATAATTAGTAAAATTATTGTGAGAGTAAAGGGCGATTATTTAAAAGTTTTTTTTGAAAAAAAGTTTTGATCTACTAAAGTTAAATGTTTTATATTTAGGGGATTACTATATAATTAATAAAGAAATTTTCACTTTCATGTAATTTTTTTTTAAAAATAAGTGGATGTATTTAATGCTTCGTAATTTTCTATCAGAACGTGATGGTAAAATTACTCAAAAAAATTATAACAAGTATTCTTTAGATTGATTATGATGTTTTTTATTTTAAATTGTAATGGAGGTTAAACTATTAATTAATTCTAATATTTCTTATAAGCAATAGATAGGTGTTATCTATTAAAATGATGATAAACCAAGTTAACAACAGAATATGAATTTAGGGTTTTTAAGTGTATCAGCAACATAAGTACATTTTTATAGTGTTCAATTTGGGAATTAAGATGATTAAGGCGACACCTTTTTGATTGAAATTATTCCATTATGCTCATTTAATGATTTTTATTTCATATTATATATTTGTCTTTCTTATAAAATTGGTATACATTGAATAAGCAGATCAAATAACAACATAGATTTGTGAAAGAGGGCTCTTAGATTAAACAAATGTTTATATTTGTGTATCATACAAAAATATTAATTTTGATAGTTTAAAATTTAAGATTAGATTCATAAATGAAAAATTTGAATGTGTCCCCAAGAAAATTAATTTAGAATTTATATATTCTTGTATAGTAAATATTAAAATATTAAAAAATAATTTTATAATTACAAAAATTAAAATATTTCATAGTTCAAATAATTAGTAAAATTATTGTGAGAGTAAAGGGCGATTATTTAAAAGTTTTTTTTGAAAAAAAGTTTTGATCTACTAAAGTTAAATGTTTTATATTTAGGGGATTACTATATAATTAATAAAGAAATTTTCACTTTCATGTAATTTTTTTTTAAAAATAAGTGGATGTATTTAATGCTTCATAATTTTCTATCAGAACGTGATGGTAAAATTACTCAAAAAAATTATAACAAGTATTCTTTAGATTGATTATGATGTTTTTTATTTTAAATTGTAATGGAGGTTAAACTATTAATTAATTCTAATATTTCTTATAAGCAATAGATAGGTGTTATCTATTAAAATGATGATAAACCAAGTTAACAACAGAATATGAATTTAGGGTTTTTAAGTGTATCAGCAACATAGGTACATTTTTATAGTGTTCAATTTGGGAATTAAGATGATTAAGGCGACACCTTTTTGATTGAAATTATTCCATTATGCTCATTTAATGATTTTTATTTCATATTATATATTTGTCTTTCTTATAAAATTGGTATACATTGAATAAGCAGATCAAATAACAACATAGATTTGTGAAAGAGGGCTCTTAGATTAAACAAATGTTTATATTTGTGTATCATACAAAAATATTAATTTTGATAGTTTAAAATTTAAGATTAGATTCATAAATGAAAAATTTGAATGTGTCCCCAAGAAAATTAATTTAGAATTTATATATTCTTGTATAGTAAATATTAAAATATTAAAAAATAATTTTATAATTACAAAAATTAAAATATTTCATAGTTCAAATAATTAGTAAAATTATTGTGAGAGTAAAGGGCGATTATTTAAAAGTTTTTTTTGAAAAAAAGTTTTGATCTACTAAAGTTAAATGTTTTATATTTAGGGGATTACTATATAATTAATAAAGAAATTTTCACTTTCATGTAATTTTTTTTTAAAAATAAGTGGATGTATTTAATGCTTCGTAATTTTCTATCAGAACGTGATGGTAAAATTACTCAAAAAAATTATAACAAGTATTCTTTAGATTGATTATGATGTTTTTTATTTTAAATTGTAATGGAGGTTAAACTATTAATTAATTATAATATTTCTTATAAGCAATAGATAGGTGTTATCTATTAAAATGATGATAAACCAAGTTAACAACAGAATATGAATTTAGGGTTTTTAAGTGTATCAGCAACATAGGTACATTTTTATAGTGTTCAATTTGGGAATTAAGATGATTAAGGCGACACCTTTTTGATTGAAATTATTCCATTATGCTCATTTAATGATTTTTATTTCATATTATATATTTGTCTTTCTTATAAAATTGGTATACATTGAATAAGCAGATCAAATAACAACATAGATTTGTGAAAGAGGGCTCTTAGATTAAACAAATGTTTATATTTGTGTATCATACAAAAATATTAATTTTGATAGTTTAAAATTTAAGATTAGATTCATAAATGAAAAATTTGAATGTGTCCCCAAGAAAATTAATTTAGAATTTATATATTCTTGTATAGTAAATATTAAAATATTAAAAAATAATTTTATAATTACAAAAATTAAAATATTTCATAGTTCAAATAATTAGTAAAATTATTGTGAGAGTAAAGGGCGATTATTTAAAAGTTTTTTTTGAAAAAAAGTTTTGATCTACTAAAGTTAAATGTTTTATATTTAGGGGATTACTATATAATTAATAAAGAAATTTTCACTTTCATGTAATTTTTTTTTAAAAATAAGTGGATGTATTTAATGCTTCATAATTTTCTATCAGAACGTGATGGTAAAATTACTCAAAAAAATTATAACAAGTATTCTTTAGATTGATTATGATGTTTTTTATTTTAAATTGTAATGGAGGTTAAACTATTAATTAATTCTAATATTTCTTATAAGCAATAGATAGGTGTTATCTATTAAAATGATGATAAACCAAGTTAACAACAGAATATGAATTTAGGGTTTTTAAGTGTATCAGCAACATAGGTACATTTTTATAGTGTTCAATTTGGGAATTAAGATGATTAAGGCGACACCTTTTTGATTGAAATTATTCCATTATGCTCATTTAATGATTTTTATTTCATATTATATATTTGTCTTTCTTATAAAATTGGTATACATTGAATAAGCAGATCAAATAACAACATAGATTTGTGAAAGAGGGCTCTTAGATTAAACAAATGTTTATATTTGTGTATCATACAAAAATATTAATTTTGATAGTTTAAAATTTAAGATTAGATTCATAAATGAAAAATTTGAATGTGTCCCCAAGAAAATTAATTTAGAATTTATATATTCTTGTATAGTAAATATTAAAATATTAAAAAATAATTTTATAATTACAAAAATTAAAATATTTCATAGTTCAAATAATTAGTAAAATTATTGTGAGAGTAAAGGGCGATTATTTAAAAGTTTTTTTTGAAAAAAAGTTTTGATCTACTAAAGTTAAATGTTTTATATTTAGGGGATTACTATATAATTAATAAAGAAATTTTCACTTTCATGTAATTTTTTTTTAAAAATAAGTGGATGTATTTAATGCTTCATAATTTTCTATCAGAACGTGATGGTAAAATTACTCAAAAAAATTATAACAAGTATTCTTTAGATTGATTATGATGTTTTTTATTTTAAATTGTAATGGAGGTTAAACTATTAATTAATTCTAATATTTCTTATAAGCAATAGATAGGTGTTATCTATTAAAATGATGATAAACCAAGTTAACAACAGAATATGAATTTAGGGTTTTTAAGTGTATCAGCAACATAGGTACATTTTTATAGTGTTCAATTTGGGAATTAAGATGATTAAGGCGACACCTTTTTGATTGAAATTATTCCATTATGCTCATTTAATGATTTTTATTTCATATTATATATTTGTCTTTCTTATAAAATTGGTATACATTGAATAAGCAGATCAAATAACAACATAGATTTGTGAAAGAGGGCTCTTAGATTAAACAAATGTTTATATTTGTGTATCATACAAAAATATTAATTTTGATAGTTTAAAATTTAAGATTAGATTCATAAATGAAAAATTTGAATGTGTCCCCAAGAAAATTAATTTAGAATTTATATATTCTTGTATAGTAAATATTAAAATATTAAAAAATAATTTTATAATTACAAAAATTAAAATATTTCATAGTTCAAATAATTAGTAAAATTATTGTGAGAGTAAAGGGCGATTATTTAAAAGTTTTTTTTGAAAAAAAGTTTTGATCTACTAAAGTTAAATGTTTTATATTTAGGGGATTACTATATAATTAATAAAGAAATTTTCACTTTCATGTAATTTTTTTTTAAAAATAAGTGGATGTATTTAATGCTTCGTAATTTTCTATCAGAACGTGATGGTAAAATTACTCAAAAAAATTATAACAAGTATTCTTTAGATTGATTATGATGTTTTTTATTTTAAATTGTAATGGAGGTTAAACTATTAATTAATTATAATATTTCTTATAAGCAATAGATAGGTGTTATCTATTAAAATGATGATAAACCAAGTTAACAACAGAATATGAATTTAGGGTTTTTAAGTGTATCAGCAACATAGGTACATTTTTATAGTGTTCAATTTGGGAATTAAGATGATTAAGGCGACACCTTTTTGATTGAAATTATTCCATTATGCTCATTTAATGATTTTTATTTCATATTATATATTTGTCTTTCTTATAAAATTGGTATACATTGAATAAGCAGATCAAATAACAACATAGATTTGTGAAAGAGGGCTCTTAGATTAAACAAATGTTTATATTTGTGTATCATACAAAAATATTAATTTTGATAGTTTAAAATTTAAGATTAGATTCATAAATGAAAAATTTGAATGTGTCCCCAAGAAAATTAATTTAGAATTTATATATTCTTGTATAGTAAATACTAAAATATTAAAAAATAATTTTATAATTACAAAAATTAAAATATTTCATAGTTCAAATAATTAGTAAAATTATTGTGAGAGTAAAGGGCGATTATTTAAAAGTTTTTTTTGAAAAAAAGTTTTGATCTACTAAAGTTAAATGTTTTATATTTAGGGGATTACTATATAATTAATAAAGAAATTTTCACTTTCATGTAATTTTTTTTTAAAAATAAGTGGATGTATTTAATGCTTCATAATTTTCTATCAGAACGTGATGGTAAAATTACTCAAAAAAATTATAACAAGTATTCTTTAGATTGATTATGATGTTTTTTATTTTAAATTGTAATGGAGGTTAAACTATTAATTAATTATAATATTTCTTATAAGCAATAGATAGGTGTTATCTATTAAAATGATGATAAACCAAGTTAACAACAGAATATGAATTTAGGGTTTTTAAGTGTATCAGCAACATAGGTACATTTTTATAGTGTTCAATTTGGGAATTAAGATGATTAAGGCGACACCTTTTTGATTGAAATTATTCCATTATGCTCATTTAATGATTTTTATTTCATATTATATATTTGTCTTTCTTATAAAATTGGTATACATTGAATAAGCAGATCAAATAACAACATAGATTTGTGAAAGAGGGCTCTTAGATTAAACAAATGTTTATATTTGTGTATCATACAAAAATATTAATTTTGATAGTTTAAAATTTAAGATTAGATTCATAAATGAAAAATTTGAATGTGTCCCCAAGAAAATTAATTTAGAATTTATATATTCTTGTATAGTAAATATTAAAATATTTAAAAATAATTTTATAATTACAAAAATTAAAATATTTCATAGTTCAAATAATTAGTAAAATTATTGTGAGAGTAAAGGGCGATTATTTAAAAGTTTTTTTTGAAAAAAAGTTTTGATCTACTAAAGTTAAATGTTTTATATTTAGGGGATTACTATATAATTAATAAAGAAATTTTCACTTTCATGTAATTTTTTTTTAAAAATAAGTGGATGTATTTAATGCTTCATAATTTTCTATCAGAACGTGATGGTAAAATTACTCAAAAAAATTATAACAAGTATTCTTTAGATTGATTATGATGTTTTTTATTTTAAATTGTAATGGAGGTTAAACTATTAATTAATTCTAATATTTCTTATAAGCAATAGATAGGTGTTATCTATTAAAATGATGATAAACCAAGTTAACAACAGAATATGAATTTAGGGTTTTTAAGTGTATCAGCAACATAGGTACATTTTTATAGTGTTCAATTTGGGAATTAAGATGATTAAGGCGACACCTTTTTGATTGAAATTATTCCATTATGCTCATTTAATGATTTTTATTTCATATTATATATTTGTCTTTCTTATAAAATTGGTATACATTGAATAAGCAGATCAAATAACAACATAGATTTGTGAAAGAGGGCTCTTAGATTAAACAAATGTTTATATTTGTGTATCATACAAAAATATTAATTTTGATAGTTTAAAATTTAAGATTAGATTCATAAATGAAAAATTTGAATGTGTCCCCAAGAAAATTAATTTAGAATTTATATATTCTTGTATAGTAAATATTAAAATATTAAAAAATAATTTTATAATTACAAAAATTAAAATATTTCATAGTTCAAATAATTAGTAAAATTATTGTGAGAGTAAAGGGCGATTATTTAAAAGTTTTTTTTGAAAAAAAGTTTTGATCTACTAAAGTTAAATGTTTTATATTTAGGGGATTACTATATAATTAATAAAGAAATTTTCACTTTCATGTAATTTTTTTTTAAAAATAAGTGGATGTATTTAATGCTTCATAATTTTCTATCAGAACGTGATGGTAAAATTACTCAAAAAAATTATAACAAGTATTCTTTAGATTGATTATGATGTTTTTTATTTTAAATTGTAATGGAGGTTAAACTATTAATTAATTCTAATATTTCTTATAAGCAATAGATAGGTGTTATCTATTAAAATGATGATAAACCAAGTTAACAACAGAATATGAATTTAGGGTTTTTAAGTGTATCAGCAACATAGGTACATTTTTATAGTGTTCAATTTGGGAATTAAGATGATTAAGGCGACACCTTTTTGATTGAAATTATTCCATTATGCTCATTTAATGATTTTTATTTCATATTATATATTTGTCTTTCTTATAAAATTGGTATACATTGAATAAGCAGATCAAATAACAACATAGATTTGTGAAAGAGGGCTCTTAGATTAAACAAATGTTTATATTTGTGTATCATACAAAAATATTAATTTTGATAGTTTAAAATTTAAGATTAGATTCATAAATGAAAAATTTGAATGTGTCCCCAAGAAAATTAATTTAGAATTTATATATTCTTGTATAGTAAATATTAAAATATTAAAAAATAATTTTATAATTACAAAAATTAAAATATTTCATAGTTCAAATAATTAGTAAAATTATTGTGAGAGTAAAGGGCGATTATTTAAAAGTTTTTTTTGAAAAAAAGTTTTGATCTACTAAAGTTAAATGTTTTATATTTAGGGGATTACTATATAATTAATAAAGAAATTTTCACTTTCATGTAATTTTTTTTTAAAAATAAGTGGATGTATTTAATGCTTCGTAATTTTCTATCAGAACGTGATGGTAAAATTACTCAAAAAAATTATAACAAGTATTCTTTAGATTGATTATGATGTTTTTTATTTTAAATTGTAATGGAGGTTAAACTATTAATTAATTATAATATTTCTTATAAGCAATAGATAGGTGTTATCTATTAAAATGATGATAAACCAAGTTAACAACAGAATATGAATTTAGGGTTTTTAAGTGTATCAGCAACATAGGTACATTTTTATAGTGTTCAATTTGGGAATTAAGATGATTAAGGCGACACCTTTTTGATTGAAATTATTCCATTATGCTCATTTAATGATTTTTATTTCATATTATATATTTGTCTTTCTTATAAAATTGGTATACATTGAATAAGCAGATCAAATAACAACATAGATTTGTGAAAGAGGGCTCTTAGATTAAACAAATGTTTATATTTGTGTATCATACAAAAATATTAATTTTGATAGTTTAAAATTTAAGATTAGATTCATAAATGAAAAATTTGAATGTGTCCCCAAGAAAATTAATTTAGAATTTATATATTCTTGTATAGTAAATATTAAAATATTAAAAAATAATTTTATAATTACAAAAATTAAAATATTTCATAGTTCAAATAATTAGTAAAATTATTGTGAGAGTAAAGGGCGATTATTTAAAAGTTTTTTTTGAAAAAAAGTTTTGATCTACTAAAGTTAAATGTTTTATATTTAGGGGATTACTATATAATTAATAAAGAAATTTTCACTTTCATGTAATTTTTTTTTAAAAATAAGTGGATGTATTTAATGCTTCATAATTTTCTATCAGAACGTGATGGTAAAATTACTCAAAAAAATTATAACAAGTATTCTTTAGATTGATTATGATGTTTTTTATTTTAAATTGTAATGGAGGTTAAACTATTAATTAATTCTAATATTTCTTATAAGCAATAGATAGGTGTTATCTATTAAAATGATGATAAACCAAGTTAACAACAGAATATGAATTTAGGGTTTTTAAGTGTATCAGCAACATAGGTACATTTTTATAGTGTTCAATTTGGGAATTAAGATGA